>SJYX01008923.1:145126-197948 GCA_006410675.1 Oreotragus oreotragus
TGGTAGCTTGATAGGGATTGCATTGAACCTATAGATTGCTTTGGGTAGTATACTCATTTTCACTATATTGATTCTTCCAATCCATGAACATGGTATATTTCTCCATCTATTAGTATCCTCTTTGATTTCTTTCATCAGTGTTTTATAGTTTTCTATATATAGGTCTTTAATCAAAGACCACTTTTAATCAATGTATTTCACTTTAAAGTTATACCACTCTTTTATTTAGGTATTTCATTCTAAAGATGAGATAACTGGGTATGAAAGAACTTAAACAACTTAGTAAAAGTTACTCATAACTGGAATTTTCAGTTCATATGAGACTATTTTTCCAGTTGATATTTTACTTACACTGATGCTTTCACAATGATGTATTTTGTTTACTTGAAAATTTCAGCTAATTATCTCAATGGTTTTCCACACACACAAAAATTACCAATCTGAGTGATGGTATTTTCCCTAAATTAAATGGTAACCCACTCCAGTATTCTTGCCTGAAAAATCCCACAGAATGAGAAGCCTGATTGGTTACAGTCTAAAGTGTAACAAAGAGTCAGTATAACTAAGCATGCTTTTCCTCTATTGGGTGATTTTTTTTTTTTTTCATTTAACTGAATGCATTGTTTTGCACGGTCCAGAGCCAGTTTCTAATATCCCACTGATTCCATGTACATGAAGTAAAATATGAAGACACATCTGAATACAGACCAAGAACAATTATTTTCAGTCCTCACAAAGTATTTTCTATGTCTTTTAATAAAAATGGTCATCTTTTCCTAGCTTTTGTTCATGCAGGATACCTGAGTTTTAATTATTTAAAAATGCCTATCTCCTTCAAACTCTTTTCCTCTATTGCTATTTCTCTTGGCTAAGTTCTTTTTTTTTTTTTTAATTTGACTCTGTAATTCTAATATACATAATATACACTTTTCCAAAAATACTATTAATATTAAATCATGCATGGAATATATATTTAAAAAATAAAAGATATTAAAACATGCCAAATGATAAATCAGTTATATATATAAATATATACATATATTTATACAAGTTTTATAAGACAAAGAAATAAAGAATTTAGATTNAATTTGACTCTGTAATTCTAATATACATAATATACACTTTTCCAAAAATACTATTAATATTAAATCATGCATGGAATATATATTTAAAAAATAAAAGATATTAAAACATGCCAAATGATAAATCAGTTATATATATAAATATATACATATATTTATACAAGTTTTATAAGACAAAGAAATAAAGAATTTAGATTTCGCTCCATAAATATATGTGAAATATTATATGTGTACGTGTATGTTCTCTTTTTGTTTCAATTAAGTCAGAATTAAATTGCAACTGTGCCTAGAAGTGAGAACTTTTCTTCAAAGACAATAAATAGAAATGATGGCTATTTGCACAATATTCAAATATCAAATGAGGTCCTAACCAGATAGCTTAAGTATGAATAAATCTTGATTTCATGCAGAACTGGTAAAATAAGTTTAATAATTCAATTAAATCTCACACTACTCCAATCATTTGTCAGGTTTTTCAAACTTAATTAAGTTATTTCTGCAAATATAAACACATTATGAAGCAATCTTAGTCATCCATTTCAATGGTGTTTAGTATGTTTGTGGAAAAAAAGGCACTATGTTTTCTGTTTCACATATGATAATATACATGTTTCAATGCTATTCTCTAAAGTCATCCCACCCTCACCTTCTCCCACAGAGTCCAAAAATCTGTTCTTTACATCTTTGTCTCTTATGCTGTCTTGCATATAGGGTCATCATTACCATCTTTCTAAATTCCATATATATGTGTTAGTATACTGTATTGGTGTTTTTCTTTCTGACTTACTTCACTCTATATAATAGGCTTCAGTTTCATCCACCTCATTAGAACCTGTCTCTTATACACATCTAGATGTGTATAAGAGACAGGATAGATATCATGTATTGTAAATAATGTTACAATGAAAATAGGGGAGAATATATCATTTCTAATTAGTGTCTTTCTTTTCTTAGGTTAAAATACCCATAAAAGGAATTGCTGGGTCATGTGGTAGTTCAATTTTTAAGTTTTTGAGGAACCTGCATACTATTTTCCATAGTGGCTGTACCAATTTATATCCCCACCAAACGTGCACGATGGTACCCTTTTCCTCATATCCTTGCTGACAAGTGTTATTTGTTGTATTTTTGATGATAGACAAGCTGAGAGGTGTCAGGTGATCTTCCACTTTGGTTTTGATTTGCAGAGCCACATTAGTTTAGTGATATGAAGCACTCTTTCCATATGTCTGTTGGCCATCTGTATGTTTCCATTCAAAAATATCTATTTGTGTCCTCTGTACGTTTTAAAAAAAATTAAGTTGTTTCTTTTGACATTGAGTTGTAAGAGATCTTTCCATATTTTGAATATTAAAAGCACAGCTCAGTGCTCTGTGATGACCATGCTGCTGCTGCTGTTAAGTCACTTCAGTCGTGTCCAACTCTGTGTGACCCCATAGACAGCAGCTCACCAGGCTCCCTCGTCCCTGGGATTCTCCAGGCAAGAACACTGGAGTGGGTTTGCCATTTCCTTCTCCAATGCGTGAAAGGGAAGTCACTCAGTCGTGTCCAACTCTTAGCGATCCCATGGACTGCAGCCCACCAGGCTCCTCCACCCATGGGATTTTCCAGGTAAGAGTACTGGAGTGGGGTGCCATTGCTTTCACCTATCTGTGGTCATTGTGATGACCACAGATAGGTGGAAAGGGGAATAGGAAGGAGGCCCAAGAGGGAAAGGATATATGTATACATATAGCTGCTTCAATTCATTGTACAGATTAAGAAGAGGTGGCAAGAATACATAGAACTATACAAAAAAAAAAAAAAGATCTTAATGTCCCAGATAATCATGATGGATCACACATGATAGTATGATCACTCATTTAGAGCCAGACAGCTTGGTGTGCGAAGTCAAGTGGGCCTCAGGGAGCATCACTATGAACAAAACTGGTGGAAGTGATGGAATTCCAGCTGAGCTTTTTCATATCCTAAAAGATGATGCTGTGAAGGCGCTGCATTCAATATGTCAGAAAACTTAGAATACTCAGCAGTGGCCATAGGACTGGTAAAGGTCAGTGTTCATTCCAATCCTAAAGAAAGGCAATGCCAAAGAAGGGTTCAAACTACTGCACAATCACACTCATTTCACATGCTAGGAAAATAATGCTCAAATTCTCCACATGAAGCTTCAACAGTACGTGAACTGAGAACTTCCAGATGTTCAACCTGGATTTAGAAAGGGCAGAGGAACCAGAGATCAAATTGCCAACATCCATTCGATCAAAGAAAAAGCAAGAGAATTTCAGAAAAACATCTGCTTCATTGACTATACTAAAGCCTTTGACTGTGTGGATCACAACAAACTGTNTAACAGTACGTGAACTGAGAACTTCCAGATGTTCAACCTGGATTTAGAAAGGGCAGAGGAACCAGAGATCAAATTGCCAACATCCATTCGATCAAAGAAAAAGCAAGAGAATTTCAGAAAAACATCTGCTTCATTGACTATACTAAAGCCTTTGACTGTGTGGATCACAACAAACTGTGGGTAATTCTTAAAGAGATGAGAATACCAGAACACCTTACCAGCCTCTTGTGAAATATGTATGCAAGTCCAGAAGCAACAGTTAGAACCACATGTGGAACAACAAACTGGTTCCAAATTGGGAAAGGAATTCGTCAAGACTGTACATTGTCACCCTGTTTATTTAACTTATATGCAGAGTCTAGTTCAGTTCATTTGCTCAGTTGTTACCAACTCGTTGAGACCCCATGGACTGCAGCAGGCTAGGCTTCCCTTCCATCACCAAGTCCCGGAGCTTGCTCAACTCATGTCCATCAAGTTGGTGATGTCATCTGACCATCTCATCCTCTGTTGTCTCTCTCTCCTCCTGCCTTCAATCTTTCCCAGCGTCAGGGTCTTTTTTTTTTTTTTCTTCTTCTTCTTCTTTTTTAAAATTTGCTTATTTTGATTGAAGGGTAATTACTTTACAATATTGTGATGGTTTTTGCCATACACTGACATGAATCAGCCACGGGTGTACATGTGTCCCCCCATCCCAAAAGCCCCTCTCATCACCCTCCCCATCCCATTCCTCTGGGTTGTCTCAGAGCAATGGCTCTGAGTGCCGTTTCATGTGTTGAACTTGAATTGGTCATCTATTTCACACATGGTAATATACATGTTTCAATGATCCCACCCTCACCTTCTCCCAGAGTCCAAAAGTCTGTTCTTTATATCTGTGTCTCTTTTGCTGCCTTGCATATAGAGTTATTGTTACCATCTTTCTAAATTCCATATATATGCATTAATATAATGTATTGGTGTTTTTCTTTCTGACTTACTTCACTCTATATAATAGGCTTCAGTTTCATCCACCTCATTATGGTGTACATGTGTCCCCCCATCCCAAAAGCCCCTCTCATCACCCTCCCCATCCCATTCCTCTGGGTTGTCTCAGATCAATGGCTTTGAGTGCCGTTTCATGTGTTGAACTTGAATTGGTCATCTATTTCACACATGGTAATATACATGTTTCAATGATCCCACCCTCACCTTCTCCCAGAGTTCAAAAGTCTGTTCTTTATATCTGTGTCTCTTTTGCTGCCTTGCATATAGAGTTATTGTTACCATCTTTCTAAATTCCATATATATGCATTAATATAATGTATTGGTGTTTTTCTTTCTGACTTACTTCACTCTATATAATAGGCTTCAGTTTCATCCACCTCATTAGAACTGACTCAAATTTGTTCTTTTTTATAGCTAATATTCCAATGTGCATATATACTACAACTTCCGTATCCATTCACCTGCTGATGAACATCTAGGTTGCTTCCTTGTCCTAGCTATTATAAACAGTGCTTCAGTGAACATTGGGGTACATGTATCTCTTTCAATTCTGGTTTCCTTGATGTATATGCCCAGCAGTGGGATTGATTGCTGGGTCATATGGCAGTTCTATTTAATTTCTTAAGGAATCTCCACACTGTTCTCCGTAGTGGTTGTACTAGTTTGCATTCCCACCAGTACTGTAAGAGGGTTCCCTTTTCTCCACAACCTCTCCAGCATTTATTGTTTGTAGACATTTTTTTAAAATATAAATTTATTTATTGTAATTGGAGGCTAATTACTTTACAATATTGTGTTGGTTTTGCCATACATAAACATGAATCTGCCACAGGTGTACACTTGATCTCCATCCTGAACCCCCCTCCCACCTCCCTCTGTTTGTAGACTTTTTAATAACAGCCATTCTGACCTGCATGACATGGCACCTCATTGTGGTTTTGATTTGCATTTATCTGATATTGAGTGATGTTGAGCTTCTTTTCTTGTGTTTGTTAGCCATCTGTTTGTTTTCTTTGGAGAAATGTCTGTATAGTTCTTTGGCCCATATTTTGATTGGGTCATTTATTTTTCTGGAATTGGGCTGCTTGTATATTTTGGAGATTAATTCTTTGTTGGTTGTTTCATTTGCTATTCTTTTCTCTCATTCTGAAGGGTGCTTTCACTTTGTTTATAGTTTCCTTCACTGTGCAAAGCTTTTAAGTTTTGTTAGGTCCCTTTTGTTTATTTTTGTTTTTATTTCCATTACTCTGGGAGATGGGTCATAGAGGATCTTGCTATGATTTATGTCAGAGAGTATCCTGCCTATGTTTTCCTCTAGGAGTTTTAAAGTTTCTAGTCTCACATTTAGATCTTTTATCCATTTTGAGTTTAATTTTGTGTATGGTGTGAGAAAGGGTTCTAGTTTCATTTTTTTTTACAGGTGGTTGACCAGTTTTCCCAGTACCACTTGCTAAAATCTTTGCATCAGGTGGCCAAATTATTGGAGCTTCAGTTTCAGCATCAGTCCTTCCAATGAATATTCAGGACTGATTTCCTTTAGAATTGACTTTAGAATTAAGAATACATCATGTGAAATGCCAGGCTGGATTAGAATATGCAGAGTACATCATACAAAATGTCTGGGTGAATGAAGAACAGGCTGGAATCAAGACTGTCAGGAGTAATATCAATAACCTCAGATATGCAGGTGACACCACCCTTATGGCAGAAAGTAATGAGGAACTGAAAAGTTTCTTGATGAAGGTGAAAGAAGAGACTGAAAAAGCTGGCTTAAAACTCAACACTCAGAAAACGAAGATCATGGCATCTGGTTCCATCACTTCATGGCAAACAGATGGGGAAGCAATGGAAACAGTGACAGATTTTATTTTCTTGGCCTCCAAAATTACTGCAGATGATGACTCCAGCCACAAATTAAAAGACACTTGCTCCTTGGAAGAAAAGTTATGACAAACCTAGAGAGAGTATTAAAAAGCAGACACATTACATTGCCGACAAAGGTCCATATAGACAAAGCTATGGTTTTTGTAGTAGTCATGTATAACGAGAGTTAGTTGGACCTTAAAGAAGGCTGAGCACTAAAGAATTGATGCTTTTAAAATGTGGTGTTGGAGAAGACGCTTGAGAGTCCCTTGGACTGCAAGAAGATCAAAACAGTCAATCCTAAAGGAAATCAATCCTGAATATTCACTGAAAGGACTGATGCTGAAACTGAAGCTCTAATACTTTGGCTACATGATGAGAAGAGCCCACTCATTAGAAAATAACCTGATGCTGGGAAGGATTGAACGCAGGGGAGCAAGGGGATAATAGAGGATGAGATGGTTGGATGGCATTACTGACTCAATGGAAATGAGCTTGAGCAAGCTCTGGGAGATGGTGGCAGACAGGGAAGCCTGGCATGCTGCAGTCCATGGAGTCACAAAGAATCAGACAAGACTGAGCGACTGAACAACAAGAACACAACTTTGTACAGCAATTATATTCCAATAAAAAAAATAAAATCAAGTGACCTGTACAAAGGAAAAACAACAAACTCCTTATCAGATATATCATTTGAAAATGTCTTCTCCCATTCAGTTGATTGCCTTTTCATCTTGTCAAAGGTTTCCTTCAATATGCAAGAATTTTCTAGCCTGATGCAGCCCTGTTTGCTTATTTTTGTTTCTCAGGTGGCTCAGTGTTAAACAGGAGACACAGATTTGATCACTGGGTCAGGAAAATCCCCTGGAGGAAGAAATGGCAATCCACTGCAGTATTCTTGCCTGGGAATTCCCACGGATATAGGAGCCTGGCCAGCTACAGTTCATGGGGCCATAAGGAGTCAAACATTACTGAGCGACTGAGCACGGCACAAAAAAGCAAATAAAATTAAATAAAACTAAGCAACATCAAAGTAATAACAGAACCCCACAGAAAGTGATTTTAAAAATAAAAACATTGTTCAGTTCAGTTGGACCAGAGTTTTTTGTGTTTTTTTTTGTTTTTTTCAGAGCTTCCATTTTACTTTATTTTACTTTACAGTACTCTATTGGTTTTGGCATACATTGACATGAATCCACCACGGGTGTACACAAACTCCCAAACATGAACCCGCCTTCCACCTTCCACCCCACATCATCCCTCCGGATCATCCCCATACACGAGCCCCAAGCATCCTGCATCCTGCATTGAACATAGACTGGCAATTCGTTTCTTACATGATAGTATACATATTTCAATGCT
Source organism: Oreotragus oreotragus (assembly GCA_006410675.1). NCBI lineage: Eukaryota > Metazoa > Chordata > Mammalia > Artiodactyla > Bovidae > Oreotragus > Oreotragus oreotragus. Next base: position 152,765 of record SJYX01008923.1, read on the forward strand.
ATTCTCCCAAATGATCCCACCCTCTCCCTTTCTCTCTCCCTCTCCCTCAGAGTCCAAAAGTCCGCTCTACACATCTGTGTCTCTTTTGCTGGACCAGAGTTTTTTATGCTTATGTGATAAACAATAGACCTAGGGTTGGAAACAGTTGTTCAGATCTTGAATGTTAGATGTTATCATGTAGAGGGATATGCAGATGGTCAGGAATTTGGTATGCAGAGGGCTCAGCAATTCATTTAACTATGACTGGCAGACTTTTGAGAAGGGAGACTTAGATAGGAAGAGCCTAGAGAGAAGTATAATTTGGAAGATATGCCAGGAATTCAGGATCAATTTAACAACCTAATAAAAGCCTATATTGAGCAACAAAAGTGAGAAGAAAATGGAGAAGAAAACAGACATGAAAAAGCATAAAAAATATATGAATTGTGTGTGTGTGTGTGTGTGAAGGAGTAAGGGTAAAAAAGGATACACTTTAAATTTAAGTATGAATACCTTAAATTGGATAATGGATAAATGGTGGTGTCATTTCAAGATGACATAGGGAGTCCAGACTGAACACTCACAAAAACCTCACATAATTTTAGGGCTAGGAGAAAGATGAGAACTCAGCTAGGATACTTATTTATCTCACATATTAAAAAATGAGGCTCAGAGAAATTGACTAATTTCTAAGACTATTAGAAATTTAGAAACATGTTGATCTTGAGGGTTCAGTAAAAGGGCAGTGGAGACACCCTATAAGGCAGTGGGATACAGTTGATGACAGCAATAAAATTAAAGTTTACAGTGAGAGTAAAATGATCACCTTGCCACAGTAATAACTTTGAAAGAAATCTACAGAAGAACAACTGTTACTAAAGTGCCAGGAGTTGCAAGAATATTGTATTATAATTTTAGGAAAACTAATTTTCTTATGACACCTCCAGATTACACATTGTAAAGAAAACTGGGAAAATAAAACAATTATAAACCTCAGAAATATTTCCTGCTGTTCTGTTACACTAAGATTAATTGCAAGTCACACAAGTTAAACAGTACAAAATCTTTTACAGAACACATGGAAGGTTTCACATGCCCTAAAATAAAAGGCTATAAATGTGACATAATACACTCTGCTGGAACAATTTCTGAATATTTCTATCATAAAGTAATTTTCTCCCACTTCAGCTTCCCTAGCAAAGTGACAAGATAAAATTGGTTTCTTAAGCCATCATTTCAAGGGATGATATAATTATCTCATTTTAAAATTGAAAAAAATATAAAGGAGTGATGCTGTTAGTAGCTTTCATGTTTCAGAAAAGTTTCAATAAATTTGCATACTACAATTAAGAAATTGCTAAAAGGGGTAAATGGAATGAATTTATAAATAGTAAAATTTGTCTCCAAATAGTTTTAATCTTTGTAGTTATGTTTTTAAGAATATCTGTGTCATTTCTCATAAATATTATGTTTTTAATAAATATAACCATTATATAAAATTGTTACTTAATTTCCATCTATTCATAAAATATTTCATATAATTCCCAAATATATATAATGACCAAAATGTTGATATACTTAGAACCTGTAACTCTCAATTTTAAAATTTCTGCTACTAATATTGATAGAAACAAAAATATGAGTATGAAAAATAAAAATTTCAAAAATTTAGTTTTGGAAATATTCATGTCACTGTTAGTGATGCTATCTTGCATAAACTGTCAGCATCTGATGAACATATATGGATGTATCCACATATGTATCTGTTGCACAGAAACAACCAGTTGTTTTTCCAAGCATATGTGAATACTGAATCATCTAAGAACGGAGAAAGAGAGGATGAAGAAGAGGAAGAAAAAGGAGAGTAAGAGGCAGGAATAAAGTGAGGAAGGAAGGGAGAGGAAAAGAAGGGAAGGAAGAAAGAACTCACAAAATCTGGTTACTTTACCTGTTGTAACCAAAGAGGATAAAGGTCATTCAATACTAGATCTGTGTTTTTGAACATTCTAAGAGCTTCACCTCTGCCCATATTATATGCCTATCATTAAAACTATGACTCAAACATAACGGACACTAGAAGAGGAAAACAGATTTAGGGAATGAATATGTGCATTAACTTTGTAGCAGAACCTTGATTATCCAGATTAATACCTTTTTTACACCCTTTGGGTATGGCCTTTCTCTTCCATGTATCTAATCCATATCTATATGCCTTGGGCTTTGATCAAGGCTAGCTATGAAGAAATTCTGCCATTATTATCTGTTAAATCAATCATATCAAGAATATTTACTTTTTATTAAACAAGAAAAACATGTCTCATTTAAATAGTAATGTACATGGGGTGACAAAAGATAGAATCCAGTGAACTTTTCCATATAATATTAAATTGACACCCACCCATTCTGCCCTCTGAGAAGGTCAGGTAAGTCATTAAAAACTATATTAAATGATTGTTCCCATGTACCACATAAAGAGTATAACATGTACTTGCCTGGAATCATAATATAAAATAAATAAAAATAATCATACTGCATAGTGTTCAACAGTTTTATTTAGAAAAAGCATCATATATGAGTGCTTCTTTCTTTTTTTTAGTTCTTTAGAACTGTTTACAGTTTTTTAAGCTTTAGATTTATGTTAATTTATTTACTTAAGTTGTACACCCATTTTTCCTAAAATTGTTTTTCATTGTTGATTGCTCTTTTCTGTTCTTTATAACTTATATTAATCTAGATAAAATTATAAAACTGGCATAATTTTAGTACAAATGTCAGATCCATCAAAGACCATATTTAAACAGATTGGTTCTAAAGACAACTCCCCTTTGAGAACATTTTAGATTAACAGTCTCTTGAAAAATTAAAAAAAAATTATAACTATAAAATATGATGACCAGTGAAACTGTTATGTATCATATCAAGTAACACTATTTAGTTATTCTTAAGATGGTTTGAATATTTTAAAATTTCACATTGCAAACATATGTCACACTATACAGAATAAGATATAATATTTACTAGATATTTGTACTCTCATAGACAAATAGAATTTCCAAATAAAACTATTAAAGGTAAAAAGTATAATTGTAATGTCTTCTATTCATGTGAGACAAAAATTTGATAAAAACCGCAATGTCTCAGTTCTCAAGTTCTCACTACCTAGAAAAGAAACAGTATAATATATATATATGATGATGACATCATAATTATATAAATATATGATTTCTGTGAAGTAAGTTAAATGAAAATATACAATGCATATAATTATACATATATGTACATCATAGATGAAATTGAAATACTGATTACCTCTATTGGGAAAGGTCACAAAAGGTTTCAGAAAAGATAATAAAACTCAGCAGGATATTATATTTCAAATATGGGCTATCTAGTCCTTAAGATAACAAAATAATTTTAAAACAGAAGCATTTCAGTATCTCTAAGGTATCTCATCACCTGTGGAGAGTAGTTATAGATGACTCTGAATGTGCAGACTAAAGCAACATCATGAAGCACAATTTAGAACATGCTAACAACCTTAAAGTTGAGGAAGGGTTCTGAGCAATTGACTCATAGCCATGTTTCATTTGAGAAAGCTCTTTTAAAGTTTGAATAGAGAGGATGAATTGTAGGGAAATTATATAATTGTTATTCTACTTGTAATAACCCACTTCTAAATTTCCTTTTTTTGTGTGACAATTATCACTTTCTCATGTGTGCTATAATTTATTCATTATTTCTATTGATTTCAAGCCCTCAAGTGTGAGTTGCAAGGAGGCTGGGATCTTCACACACTTTACTGATCTTTTGCAGGTACCTAGAAAGTACTTGGCCTAGTATGGGCCATCGTTTAATCCTTCCTCTATAAATAAAATGTATGAACTGTACTAGTTTATAAGTTTTTTATTTATTTTGTAATGACAATGCTTTGAATAATCATAGAATATTTTATCTGTTGTTGGGCTTTCTAAATATGCAAGCAAGTTATCATCAAAAGAGATAATTTTCTCTGATACGCAATATTTGTATAAATGATTCTCATTATTGTCTAACCACATTCATTAGTACATCCTAAACAACGATAGTTAGTATCCTTGTAATTTTCTTGACATTAAAGAAAAATGTAGTTAACATTCAAAAGTTTTAAATTATGGTGAGGATTATGGCAATTATCAAGAAAAGCAAGGACATCTGTGCGGCAGGAAGATAATAAATCATAATTATGAGATAGATATTTTTAAATGTTTCATACTTGGCTGTCATATACTCTTCTGTTATGTTCTACTTTTTTCCTCTATTTGGTTTGTATATCTTCTATTAACCTTCAATTTATATTTGATCATCTTATGTCTCTAATCTTATCTCTATTTTCACCTAATATTAATAATGTCTACTTGTCTGCTTTTTTGTTATATTCACTAGTTTATTGTATTTTTAGATTCCACATATATGTGATATATGGCTCAGAGAGGTAGAGAACAATTTAGTGGTTACCAGAGGGGGAGCGGCAGTATAGGAGTGGGCATGAAAAGTACAAACTATCTGGTATAAGATAGTCTCAAGGATGTATTGTACAACACAGAGAATATAGCCAGTAATTTTGTAATAACTGTACATAGGAAGTAATCTTTACTATCAAAGAAAAACAGTCTACCTTTTTGTCTCCCGGAAGTGACTGTCTGCTAGAGCTTTGTGCTTGTACCAATAAACGTACCTGCTTCTCTAGAAAAGTGTCTACAATCTTCTGGCACGAAAATTTCATATTGCTAGAGTATTAGACTACTTCAAGATATTTCTGTTGTCTTCAAATAATTTTGGAGGATATTTTGCCTGTTTTTTTTTTTCTAGGTGATGACATAGATGCATTAATCTACTCCCAAATAGTCCATCTGCTGTGTTTTCCCTATACACAATTTGAGCGTGTAATAGGTTGTTTTAGTAAGCCAGAAAGAAAAACACCAATACAGTATACTAAGGCATATATATGGAATTTAGAAAGATGGTAATGATAACCCTGTATGCGAGATAGCAAAAGAGACACAGAAGTACAGAACAGTCTTTTGGACTCTGTGGGAGACGGAGAGGGTGGGATGATTTGGGAGAATGGCATTGAAACATGTAAAATATGATATATGAAACGAATCGCCAGTCCAGGTTCGATGCATGATACAGGATGCTTGGGGCTGGTGCACTGGGATGACCCAGAGGGATGGTACGGGGAGGGAAGTGGGAGGGGGATTCAGGATGGGGAACACATGTACACCTGTGGCAGATTCATGCTGATGTATGGCAAAACCAATACAATATTGTAAAGTAATTAGCCCCCAATTAAAATAAACNGTGCACTGGGATGACCCAGAGGGATGGTACGGGGAGGGAAGTGGGAGGGGGATTCAGGATGGGGAACACATGTACACCTGTGGCAGATTCATGCTGATGTATGGCAAAACCAATACAATATTGTAAAGTAATTAGCCCCCAATTAAAATAAATAAATTTATATTAAAAAATAAACTCCCTTTGCTTTCCTGGAATAAAATCTACTTAGTTTTCTTAACAGAAAATAATTTTCAGAGTATCTAATATCTACTTAGTTTTGTTTTGGTAGTAGAATCTACCACATATGTCATAAAAATGGCCATTAGATCAAACACTACAGTTTTTATTCCTCCCACAGCTGACTGTGTTTTTATGGCAGAATTCAGGATAATGGACTATGACATGTTTAAGTTTCAGTTGATTTCATTAAAAACCAAGAAGCCTGTCCTTAATTTTCTTTGTTCCACTGGCTGCAAATAGCAATAGCTGGTAAACAGCAAAAGTCATGTGTTATGAAGGGTATTAGTGTCCTGCTAGGCTGTGTCACCAGAGGAGGCATTTACTGTAACATTTAAAACAAAAGAAATAAACATTTATTGTTTTGAGCCACTGTATTTTGTGGGGTCTTACTAGAAGTTTATGTTATTAAAATAGTATATTGTTTTTGTAAATTATTTCATAATGTTTAATTAAAATATTTGTGTTTATAGTCATAAGCAAAATATAAGCATTTTTTTCTAATTTAGTATATCAGTTTTGCTATTACATTTACATATTAGTTTTCTAATATTGACTGGCTTGTGCATATATTTACATTCTGAATCACTGAAATAACATTGTAATATCTGTACTTTACTACGTAGCTGGAACTTGGTTTTGGAAATACCTGCTCCAAATGCCTATTTTAAAAGTTTAACTTTGAATCTTTTTTTTTTTTCCTTCAAATATAATAGCCAGCTTAAGTACGGGTATTTCTCAGGTAAATTTTGTTATATTTTGCTAAGATATCAATAGTTTACTTTATGATTTCTGATTTACCATAATATTTATTCTTTTTCTTATTATAGCTCACATTTTTACATTTCTAATTTTGTTTGCTGTCTCTTTTTAATCTTATTGATCCATTCATTCAAGCAATCAGACTGAGTTTAGGATTTCTTTTTTGCCCATTTCATTAACACCAGACATTTACCTCTTGTTTCCTTTAAAAATGTATTCTAAGTCTTTTCTAAACAAATAATTTAAATACAATCTCATATTTTTCTAAATTTTAAACAAAATTAATTTGTTCAGGAATATGTGTTGAAACTTCTTGAATACCATCTCTTCTGGGTCTTATGTTGATTTTTCATGTCTTCCGTATCTGGGAACTTCTAGGTATTCTGTAATTAATGTGATATTACATGTTAGTAATAACTAACAGTTTTTGTTAGCTAATTAGCTCCTCCATAGCACTCAGGTGACCGGAAAAAATAACCAATGGTTGATGGAACTCATCTCTGCATGTTCATCACATTTTTCCTCCTGTTCAGGGTTTCTACAAATCTAATTTTCTCCAGATTCCAAAGCAGCTGTTCTGATCCTCAACTGATTAGCTTCTCATCGTTTGCAAAGAATAAAACATTCCTAGGCCAAATTCACTGTAACAATGGAGCAGGACCACTGAGATTGCAGTAGTTCTTAATTTGCAGAGGTAGAACAAAGCTGCATTAGTTTTGTGGGCAAAAAATCAAGAGTGAACATATAAATGGTCACTTATTTTTGTGAATACCCGCCTATGTCTAACCTACCATGATTGGCCACTTGGTCTATGACTATCTAAACTTACCTAAGTGGTTATAAGATTTTTTTTTTTTTTAGTACAAAAGACATTCAGATTTCCTCTGTTAAAAAATACAATTTAAAACACAATGAGGTATCATCTCACACCAGTCAGAATGGCTGCCATCAAAAAGTCTACAAACAATGAATGCTGGAGAGGGTGTGTAGAAAAGGGAACCCTCTTATACTGTTGGTAGAAATGCAAACTAGTACAGCAACTATGGAGAACAGTGTGGGGATTCCTTAAAATACTGGAAATACTATATTGGTGTTTTTCTTTCTGGCTTACTTCATTTAAAACAAAAACAAAACTAAAAATAGAACTGCCATATGACCCAGCAATCCCACTGCTGGGCATACACACCAAGGAAANCTACAGTTTTTATTCCTCCCACAGCTGACTGTGTTTTTATGGCAGAATTCAGGATAATGGACTATGACATGTTTAAGTTTCAGTTGATTTCATTAAAAACCAAGAAGCCTGTCCTTAATTTTCTTTGTTCCACTGGCTGCAAATAGCAATAGCTGGTAAACAGCAAAAGTCATGTGTTATGAAGGGTATTAGTGTCCTGCTAGGCTGTGTCACCAGAGGAGGCATTTACTGTAACATTTAAAACAAAAGAAATAAACATTTATTGTTTTGAGCCACTGTATTTTGTGGGGTCTTACTAGAAGTTTATGTTATTAAAATAGTATATTGTTTTTGTAAATTATTTCATAATGTTTAATTAAAATATTTGTGTTTATAGTCATAAGCAAAATATAAGCATTTTTTTCTAATTTAGTATATCAGTTTTGCTATTACATTTACATATTAGTTTTCTAATATTGACTGGCTTGTGCATATATTTACATTCTGAATCACTGAAATAACATTGTAATATCTGTACTTTACTACGTAGCTGGAACTTGGTTTTGGAAATACCTGCTCCAAATGCCTATTTTAAAAGTTTAACTTTGAATCTTTTTTTTTTTTTCCTTCAAATATAATAGCCAGCTTAAGTACGGGTATTTCTCAGGTAAATTTTGTTATATTTTGCTAAGATATCAATAGTTTACTTTATGATTTCTGATTTACCATAATATTTATTCTTTTTCTTATTATAGCTCACATTTTTACATTTCTAATTTTGTTTGCTGTCTCTTTTTAATCTTATTGATCCATTCATTCAAGCAATCAGACTGAGTTTAGGATTTCTTTTTTGCCCATTTCATTAACACCAGACATTTACCTCTTGTTTCCTTTAAAAATGTATTCTAAGTCTTTTCTAAACAAATAATTTAAATACAATCTCATATTTTTCTAAATTTTAAACAAAATTAATTTGTTCAGGAATATGTGTTGAAACTTCTTGAATACCATCTCTTCTGGGTCTTATGTTGATTTTTCATGTCTTCCGTATCTGGGAACTTCTAGGTATTCTGTAATTAATGTGATATTACATGTTAGTAATAACTAACAGTTTTTGTTAGCTAATTAGCTCCTCCATAGCACTCAGGTGACCGGAAAAAATAACCAATGGTTGATGGAACTCATCTCTGCATGTTCATCACATTTTTCCTCCTGTTCAGGGTTTCTACAAATCTAATTTTCTCCAGATTCCAAAGCAGCTGTTCTGATCCTCAACTGATTAGCTTCTCATCGTTTGCAAAGAATAAAACATTCCTAGGCCAAATTCACTGTAACAATGGAGCAGGACCACTGAGATTGCAGTAGTTCTTAATTTGCAGAGGTAGAACAAAGCTGCATTAGTTTTGTGGGCAAAAAATCAAGAGTGAACATATAAATGGTCACTTATTTTTGTGAATACCCGCCTATGTCTAACCTACCATGATTGGCCACTTGGTCTATGACTATCTAAACTTACCTAAGTGGTTATAAGATTTTTTTTTTTTTTAGTACAAAAGACATTCAGATTTCCTCTGTTAAAAAATACAATTTAAAACACAATGAGGTATCATCTCACACCAATCAGAATGGCTGCCATCAAAAAGTCTACAAACAATGAATGCTGGAGAGGGTGTGTAGAAAAGGGAACCCTCTTATACTGTTGGTAGAAATGCAAACTAGTACAGCAACTATGGAGAACAGTGTGGGGATTCCTTAAAATACTGGAAATACTATATTGGTGTTTTTCTTTCTGGCTTACTTCATTTAAAACAAAAACAAAACTAAAAATAGAACTGCCATATGACCCAGCAATCCCACTGCTGGGCATACACACCAAGGAAGCCAGAATTGAAAGGGATTCATGTACCCCAATGTTCAAAGCACTGTTTACAATAGCTAGGACATGGAAGCAACCTAGATAGCCATTAGCAGGCCAATGGATAAGGAAGTTGTGGTACATATACACAATAGAATGCTACTCAGCTACATAAATAACACATGTGAGTCAATTCTAATGAGGTGAATGAAACTGGAACCTATCATATGGAGTGAAGTAAGTCAGAAAGAGATACACCAATACAGAATATTAACGCATATATATGGAATTTTGAAAGATGGTAACGATGATCCTATATGCTAAGCAGCAGAAGAGACACAGATGTAAAGAATAGAATATTGGACTATGTGGGAGAAGGTAATGGTTGGATAGCATGAGAGAATAGCATTGGAACATGTTGATTACCATATGTAAAATAGATGACCAGTGCAAGTTCAATTCATGAAGCAGCACACTCAAAGCTGGTGCTCTGGGACAACCCAGAGGGATGGGGTGGGGAAGGAGGAGGGAAGGGGGTTCAGGATGGGGGGACACGTGCACCCATGGCTGATTTGCATCAACGTATAGCAAAAACCACCACAATACTGTGAAGCAATTATCCTCCAATTAAAATAAATAAAACAACAACAAAAATACCACTTATAAAGTCAGATCTAATCTAGTTCTAAGGCAATAACAGCTGATGCCCTTGAAATTGGCAATCCAGATGTATAAGAGACAGGGATGGGGGGACACGTGCACCCATGGCTGATTTGCATCAACGTATAGCAAAAACCACCACAATACTGTGAAGCAATTATCCTCCAATTAAAATAAATAAAACAACAACAAAAATACCACTTATAAAGTCAGATCTAATCTAGTTCTAAGGCAATAACAGCTGATGCCCTTGAAATTGGCAATCCAGATGCACTTTTTGAAGCTAAACATAAAACTAGACAGATTACAATAGAATATTTCTGCTATTCATTCAGAATGTGCTTCCATTAAGAAATAAGAAAATTAAAATCCAGTAAAATCATGCAACTATATTGATATAGCTATATGGATATAATTGTAAATTTATAGATAAGAATTCCATTTAAGAAAGCAAAGGGATTTTAGTAATATAAAATTCATTTTAAACGATTGTTAAAAATGTATGAAAAACAGATTTAAAAATTTTTGTAAGATAATTTTATTAAATCAAAATGTAAACACTACTAAGATATCAGTGTAAATAAAGGATAACAATTTTAAAACCTTATTCCCTCCACAAAATGAACTACTAGAGATAATTTTTTTCTGATTTCAAAATATTTTTAAACTTTTTAACCTTTTAAAATATAGTTTTAAACCTTTTAACAAGCATGTAACATTGATAAATATAAACTCAAGGGTGTTTAGCAAAATCTTGAGGCCATTATTCTAATATGCTATATGAATCTTTTCATATTTTATATATGTAAGGAAGCACATATATAGGTATGCTTTAAACAAATAATTTTCTACTGATCTATTACATTTTCCATAGGACTACAGAGAGATGTCTTTATTATCACTGTATATATCTGTTGCCTAGGTAAGTGTTTTTTACTTGGAAGGTCAGTAAGGACTTTTTAAGTGAATTAAAAACCATCTTTTATGTTCACTTGTTTGTCAAGAGTTAAATTAATATTCCTAATCTACTTTTACTAATAAGATACAATTTTTCCCATATTTTTTCACTGAAGAATAAAGCATAAGTTTATCTTTTGGGATTTTCTGTAAAGGTTTGTTTCCGAGATTACCTGGTAAAATCGTTCATCTATGAACATAATATTTCTACAAATGTTTAATAAGATTTTACAATAACTTTTTCCTAGAGTGTGAAAAATGAAAATCATAATACCCCATGGATATGATAGGAAACCAAGTATTTCTTTTTGGATTGATGCTGTGGGAATAACACAGTCATATTATGCCTTTAGGAGATGATGTGTTGAATATCTGTTTATTGCTGTTGTTGTTTAAGAAATAAAGTTTAAATTTATATACTTAGTCTTTAAATTTTTACTTTAAAGTGCTACATTCCACCTAATTCCCTGAAACCTAAATAAGCTTAAAGTAACAAATCACTGTATACTAATTTAACATTTTTTCTCTTTTGAATTTTGAAACTCTAAATTATATTTTAAAAGTATAAAAAAAAACAATGACTATTGAAGTATAACTTTCTGATCAAGCATGCTCATTCGTAAACGCAAATGCTATAACATAAGATGGGTTAATAAGGCATTGAAAAAAATTATAGATCTCAGGAAACCATAGTACCAGTCTTTTAGATAAAGTCAAATAGAAGAAAATAATTTGGGAAAATCATGATGCAAATATGATATTTGGAATATTTCAAGATAAATCAATGATAAAATTTTAACTATTAATTGGATCTCTATACACATGTGATGAAACTAAATATTCTAATCAATATGAAAATTGACTTCTATAAATTATACCAGAATATTCTTCACTTGATTTATGTATAGGCTGTATCATTTCTATAGATTTTTGCTTAACAGCTGATTTTTTCATTTTATCCTACAGATTTTATTAATAATTATCATGGATGCCTGTGGTAATAGCGTCAAATGATTCTTGCTTCTTGATATTAATGCACTTGTGTGATCCTCTCTTCTTGGTGTGTGGGCCATACTTAATGATCCACTTTTAAAAAATGAGAAAGGCAAATATGTCACTTCTGAGAGACAACTACTTCTGACTTGCTCACACACTCTTCTGCCTTTTCTTGTATGCTTTCTCTGATGAAGCCAGTGTTAATGCTGTGAGTTGTCTATGCTGAGACCCATAGAGCAAGGAACTGAGGGTGGCCTCTGGCCACCAGTCAGTGAGGAACTGTATCCTTCAGTACAACAACCTCCAAGGTATAATAACCACATAATAAGATTGTTGTGCCTTCTGATGAGATTATAGATCTACCAACATTTTAACTGTAGCTTTGGAATGGATCCTGATACAAAGCATGCAGCTAAGTCACATTTGGATTCCTGACTCCTAGAAACTGGAAGATAATAAATGTGCTTTTTAAAAAAAACCTCTAATTTTGAATAAATATGTTATTCAACAATAGATAACCAATACAATGATTTTATTTTATTTTATTTTATTTTTTTTGTATTTATTTATTTTTTTACACGAACTCCCAAACATGAACCCCCCTCCCACCTCCCACCCCACATCTTCCTAAAATTTTGGTTTCATAAGTGAAGTCGCTCAGTCGTGTCCAACTCTTTGCGACCCCATGGACTGTAGCCTACTAGGCTCTTCTGTCCATGGGATTTTCCAGGCAATAGTCCTGGAGTGGATTGCCATTTCCTTCTCCAGGGGATCTTCCCAACCCAGGGATCGAACCCGGGTCTCCTGCATTGTTAAGTGAAGTCGCTCAGTCGTGTCCGACTCTTTGCGACCCCATGGACTGTAGCCTACTAGGCTCTTCTGTCCATGGGATTTTCCAGGCAATAGTCCTGGAGTGGATTGCCATTTCCTTCTCCAGGGGATCTTCCCAACCCAGGGATCGAACCCGGGTCTCCTGCATTGTAGACAGACGCTTTACCATCTGAGCCACCAGGGAAGTCAAACTCAGTAAAAATCTATGAAAAAACTTAGGTGTGAAGCTGAGACTAAGGAATTTTAGTAGATTTCATTCTTCTGCTGTAACTCAGTGTATTTCATCCTCAGTCTGAAGCTTGAGCAAGATGTTTGTTTCTACCAGGGTCTAGTGTTCTTGGATACAGAACTAGCAATTGCCTGAATTATTCTTAATATGTTTTTTTCTAGGTTTTGTACCCTAAGAAGCTACAGCATTTGTCATATCATAATGATCCATTTGCTCCCAATGTTTAGAAACAAGTTATTCCTAAAGAGCCTGTTAACGATACACTATATATGGAATGTGCTTCCCTGGTGACGTAGATAGTAAAGAATCTGCCCACGATGTGAGTTTGATCCCTGGTTTGGAAGATCCCCTGGAGGAGGGCATGGCAACCCACTCCAGTACTCTTGCCTGAAGAATCCCCATGGATAGAGGAGCCTGGCAGATTACAGTCCATGGGGTCGCAAAGAGTCAGATAAGACTAACTGACTAAGCACAGCACATATAGAAATACAAAATGAGGACTTCACTAATTATTCTATTTTAAAAATAATAATTTTATGAAATGAACTGTTTTTAAATTTCTAGTGTTGAACAATCTTTTCATTCTAAGAACTCCCAGTTCTATCATAAAAGGTTAATCTACTAAATTCAATAAGCTCACAAATCTGCATTTGTATATCAGCATTTTTGTGCTCACTAGAAAGCATCTGATATATGTATAGACAATTTCGTGAAGCAAAATATATTTTTTTAAANTTGTTTGTCAGTTGCTTCATTTGCTATTATTTTCTCCCATTCAGAAGGCTGTCTTTTCACCTTGCTTATAGTTTCCTTTGTTGTGCAGAAGCTTTTAATTTTAATTAGATCCCATTTGTTTATATTTTCTTTTATTTCTAGTATTCTGGGAGGCGGATCATAGAGGATCCTGCTGTGATTTATGTCGGAGAGTGTTTTGCCTATGTTCTCCTCTAGGAGTTTTATAGTTTCTGGTCTTACGTTTAGATCTTTAATCCATTTTGAGTTTATTTTTGTGTGTGCTGTTAGGAAGTGATCTAGTTTCATTCTTTTACAAGTGGTTGACCAGTTTTCCCAGCACCACTTGTTAAAGAGATTGTCTTTACTCCATTGAAATATTTTAGAATTACATATTCTTACATCTTATTTGGGGCTTCCACTGAAGAGAAAGTAAGGGACCTATTGATGAGAGTTAAAGAGGAGAGTGAAAAAGCTGGCTTAAAACTCAACATTCTAAAAACGTAGATCATGGCATCTGGTCCCATTACTTCATGGCAAACAAAAGGGGAAAAAGTGGAAACAGTGACGCACTTTATTTTCTTGGGCTCCACAATCACTGAGGATGGTGATGGCAGCCACGAAATTAAAAAACAAAACAAAAGAAACCACTTGGTCCTTGGAAGAAAAGCTATAACAAACCCAAGCAGCATATTAAAAAGTAGAGACATCACTTTGCTGACAAAGGCCATATAATGAAAGCTATGGTTTTTCCAGCAGTCATGTAAGGATGTGAGAGTTGAACCTTAAACAAGGCTGAGTGCTGAAGAATTGTCCTTTTGAACTGTGGTGCTGGAGAAGACTCTTGAGAATCCCTTGGACTGCAAAGAAATCAAACCAGTCAATCCTAAAGAAAATCAGTCCTAAATATTCACTGGAAGGACTGAAGCTAAAGCTCCAATATTTTGGCCACCTCATGTGAAGAGCCAACTCACTGGAAAAGACATTGATGCTGGGAAAGATTGATGGCAGGAGAACAAAGAGGGAGGCAGAGGATGAGTTTTTTAGTAAACCTACACAGTTGTGAAACTACCTTCACCATTTCATCATTCAGTTATAGACAATTTCCATCAGTCCAAACAGCTCACTCCTGCCCTGTATTCAGTTCCTGGTTCCATCCTCAACCTGACAATCACTGTTCTGCTTTATGTCTATACAGAACTTCTTTTCTGGATGTTTCATATATTGAATTAAAAAACAAACAGGATTTGCAACCGATTTCTTTCATTTGGCATACTGTGTCTTAGATTCAGTTACACAGTATGATGAATAATGCATATTGTGTTCCTTTTTATTGCTGAATAACATTCTGTTTTTCTTTATACCAATTTTTCTACCCATTCACCAGTTTATGGACATTTGGATAGTCC
The DNA here is from genome assembly GCA_006410675.1 of Oreotragus oreotragus. Taxonomy (NCBI): domain Eukaryota; kingdom Metazoa; phylum Chordata; class Mammalia; order Artiodactyla; family Bovidae; genus Oreotragus; species Oreotragus oreotragus. The sequence continues at coordinate 167,905 of SJYX01008923.1, forward strand.
AAATTCTATTGTGTCATTATGAACATTTGTGTATAAGAATCTGGTATAGATATACATTTGTTCATTTTATGTAAATTCCCAACAATGAAATAACTAGGTTCTATGGTAAATCTATGTTTAACATTTTAAAAATAAATATCAAACTGTTCTTTAAGATGGCTGTACCATCGAATATTCCTAACAGCAATGCTTGAGGACTGTAGATTCTCCACAGCACCTTAACATTGTTATGTTTGTCTTTTTATTTATTATAGTCATTTGGTGGGTATCTTAATATAATGATTGTACATTATACCCTAATTTTTCTTTTCTTTTTTTTTAAAGTTTTTAATTTTTTTACTTTACAATACTGTATTGGTTTTGCCATACACTGACATGATGACTGTTGGTGTTGAACATTTTTCATGTGCTTATTACATTTGACACATATTCTCCAGTAAAATGTCTATCCTCTAGTGAATTCATATCCTTTTATCAATTTTAATATAAGGTTCTTTGTCTCATAAATCTCTAAAACTCTCTATTTTTCTGTCTTGAAATGTGCAGTTCTTTTTTCTGCCATTTCAAATCTCCTTTTGAGATCATTTAGTTCAAAGAATAGCAAGAAGAGACAAGAATGCCTTCCTCAGCGATCAATACAAAGAAATAGAGGGAAAAAAAATAGAATGGGAAAGACTAGAGATCTCTTCAAGAAAATCAGAGATGCCAAAGGACTATTTCATGCAAAGATGGGCCCAATAAAGGACAGAAATGGTACAGACTTAACAGAAGCAGAAGATATTAAGAAGAAGTGGCAAGAATACACAGATCTATACAAAAAAAGATCTTTATGACCCAGATAATCACGATGGTGTGATCACCCACATAGAGGCAGACACCCTGGAATGTGAAGTCAAGTGGGCCTTAGAAAGCATCAATACGAACAAAGCTAGTGGAGGTGATGAAATTCCAGTTGAGCTATTTCAAATCCTGAAAGATGCTGCTTTGAAAGTGCTACACTCAATATGTCAGCAATATTGCAGAACTCAGCAGTGACCACAGGACTGGAAAAGGTCAGTTTTCATTCCAATCCCAAAGAAAGGCAATGCCAAAGAATGCTCAAACTATCGCACAACTGCACTCATCTCACTCAAAATTCTCCAAGCCAGGCTTCAGCCATATATGAACCGTGAACTTCCAGATGTGCAAGCTGGTTTTAGAAAAGGCAGAAGAACCAGAGATCAAATTGCCAACATCCTCTGGATCATCGAAAAAGCAAAAGATTTCCAGAAAAACATATATTTCTGCTTTATTGACTATGCCAAAGCTTTGACTGTGTGGATCACAATAAACTGTGGAAAATTCTGAAAGATATGGGAATACCAGACCACCTGAGCTGCTTCTTGAGAAATCTCTATGTAGGTCAGGAAGCAAAAGTAAGAACTGGACATGGAACAAAAGATTTGCTCCAAATAGGAAAAGCAGTACATCAAGGCTGTATATTGTCACCCTGCTTATTTAACTTATATACAGAGTACATCATGAGAAATGCTGGGCTGGAGGAAGCACAAGCTGGAATCAAGATTGCTGGGAGAANCTCTTGAGAAATCTCTATGTAGGTCAGGAAGCAAAAGTAAGAACTGGACATGGAACAAAAGATTTGCTCCAAATAGGAAAAGCAGTACATCAAGGCTGTATATTGTCACCCTGCTTATTTAACTTATATACAGAGTACATCATGAGAAATGCTGGGCTGGAGGAAGCACAAGCTGGAATCAAGATTGCTGGGAGAAATATCAATTACCTCAGATATGCAGATGGCACCATCCTTATGGCAGAAAGTGAAGAAGAACTAAAGAGCCTCTTGATGAAAGTGAAAGTGGAGAGTGAAAAAGTTGGCTTAAAGCTCAACACTCAGAAAACTAAGATCATGGCATCCGATCCCATCACTTCATGGCAAATAGCTGGAGAAACAATGGAAACCATGTCTGACTTTATTTCTTGGGGCTCCAAAATCACTGCAGATGGTGATTGCAGCCATCAAATTAAAAGACACTTACTCCTTGGAAGAAAAGTTATGACCAACCTAGACAGCATATTAAAAACCAGAGACGTTACTTTACCAACAAATGTCCATCTAGTCAAGGTTATGATTTTTCCAGTAGTCATGTACAAATGTGAGAGTTGGACTATAAAGAAAACTGAGCACTGAAGAATTGGTGCTTTTGAACTGTGGTGTTGGAGAAGGCTTTTGAGAGTCCCTTGGACCGCAAGGAGATCCAACCACTCCATCCTAAAGGAGATCAGTCCTGAGTGTTCATTGGAAGGACTAATGTTGAAGCTGAAACTCCAGTATTTTGGCCACCTCATGCGAAGAGCTGACTCATTTGAGAAGACCCTGATGTTGGGAAAGATTGAGAGCAGGAGGAGACGGGAATGACAGAGGATGAGATGGTTGTATGTCATCACTGACTCAATGGACATGAGTTTGTAACTCATGGAGTTGGTGATGGACAAGGAGGCCTGGCGTGGTGCAGTTCATTGGGTCGCAAAGAGCCGGACATAACTGAGCGACTGAACTGAACTGCAGATAACTGTGTCTTTTATTTTTATTATTTTTAACTCCAGAATTTTCTTCTGCTTATTTTAGTAACTTATTTTATGTTCTGTATATGTGGCATCATTATTATCATGCTTTTCTTTAGTTCTTTGAAGACGGTTTCCAGTAGCTTTTTCACTACATTTTTTTGATTTAAAAATCTGTTAACTTCACTATCAAAACAGTTTCATCGAATGCCCTTACTTGAATATGTGTCAGACATTTTGGTTTATTTGCAGACATCTTAAGTTTTGTTGGGGCTTCTCAGGTTTCATGACTGTTCATGAACACCTGCCAGGGAAGGAGACACAAGAGATGTGATTTTGATTCCTGGGGTTGGGAAGATTCCATGGAGGAGGAAATGGCATCCCACTCCAGTATTCTTGTCAGTAGAATTTGGGTTGCAAAAGTGAGATGTGACTGTCTGAGCATTACTACTAACTTTTGTTGAATAACTGAAAATTTAGATATTATATTTTATCAACTTTGCATTCTGGTTATTCTATTGTTTTTGTTACTAGGTTTTGCAGTGTTGTTATTATTTAATAACTTTACTGAACTAAATCTGTGAAATCTCTCGGTATTTGGCCACAGATGTCTCTAATCAGATTTTTTTAAAATTTAAATTCAGGTAGTCACTGGGCAGAGGCTGTGTTCAAATACTTCTAGTGTGGAAGGCTTATACCCTCTGCTGACGGATATGATATGTTTGTATGCCCATGGGTGGGCGTGTGTTGATATTCAAGGTATTTTTCAAATGTGTCTCACTTTTACTTTCAGCTGATCATCTCATATGTTCTCTGAGATTCTCACAGTTAGTCAGGAATATATGGTTCGGTGAGATCCTCTCCATTTTCTCCTGAAAATGCAGTCTTCCAATCAACTACTGGATAAATGGTAATCTTACCATGATCCTTAATAAGGCCACTTTATGTCTTGGATCTTTCATCTGCATTTCTAGCTAGTCTGCTAGTTCATTGCTTGCCTCAATCAGGATCAAATCCCTGCCTCATAGATCTGCAGATTTTTACATTTATTTGTCCTGAGATCACTAACATAACTAGCTTAATGCCCGTGTCTCTGTAAATGAATTGGGCTCCGTCTGGTGGTGAAGCTGTTGTCTTACATGGCTGGTCTTTGGTAGGACTACTTCAATGGCTGAAGGGGAGCTGGGAGTATGAAAACAAGAATTTGCCTTGCAGTGCAGGAGACTGGGGTTTGATCCCTCAGTTGGGAAGATCTCCTGGAGAGAGGAAGGATACCCAACCCAGTATTCTTGCCTGGAGAATTCCACATGGACAGTTGGAGCCTGGTGGGATGGTGAGCACTAGTCCATGGGTTTGAAAAGAATCAAACAAGACTGAGCCACTAACACTTTCACTTCAAATAATCTTCAGTAAGAATACTGCATTCTCACACTGTCTTTATTTAACCAGAAGTTTAATAATATTCCTGGACAAACAATTCTCAATATTTGTATTCCTTGGCACAGCAACCCACTCTTGTATTCTTGCCTGGAGAATTCCATGGACAGAGGAGGCGGAAAGGCTACAGTCCATGGGGTTGCACAGAGTCGGACACAACTAAAGCAACTTAGCACACACGTCAACTATCAGAACTTGAATATATATATAATTTAATCCAGTTTTAGCACTGTTTTCAGAGAGATTTACTGAGAAACTCATTCCATTATGTCAGATGTCCCAAAGGTATGTCACTGCTCCTTCCAGTGAATGTATGTTGTTTCTAATTACTGGTATCAGACTATCTAATTCTGGCATCAGACTTTTTTCTCAATAGTCTATAGATAGTATTTTACAATTTCTTATAATGTAGTATTGTTGATAAATTCAGTATTAGTACAAATCTCTTTCCTTTTTAAAATCCTATTTTTCCCCTACTGAATTGTATATACTCCTTGTAGTGCATATCCTTTGTTTCTGGAGTTTGGAAACTTCATCAGTGTTTAACTCACAGAGTCCCCTTTCACATGTTTTTCAGACTCAAGGGAATTTACCTCCTCCTCTAAGGATCAATTTTTAAAAATATCTCTTTGAGCTTCTTGTGATATCTACCTGCTTCCAGTTTCAAGGAAAGAAATCCAAACCACATATTGTGGATGGCCATTTATTTAAACTCCTTCCAAGAGGTACAAATACATCCACTCTCTAAAAGAGTATTGCAGACAAATCACTCTTTCAGACATATAATTTTGATTTCATAAAACATGCTGACATTTACTTTGTCCAAGGAGGAAGTTGAAGGGTTAAAATCACATGATGAAGTCACAGTTATTTTTGCTCACTCATGAAGATCCCTGGAAAAGGAAATGGCAACCCACTCCAGTATTTTTGCCTGGAGAATCCCATGGACGGAGAAGCCTGGTGGGCTACAGTNCATTAAACATGCTGACATTTACTTTGTCCAAGGAGGAAGTTGAAGGGTTAAAATCACATGATGAAGTCACAGTTATTTTTGCTCACTCATGAAGATCCCTGGAAAAGGAAATGGCAACCCACTCCAGTATTTTTGCCTGGAGAATCCCATGGACGGAGAAGCCTGGTGGGCTACAGTCCACGGGGTCGCAAAGAGTCGACACGACTGAGCGACTTAACTTTCACTTTCACTTTCACTTTCATGTAATTTGCATTCTATTACAGAACTCTGAAGAGGTCTGGAGGGCCACAAGAAAGGAACAACTAAATTAGAGCATGCGTGCTTAGTTCCTCAGTCATGTCCAATGATCTCATGGGCTGTAGCCTGCCAGGCTCCTCTGTCCATGGTGATTCTTCAGGCAACAATACTGGAGTGGGTTGCTATGCCTTCTTCCAGGGGATCTTCTCAACCCAGGGACTGAACCCAGGTCTCCCACGTTGCAGGCGGATTCTTTACTGTCTGAGTCATCAGGGCAGCCCAAACTTAAAACGGTAAACAGTAAATGGGAGATGACTTCCTGCTTCAGTTTACAGTTGAATAATCAGTGGCTACAGTAAAGTTAATAATGTTGCTAAGTATATTTCACACTTGAACTAGGATAATTTTTGTGCTTTTTTTTTTTCAGGGAAACAGAAACTTTATTTTGTAAATGAGTTGTCTTTCTATCAATCAAAATGGAGTAACAAGGACTAGATTTTCCCTTCTGCTTTACTTATTTTTCTTTTCTTTTTCTTTTATTTATTATTATTACTATTATTTTTTACTTTATTTTACTTTACAGTACTGTATTGGATTTGGCATACATTGACATGAATCCACCACGGGTGTACATGAACTCCCCAACATGAACCCCCTTCCCACCTCCCACCCCACATCATCCCTCCGGATCATTCCCATACACCAGCCCCTAGCATCCTGCATCCTCATCGAACATAGACTGGTGATTNCTCATTGTGGTCTTGATTTGCATTTCTCTGATAATGAGTGACGTTGAGCATCTTTTCATGTGTTTGTTAGCCATCCGTATGTCTTCTTTGGAGAGATGTCTATTTAGTTCTTTGGCCCATTTTTTGATTGGGTCGTTTATTTTTCTGGAATTGAGCTGTATAAGTTGCTTGTATATTTTTGAGATTAGTTGTTTGTCAGTTGCTTCATTTGCTATTATTTTCTCCCATTCAGAGGGCTGTCTTTTCACCTTGCTTATAGTTTCCTTTGTTGTGCAGAAGCTTTTAATTTTAATTAGATCCCATTTGTTTATATTTGCTTTTATTTCCAGTATTCTGAGCTTTGTTCTTAGTGATGCTTTCTAAGGCCCACTTGACTTCACAGTCCAGGATGTCTGGCTCTAGATGAGTGACCACACCATCGTGATTATCCGGGTCGTGAAGATCTTTTTTGCACAGTTCTTCTGTGTATTCTTGCCACCTCTTCCTAATATCTTCTGCTTCTGTTAGGTCCAGACCATTTCTGTCCTTTATCGAGCCCATCTTTGCATGAAATGTTCCCTTGGTATGTCCAATTTTCTGGAAGAGATCTCTAGTCTTTCCCATTCTGTTCTTTTCCTCTATTTCTTTGCATTGATCACTGAAGAAGGCTTTCGTATCTCTCCTTGCTATTCTTTGGAACTCTGCATTCAGATGCTTGTATCCTTCCTTTTCTCCTTTGCTTTTCGCTTCTCTTCTTTTCACAGCTATTTGTAAGGCCTCCCCAGACAGCCATTTTGCTTTTTTGCATTTCTTTTCCATGGGGATGGTCTTGGTCCCTGTCTCCTGTACAATGTCACAAACCTCATTCCATAGTTCATCAGGCACTCTATCTATCAGATCTAGGCCCTTAAATCTATTTCTCACTTCCACTGTATAATCATAAGGGATTTGATTTAGGTAAGTCTTAGCAATTTTCAAATATGCAGTATAGTATTTTTAACTATAGTTACCACGCTGTACAATATACACCCATGACTTATTTTATAATTGTAAGTTTACACCTTTCGACCTAAAATCTAATCTTGAAAGTGATATACTGTACTATGATTCTGCTATATGTCACTGGCCACAAAGACCAGTGTAATACAAAACCAGTGCAGACCCTGGTACAATGTGGATGGGGAATATACAATGCTGTGGCTATGAAGAAGTGGAGATAATGGGGGTTGTCTTGGGGCAACTATCTGCTAATATTGTTATGTACATAATTTTATACATTGATCCTCAAAAGAAATTATTACTATTTTAAAGAGCCTACCTTAATACTCATTTATAGTATTTGCTTCTGCCAGTCAACATTTTTTCCTGTGTTTCCAAGCTTCCATACAGAGTAAATTTTCATTCTGAAGACAATTTTTATTTCCATTGGTGCAAATATGCTGGTAACAAATCCTATCAATTTATCTGAAAACAACTTTTTCCACTATTACTCTTAAGGATGCTTTCCAAGGTTATAGAATTCAAGGTTAGTAATTATTTTCTTTCAGTGTGTTGAAGATACAGCATTATTATTATTATTATATTTTATTTTGGCTTTCTCTTGAGAAAGCATCTGTCTTACCCTTACTTTGAAGGTAATAAATCTTTTTTTCTGCCTATTATCAGGGATATCTTTGTTTTCTTAACAGTTTTACTGTGTATGATTTTGTCTGTGTTTTTTCAGCTTGGGATTCGTAGCATTTCTTTAACCTGTAGCATGATACCTTGCATCATATTTGGAAAATTCTCAACTATTACTTCCAATATTACTTTTACCCCATACTGTCTTTCCTTTCCTTGAGGAGACCACTTAAATCTATGTTACGCTTATTCACTGCATTCCAATTGTCCCCTTTTTTCCTTATTTTCCACTCTTCAGTCTCTAAGCTTTAGTCTATTTTCTAATGGTATTATCAATTTAAACACTGTTTCTTTTTAGTCTAGTATTTCACCCAAATAACCACAGATATACAAATATGAACAGTTAATGTGTCAACTTTGTAACATGTTTCAAATAAATCCAAATATAGTTTGGTCAAATAACAAGCACTTAATTCTTAATGTTTTCATATTAGTGTTCAGTTTTAGAATTACATTTGGTTCTTAACTTTTTTTTTTTTTAACATAACAAGCACAATATTTTAAGTTTCTAAGACTTCTGTCATCTGGATTCCTCATGAATCTGTTTCCATTATCCATTGTTTCTCTTGGATTTTGGTTCCACTTCCTGCCTATTTGCCTGTTTTGTTTCTGGTTTTAAGCTGAATGCTTGATATTTTAAGTGAGACATTTATCAAGCTGAATGCTTGATATTTAAGTGATGATCTGAGGCCTAGGAAGATGGTTAACTTTGTTTCCACATGAGAGCAGGGGTATTACCAATTCTAGATTTCTTAATGCAATCAGAAATTAGTAAAATTTGAAGCTGGGCTTCAGATTCTAAAAAACTAGTCAAGTCTATTCTGTCAAGTAAGTTCTACTGACATCAGGGTTTGTTCTTTATGTGAGTCTACTGGGATCTGAAGCATAGCAAAAAGGGAAATTCCCAGACTTACTGATTTAAACTAAGATCATGGCACCTGATCCCATCACTTCATGGCAAATAGATGGGGAAACAGTGTCAGACTTTATTTTGTGGGGGCTCCAAAATCACTGCAGATGGTGACTGCAGCCATGAAATTAAAAGACGCTTACTCCTTGGAAGGAAAGTTATGACCAACCTAGATAGCATATTCAAAAGCAGAGACATTACTTTGCAACAAAGGTCCATCTAGTCAAAGCTATGGTTTTTCCACTAGTCATGTTACAGATGTGAAAGTTGGACTACAAAGAAAGCTGAGCACCGAAGAACTGATGCTTTTGAACTGTGGTATTGGAAAAGACTGTTGAGAGTCCCTTGGACTGCAAGGAGATCCAACCAGTCCATCCTAACGGAAATCAGTCCTGAATAGTCATTGGAAGGACTGATGCTGAAGTTGAAACTCCAATACTTTGGCCATCTGATGTGAAGAACTGACTCATTAGAAAAGACCCTGATGCTGAGAAAGATTGAAGGCAGTAGGAGAAGGGGACGACAGAGGATGAGATGGCTGGATGGCATCACTGACTCAATGGACGTGAGTCTTGAGTAAACTCCAGGAGTTGGCAATGGACAGGGTGGCCTGGAGTGCTGCAGCCCATGGGGTTGCAAACAGTCGGACACGACTAAGTGACTGAACTGAACTGATTTAAGTTTGAAGGAAGACATTTTAATAGGTACTCTAGATAGTTTAATACACACTAAAGTTTGAAAATTATTTTACAAGTGAAGTAAATTCCAATTGCCTCATTAAAAATAAATACATAACCTCCTAACAGACTTATTGGGCTTCCCTGGTGGCTCAGATGGTAAACAATCTGCCTATGTTTGTGAGAATCCAGGTTAAATCCCTAGATTGGGAAGATCCCCAGGAGAAGTGAATGGCTACCCATTCCAATGTTCTTATCTGGGAAACCCTAGGGATTGAGAAGCCTGGCAGGCTTCAGTTGGACATGACTTAGTGACTAAACAACAGGACTTCTTAAACTTTTTTTCCTTCTCCCTATATGAAGTCTTTATGATCTTTATCTTCTTTAATTTGCTTATCAGACATAGAGTTCAAGAAATGCCAATAAGGCCTCTTTCAAGAAGAAATGTCAAAGGAGTTGTCAGCTGATCGGTTTACTATATGACAGTCTACATTTATTAAGGAAAAAACATGTGTCATTAATGTTGAATTAATATAAGTTAACACATTTGAAGATATTCTAGACATAGGTTTTTCTTTACCCAGGAATAAAAGTCTTCTTCTAGAGAGTTTTACAGCTAAATATTTTATCCTTCAAATGGTCAAAACACTCAGTTCTATAGGAACTACAGATAAAAACCATAGGCCATTATATATACACACACATATACGTGTGTGTGCTCAGTTGTGTCCGACTCTGCAACCCCATGGACTGCAGCCCTCAAGGCTCCCCTGTCCATGGGATTTTCTAGGTGAGATTATTATACATATACTGGGAGGGATTGGGGGCAGGAGGAGAAGGGGACGACAGAGGAGATGGCTGGATGGCATCACTGACTCGATGGACGTTGAGTCTGAGTGAACTCTGGGAGTTGGTGATGGACAGGGAGGCCTGGCGTGCTGCGATTCATGGGGTCGCAAAGAGTCAGACACAACTGAGCAACTGAACTGAACTGAACTGATAATTTATTAATGGCTAGGATTCCTAGAAGAGATGAATCTTAACTTTAAATTGGCTATAAGATAGAGTGGAATTAAGAAACAAAACAAAACTAAATCAAAGGCATATTCACATTCTATTTAGAGAACAAAATTCAGTTCTGTACCTAAACCACAGATATACAAACTGTTAATATATCAACTCTGTAGCATCAGTTTCAAATAAATCCAATTATGGTTTGGTCTACTAGAAGTTTATACCCTTGTGTTATATAATTCGCTTTTAAATTATTTATATGTGGAAATAAAACCAGATAAATAATTCTGCTCCACCTGACTACAATATCAAACATTTGTGTAAGGTTGACAGATTTACCTTAAGTGCTGGGTATTACTCTACTATTGCAATACTGACACTTTCATAAATGACCTTTCAGTTCCCTAAAATAAAGAAAATGGGTCATTTTTAATGTTTCTAGACTGTAATTATAAAGCTTAAAATCAGGAAAAGAAAAACAACTGCATTTTCAAGTTTTAAGAAAATTTAAGTATGTAAACTCAACATGGCTTTCTAAAAGATCCTGAACCTTGCTACCTCTGTCCTCATTTCCTCACCTGCAAAATGGGGATAATAATACTTACCTTAGAAAGACTTTTCATGAGGATTAAACTAGTTAATAATGTATATGATGTGCTTATATCAGTGGCTAGCATATAATGCACTCTCCCTCTATGTGTGCTAGTGTACAGTAACAAATTGATGGTCTTTTTCTCCAAGACAATTGAGGCGTCATAAGTCATGGAAATTAACAACAAAATATGAACTGTTTAAGAAAAATATTTCTATTCATTTCTTAATATGTACCTTTCGTGCTATTGGTTCCTGACCTTCCATTAATGTGTACCAGCTGACAAGTTTATTCCAGCCCTCAGTTGGCAACAGTATGTAATCCAATTCATCAATAAGGTGCTCCTTAAGTGACTGGGCATCGCCATCTACAAAAGAGAAAATAAAATCAATACAGAAAAAGAAGTAATATTACATAGCTCTAAATACTGTGGTCAAACATACTACAAATTATGTAGATTCATGAAGACTAATTCAGGTATTTAAATAATGAGTTTTGAAAGAAGCTCTGAAGAGGTTCACAAACTTAAATCTAGGCATTTCGAAATAAACTGTTGCTTTACAAAGTTTCAGTATGTACCATTAGTCAACCAACAGTGTTTTAAAAGGTAACTTTTCTATTATTTAACTCTTAAAGAAATACTAAACTGTTGGTCAGAGGATCCCAATGAAGAGTGTTTCCTAAATATTTTGAGTATCAGAGATCTGTCACACAGTAATAGTGATCACTCCAGCATTAGCTGATGAAGAACGTTCAGAAACAAATCAATAACCTTTCACAATGATACCAAAGCACATGGGCTGAGAATCATGATGGAAATCACAAAAGGGTATCTCATTACTCCAGAGAGTCCACAATCTAGATTCCTCCACAGATTCAGAGTAGACGTAGTTGTTCAGTTATGGTTTTAATTCTATGATCCATTTTCAAAATTCCAATTGAACAGGGCAGGCCAGAGATCTAGAAGCAATACTGTGAGCTGTACCTATATCACAGTCCTAATCTGAGACTCACTGATTATTATTTGGTCCTTTATTTGAATTTCCAAAGTGTAGAAAACAGAAACAAATAGTTTACTGAGTTATTTGTAAATAACTCAAAAATATAAAGAAGATTTTCTCATTCTGAGTCAGCCCTGAATTAACAAACATGGGAAGCAAAATTGTTCCAGGCAGCATTTCAATGATAAAGTACTACTTTTAACTAGATACAACTATAAAAATCAAGAAGCAAGAGAAATACTTAAAAAAAAATTATTTACTCTATGTAGGATCAATCTATGGCTATAAAATCATACAAACCTTTGAGAAAAACTATGCTTCATATAGAACAGAAATGAGAAAAACTCTGAACTTTATATGAACTTCAATAGCTGGTACAAAGTAAGTATTAATTTTAAAGGTCAGTTTAAAAAATTCTTAGTTATAACTTTATTAAATTCTTGATGAGACTGACTATTTGGAACAAATTTTCAGAACTCTGAAAGTGAAACTCTCTCATGCATCATGTACTAAGTCATGTTATAGCAGATGATCATGTTATCTCAGTCAATTCTTGAAACAATCCTATAACATGAATATTTATTTTAGATTAAAAAATACATTCAAAGAAATCAAGTAAATTGCCCAAAAAATTCACAGAAAATTGCAGGTACAATGAAAAGTACCATTATGGAAAATACTTTTATCTCAGTTGATTTTCAAAACAATATTATGAAGTAGATAGCTCCATTTTTACTTAGTAAATAGATTCAGGTATTGATTAGCCTGCCCAAGCTCACATACAGAAAACTGTAGGCTAGATTCAAACATGTATATATTTACACTAATATCCATTTTCTTTCCACTATAATAGGCTGCTTCAAAATAAATTTAGGGAAAGAAAAAAAGTTTTAAAATTAAGATGTCTATGTTATTCTCCATAATAATTCAAGAGTCTGGGTAAATGATTGTAACACGTAAAAGAATCAAACAGTAATTTATATCTAGTTGTTGTTTAGTCACTAAGTTGTATCCAACTCTTTTGCAACCCCATGGACAGTAGCCTGCCAGGCTTCTCTGTCCATGAGATTTCCCAGGCAAGAATACTGAAGTGGGATGGCATTTCCCCCTCCAGGGGATCTTCTCGACCCAGGGATCAAATTCATGTCTCCCACACCGGCAGGAAGATTCTTTACCATTAAGCCACCTGGGAAGCCCTATAGTGGATAAAAGAAAATGATATATTTTGAATCATTTTTAAGGGAGGAAGAACAACCCTAAACAGAGAACCTCTCATTTTTGTTACTTCTGTGTTTTTGATATAAAATTGATATCAAAACTGCTGAGATTTAAAGGGTAAAATTTGTTGTTGTGACATACCAATACAAGTATGAAATCATTACCAAAACGATAAACGTATCCATCAGCATCGCTCCTCACCCCATGGCCGCAAAGGCTTCCCTGTCACCCTTTTTTTTGTTGTCTCTCTCCTTCCTGTCCATCCAGGTTCACTGTCCTGTGCCCTGAAAACTGCTTATCTGTGTTTTCCAACTGTAGACTAATTTGCATTTTCTAGATTATATAAAATTGGTATGTACTGCTTTATTTGGTGTCATTTATGCTGCATCATTATCTTGAAATCCATCCATATTTTTATGTACCAAGAGTTCATTTCTTTTAATTGCTGAGTAGGATTTCATTACTGTATATGAACATTCTGTAATTTGTTTATTCATTCAGCTACTGATGGGCATTTTGGACTGTTTCCAATTTTCTCTACAAGTAACACTGATACGAACACTTATGTGTAGTTTTTCTCTTCATTTTTCTTGGGTAAATACCAAGGAGTGGAATGGTTGGTTCCTATGGTAAAAGTATATTTAGCTTTTTAAGAAACTGCAAGACTATTTCATTATCCAAAATAGTGTATGAAAGTTCTACTTGCTCTACAGCCTCATCAATACTTGGTATGGATTTACCTTTTAAATTTTAATTTGAATCATTGTAAATGATTCAAATCATGCACAGTGGGACCTCACTGTGGTTTTAATCTTCATTCTTCTAATGACTAGTGATGTTGAGTACTTTTACATGTGCTTTCTGAAAACACCACCTTCTCTGGTGAGGCATCTGTTTAAGCCTTTTGTCTATTTTTTCCACTGGGCTTTATGGAATTCTTTATTCTGCATATATTTTATCAGCTAAGTAATTTGCAAATACTTTCTCCCACATTGTGGTTTATCTTTTCATTCTCTTAACAGTGTTATTTGAAGAAGCTTTTGTTAATGATGAATCACAAATCATCAATTTTCCCTTTTCCAATTGTGCTTTTTAATTCACACTTAAGAAATCTTTGCCTAACAGTGTCACAAAAATCTAATTTTTTCCTAAGAGTTTCAGAGTTTTGGTTTTTACATTTAAGTCTATGGTGTGTTTTGAGTTAATTTTGTATATGGTGCTGGGTACAGGTCAAAGTTCATTTGTTTCTGGCAAATAGATAGATACTTAACACTCAAGCAGCATTCATCTATTTAAAAGACTTCACTGAATTTCTCTTACATTTTTATGTAAAATGAATTGGCCATATATGTGTGGATCTACTACTAGATCCTCTAATATGTTCAACTGATTTTTATCTCACACTATATACAAATATTAATTTAAAATTGATCAGAGACAGAAATGTATCCACCAAAACTCAAAAACTCTTAGAAGAAAGCATGTCTTTTCTGATCCTGGATTAGGTGATGCTTTCTGCAACAAAATCACAAGCAACCAAAGGAAAATAATAGATAAACTGGACTTCATCAGAATTAATTTGCACTTGAGAGGCACCATCAAGAAAGTAAAAGACATACACAGAATGGGAGACAATTTTTGGAAATCTTGTTTGATAACGGACTAGTATCCAGAATACATAAACAACTCTTAAAACCTAACAGTAAACAAATAACCCAATTAAAAAATGAGCACAAGATCTGAATATTTTTCCAAACAGATATAAGCAGCACAGATATGACACTTAACATGATCATTCATTAGGGAAATCAAAATAACAAACAGATATAAAAATAACAAATACAAATCAAAGTAACAATAGGTATCAGTTCACTGGAAAAGACCTTGACCCTTGGAAAGACTGAAGGCAGGAGGAAAAGGGGGCTAAAGAGGATGAAATGTTTGGATAGCATCACTGACTCAAAGGACATGAGTCTGAGCAAACTCCAGGAGACAGTCAAAGACAGGGAAGGCTGGCACCACCAGGTCGCAAAGAGTCAGACCTGACTTAGCAACTGAACAACCACCATTTCATACCCATTAGGATGGCTATAAAAGAAGAGAAAATAATAAAGTTTGGCAAGGTGTGGAGGAAGTGGTACCCTATTTGATGCTGGTGGGAATGTAAAATGGTGCCAACAATTTTGGAAAAGTTAAGCAATTCTTCAAATAGTTAAACACAGCGTTACTATATGACCAAGAACACATCTACACAAAAATTCGTACATGAATAGTTCATGAATGAATTATTCATTCATAGCCAGAAAGTGAAAACAACCCAAATGTCCATCAGTTGATGAACGGATAAATTAAATGTGGTATATCTCTATACAATGGAAAATTATCCATCCACCAAACAAAGAATAAAACACTGATTCATGCCACATGAATGACACTTGAAAACTTTGTACCAAGCAAAAGAAGTCCAATACTATGGACACATATTATTTGATTCCATTTAGATGAAATGTTCACAAAAGGAGAATCCACAGAGACAGAAAATATATTAATGATTGCCTAGGGCTGGGGTCTTGACAGGGGATGAAGAGTGACTGCTAATGGATATGAACTTTCTTTCTGGGGTGATGAAAATTTTGTGGAAGTAGACGATGATGATGGTTGTAAAACTATGAATATAAAAAAAGAAAGCCAATGAATTACAGAATTTCAAAGGATGAATTTTATGGTGTGGCAAAGAGTTGGACATGACTGAGTGAACTGAACTGTACTGAACCGAAACTATCTCATTTTTTAAAAAGCCTACTAGGAATGTGATTTGAAATTGTGTTGAATCTGTAGACTGAGTGGAGGAATTAAACAATACGAGTTTTCTGATCCAATAACATTAATTTCTCTCTTTATTTATTTAGGCTTTAATTTATCTCGGCAATATCCTGTAGTTTTTAGTTTACATGTATTATAGATTTATCTGCATTTTATATTTTGGTGCTATTATAAAATATATTTTTAAAATTTAAATTCATGTTAGTTCATTTTTAGTGTACAAGAAACACAACTGGTTTTTGAGTAATGGTCTTGTATCCTATAGGCTAATTTCACTTAATTCTAGAAGGTTTCTTTTTGTAGATTTTATTAAATTTTCTACATAGACACAGGTATTTGTGATTAAAGGAAGACTTATTACTTCTTCATATACAATCTGTATGTCTTTTACCTTTTCTGTTTGCTTTATTAAACACTGTCTAGACCCTCCAGTACAATCTCGGCTTAAAGAGTTGAGAGTAGGCATCCTTGCTTTTCCCTGATTTTAGAAGGAAAGCATTAGGTCTTTCACTGTTGAGTATGTCATCTGTAGATGCCCATTTTCACAGATGCCCATTCTGAGGTTGAGGAAGTTTCTTTGTATTTTACTTTTATACAGTATTTTGATAATGTTTTTTCTATATACCTATCCTCTTTATTTTTGGACTTGATTTACTAAAATTCTGTTAATAATAGATGCATCTATGTTCATCAGGGGTATATTGGTTGAGAACTTTTTTTTCTTGAAATGTCTCTCTTAGACTTTGGTATCATAATGCTGGTTTCACTGCATGAAGCAGTCTCTCCTAATTTTTGAAAAGAGCTTTTGTTGAATTGGCATAATTCTCTTAAACAGCACTGGTAGAATTCACTAGTGGCACCATTAAGGTCTGATGTTTTCTTTGTGAAGAAATTTTAAACTGAATGAGCTTTATTAGTTTTCATCTTTCAAGAAGTATTTCTTTACTGTCCTTTTGCTATTTGTAGATTTCTATACATAGGTTACCTCTCTTGTCCTGATTCTGGTAGTTGTGTCTTTTACCTTTCTCTTGTGATCAAACTAGGTCTTTATAAATTTTATTATCTTCATAAAGAACCAGTCTTTGGTTTCATTGATTTTCTCTATTTTCCTGTTTTCCTTTTATTTGATTTCTGTTCTGAACTTCGTATTGCCCTTCTTCTGCTTGATTTACTTTAATTTGTTCTTATTTTTAGTTTCCTGAGTCAGAAACCAAGGTCACTGATGTGAGACCTTTCCTCTTCCTTATGCATTTTAAAAGAGCTACAAATTCCTCTCCACATATTATTTATCTGCCTTCCACAAATTTTGATATTTTGTTTTCATTTTCATTTAGTTAAAATAGTTAATTTCTTTGAGTTCTTTTGACCCATGAGTTATGCAGAAGCATGTAAGTTTTCAAACACTTGAAGATGTTTCACCTCTGTTATAACCTTTCCTTTTCCTTATACATGTTAAAAGAGCTATAAATTACCCTCCACATACTATTTACCTGCCTTCCACAAATTTTGATATGTTTTGTTTTCAGTTTCATTTAGTTAAAAATACTTGCTAATTTCTTTGAGTTCTCTTTGACCCATGAGTTATGCAGAAGTATGTTAGTTTTCAAACACTTCAAGATGTTTCACCTCTCAGTTATTATTATCCCACTGTAGTAAGAAAACATATTTTGTATGATTTAACTCCTGCTAACTTTACTGAACCAGGTTTTACGCATAATACAGTTTATCTAAATGCTTCATGGGAACACCAAAAAGAATTTTCATTCTGCTGTCCAGTGGGAATACAGTAAGTCCTCTACACATGAACAAGTTCCATTTCAAGAGTGTGTTCCTAAGTCCAACAAGGTTAGCCTAGGTATCTAACTAACACAATTGGCTACACGGTAATACACTATAATAGATTACAGCACTTTCCACACAAATAATATTTAAAAACAGACACACAAAAAAATAAGGAAAACATTTTTAATCTTATAGTACAGTACCTTGAAAAGTATAGTAGTACATAGAGTACAACAGCTGGCATACAGGGGCTGGCATAGAGTAAACAGGCAAGAAGAGTTACTGATGGAGGCAGGAGAGGAGGTGGGAGATGGTAAGAGCTGAAAGACTGTCAGCAACAGGAGGCAGAGGGCAAGGTGCAATGTCACTCATGCCTGTTGCTAATGACATGGGTTTTGGGTCCTGGCCCGATTCAATTCTATCTACCCTGTTGAAAAACGACCCAGTGATGTCTGGGTAAGCAGTTCTCTTTTTCCTTGTCACAGATCACAGAGCAGCACTCACCTGCGTTCTGAACAGCAGTGGCAAGCTTCGTGTGCCATTCTACAATCGGGTCCCACACCTTAAAAACTAACAGTGTCTTCTCAAATAAAGAAAAGCCTTTGCCATTTCATGTGTCATTAATCTCTTTGCTCTTCAGTTATTTCTTCTTCCTCTTGTCTCTCCTCATCCTTTCTCTGGGCCTCCAGTTCCATCAGGTCTTTATTAGTAAGCTCCTCATTTTGCACAGCAAGGAGGTCAATGAGGTTGTCCTCTTGCAGACCTAGCTCCAATTTTTTCTTGAGGCTCACTAAGTGGCTGAAGATCTCTTTTGATTCTTTGTCCACCTTTCCAAATCCATGAAAATAATGAATAAATTGTGGGTAAAAGTTCTTCCAAATCCCACTGATGATGACAAATAAACATCACACCAAGCAAAGTCAACGTTTTTTATGGGTTTGTACAGGGTACAGCCCTTCCAAAACTGTTGCAAGGTTGTTCCTGATTTGTCACTTGCCTTTATTGCCTGACAAAAAGTGCAATGTGAATAATATTTCTTGAAAGTCACTATAACCCCCTGGTCCATAGGCTGGATAATTGACATAGCATTTGGTGGCAGATACACATTGGGATGAAAGTCATCCATGAATGGAGGGTGGCCCAGAGTATTGTTGAGCAGCAAAAGAATGCTGAATGGGATGTCTTTCCTCAAGCAGTATTTCTCAACTCTGGGATAAAATGGTGGAAAAACCAATCCTGGAAAATGATCTGTGTAACCCAAGCTTTGGGGTTTCTCTTCCACACAAAAGGAAGAGAGTCCCTTCCTTTAGAGTTTTTAAGGGCTCTTGGGTTCTCTGGATGAGAAACTAAAAGATGCTCTGGCTTCATACTGCCAGAAGCACTGCCACCAAAGAGTTAGCCTATCCTTTAGTGTTTTATAGCCTGGCATCAACTTTTCTTTCATACTGATATAACTTTGGTCTGAATTCCTCTTCCAGTACAGTCCTTGCATCCACATTAAAAACCTGCTATAGTAAGTATGTTCCTTCATCAATAATTTCTTAAAGCATTTCAGGAAATTTCCAGGCAAGTACCATACCTACACTCGCTGCCTTGGCACTTACCTTTACATTGTAAAGCTTGGCTCTAGACTTGAATCGATAAAAGCAGTCATGGTTGGCTTTAAAAGATGTGCCTTCTATTCTTCACCATGTTTCTTCTTCAAGTCTTCATAAGGCTTTTAACTTTCTCTTGCATCAGCATTAAATTGAGAGCAACTCTGCTGACACTGATCCTGCATTCACATACTGAGAAGTTTCTCCATCTCTTCCATTACTTTTCCACGCTTCTTTGGGATTGTTGTCAACATCATTGGCATGGCATACTTCAGATGTTCCAAGATTGAATGATTCATGTTATAAGAATAAGTGATCTTTACCATCTTTTTGCCTTGCTACACTCTCTCAATTATTTTCACTTTTGTTTTATTATTGCTTGGTGCTTCTTAGCAGTACCAGCTACATCACCACTGCTTTTATGCTAGCTTCTGAACATCCTGGGCTTGTAATAAAGATACTATACCACTGTACTCTGTACAGTACTTTACAGTAAAGTACACAAAAGTACAACCACTTGTAGAAGATGCATGCATGTAACGACGTATTCCAGACATATGAACCAATTTATATGACTGGATACGTGAATGCATGTACACATCTTTGAAAGTTCACAGTTAGTATGTAGGGAACGTACTATATTCTATAAATGTCAGGACAAGCAGATTGATTTATTTCCTTTCTACTTTTTTGTCTACACTTTTTATATTATTTATGGAGAGAATAGTACTGAAATATCCATTATATAATTGTGGATATTTTTCTATTTCTCCTTGTGGTTCTGGTTCTGTCAGGTTTTGCTTCACATATTTTCAAGTGACGCCATTAGATGGGTATATATTTTTAGGATTATTATGTTTTCTTAATGAACTGTCCTGGCCCATTTATGATTATGAAATGAACTTTTATCCCTGATAATGTTCACTGTTCTTAATCTTAATGTCTGATATTAAAATGGCCACTCCAGCATTCTTTTGATTATAGTGTTGTATGTGTTCAGTTCAGTTCAATCACTCAGTTGTGTCCAACTCTTTGCAACTCCATGGACTGAAGTTAGTACATGTCTTAGTTTTCTACTGGTAACAAATAACCACAGTAGCTTAAAACAATACCTATTTATATTCTCACAGTTCTGTGGGTCAGAAGTTCAGTTGAGTTCAACTGGGCTTTCTACTTAGGGTCTTACAAAGAGGAAATCAAGATGTCAGAAAGGCTTCTCTCCTACCTGAAGGCTCTGGGAAAGAATCTACTTCCAAGTTCATTCAGGTTGTTGGCAGAATTTAGTTCCGCATGGCTACAGGTATGAGGTGCCTGTTTTCTTGCCAGCTATAGGCACAACAATTCTCTTTGTCCCTAGATGACACCTGTCTTCCTTTTCACATAGTCCCATTTTCAAATCAGCAATGAGTTCTTCTCATGCTTTATATCCTAACTTCTATAGCTACCAGCCAGAAAAAGCTCTGCTTTCAAAGGGCATGTATGATTAGATAAAGCTCACTGGGATAATCTCCTCTTTGTCATATAACATAAATAATCACAGGAATGATATCCTAGTCTCAGGTTCTACTCACACTCAAAGGGGAGATGGTTATACAAGAGTGAGGATGACTGGAGGTTAGTCTTCGAATCTTTCAATCTCTATTTGTACTCTGTATTTAAGGTGGGTTTCTGGTAGACAGTATACAGTTGGGTCTTTATTTTTTAACCCAATCTTACATTCTCTACCTCAAATTTACATTAAACACAATTGTTCATAGAGCTGGGTTTAAATCTACCATCTCGCTTGCTATTCGCTTTCTATTTGTTTCATTTGCTTTGTGTTCTTCTCCACTTAAAAATTTTTTAAACATTGCTATTTCTCCTTATAATGCATTATATTTTCTGCTTCTTTGCATTCTGGGTACTATTTGTTTGGATCCAAGATATTAAAAATTTTATCTTGTTGGATGGATGCTGGGTATTTTTGTATTCCTGCTTCCCAGGTGGCATGTGGTAAAGAATCTAATCTGCCTGACAATGCAGAAAACCCAAGAGAAGTGGGTTCAGTCACTGGGTGGGGAAGATACCCTAGAGGAGGAAATTACCCACTCCAGTATTTTTGTCTGAGGGACAAAAATTCCAGGGACTGAGAAGTCTGGTAGGCTACAATGCAAAAAGTCAGACACAACTGAGCACGTGCGCATGCACACACACACACACACACACATACTCTTGTGTTCTGTTCTGAGATGCAGTTAAGTTACTTGGAAATAGTTGCTTTCGATTTAGGACAAGAGGATTCATTTTGACCTTCTATAGAGGCAAACCCATTCTCTGCAGTCTACTCCATACTTTGTAACACTTTCCACTCTGGCTACTGTGAACACATTATTCTTGCGCCTTTATGAGTGAAACCAAGGGTACTCATCAGTTAGATCCATTAAGCTATAATTTCTTAATGAACAGTGAACTGTAACATGCCTTCACTGATCAAGCTACTTTGTTTTTACAAAAACTCACATGTCCTCCAAGTTTCATAAAGTCTAAAAATAAGATACTTTCCTGAGATGTTTTTCAGGAACTTGCAATCGGCTGCGTTCAGTTCTAGGTAGAGCTAAGATTAAGACCACTAACTGTCCAACTGGGCTTGTGTGAAGTGTCCACTTGCTGACCTTTTGACGTGAGAGAGCCCACAATTCCACCCTCAGAACATGCTAACGCCTCCATTTTCTGAACATGTGTCTCATGGAGAAGCAAGCAGCTTACCTGCATCTGCACAAGAATGACTCACTTTTTTCTTATCAATTACCCTTCCCCATGCTCTGCATACCTTGGACTACCCTGCTTCTTTATTTCCACAAATACCCTGAGTCCCTTGCCATCAGGTAGGTGGATCTGAGAGTTGTTCTCCCAACTCCTCACCTGGTTGCCTCACAAATAAATCCTTTCCCTGCTGCAAACTTTGCCATCTCAGCACCTGGCTTGTAGCACCTCTGGCAAATGAACCTGATTTGGTCACATGAACCTAAATGATTGCTCTAATTCTTTTGATAATTCTTTTCTGGGCCTTGGGTAGCTTGTCACACACACGCACTAGTCAAGAGTCAGCTGAAGACTTTTAAGAGTCTTCAGTGGTTTCTGTAGACCTCTAGGTCTCTCTCTCCTTACGTGCTGCTCATTCCTCTCTGGTCCTCTGCCCTGGAAACTCTGGCTGCCTTCGTCTCCCTGGACTCCAAACTCTTTTCTCAACTAAGGGAGGTTGCAAGGCTTTGCATGGGTCTCCTCTTCTATGCTATGTCTTGGAAACTCTCTCAGTACCGTAAGCTGAAAACATAGGGCTCATTTCATTTGTTTCATACTTCTCAGGGATCACTGTTCTTCACTGCCTGATGTCCAATGTTTTGAGAACTGCTGTTTCATATATTTTGTCAGGGTTTTGGTTCATTTAAATGGAAAGATAAGTCTAGTCCTTGTTATTCCACCTAGGCCAGTAATGAAAGTTCTAGTACTTAGGTTTTATTGTCTTTAAATGTTACCAGAGTTTTAGAAGAGCTGGCAAGTATTAATTGTAAGGGTTGTAGAAAAATAATCCAAAAATCCAAGAATGTAACATATACCACTGCTCCCCAATTAAAGAAGTTATGTGTCCGTTAGCAAAATAAAACACAATAGAGCATTTCCCCCAAACAGTAAGATAGTACTTTCTAATTTACATTTCAGTCTTAAAAGCTAATAAACCCTTTTTACATCATAAATGACAAAATTTGTCATGATATAGAAAATTAATTATGACAAAATAATCTGAATTCATTAGGTCAAATCTATAATATAGTCGGCCCACTACATCCACAGAGAGGAAAAACATTCCAGAAAGTTCCAAAAACCAAAACTTGAATTTGCTATGTACCAGTAACTATTTACACGGCATTTATATTTTGTTAGGTATTAAAAGTAACCAACAAAAGACTTAAAGTATATGGGAAGACATACATAGATTATATGCAAACATTATGCCATTTTATATAAGGGGCTTGAGCATCCATAGATTTTAGTATCTGAGAGGGATCATGTAACCAAACCCCACATGGACACCAAGGGATGACTATATAAGAAATTTCTGGTTTATCAATTTATTTACATTAACATTTTCCACATTATATGTGTTGACCATAACATATTAAAATGAACACATTTACAAACTTGATTTAAGGAAATAATACCTCTAAGAAGCCCAGAGTTATCGATGGGTCCAGGATAAACGTTTTGATCTCCCATCTGGTATTTGTCCCAACTGTCAAAGCCAACATACTTTTTCCACTGTTTGAACCAGCGACTATCGACTAGGTACCTTAAAAAAAAAAGAGAAATTGGTAAAAGAAAATATCAAGAACTTTAAGAATAGCAGAAAAGCTATCCTTTTTAAAATATATATATATTTTTTTAATGTGGACCATTTTGAATGAATTACAATGCTGTTTCTGTTTCATGTTTTGGATTTTTGGCTACAAGCCATGTGGGATCTTAGCTCCCCAACCAGGGCTCAAACCTGCATCCCCCACACTGGAAGGCGAAGTCTTAACCAATGGGTCACCAGGGAAGTCCCTCTATTTTTTATATTTCACTTTATATCAAAGTACATGTCTACATCAAAGGATTACTGAGAATAGAATAACTAATGTCACAGTTGTAGAAGAGAAATATTTCACTTGTGTAAGGTATTATTTCTATTGTTCTAAAAAATACATACTACAGACAACTACTGACATACACATTAAACAAATAACCCTTAATAGAACTTTAAAAAAAATGCAATAGCTGTTCAACACAATATGTGCCAAATGAGCAAAAATTCAAATGACAATTACAACTGTCAATCAAGGTAAAATTTTACATGCAATACGGTAAAATGTTAACAGGATAAATGGTTCTTTTGCAAAAAACGTACAAATACAGTATGCTAATTGTATGTGTTTTATGGTATCTTTCAGGGAGTAAGGAAAGCAATTATTAAAGGTTTGGAGGACTGATTTTAGTAATTATAATCAAAGTTTTAAAAGAAACTTTAAAAATAACTAGGTTCTTTATTAACAAAAGTTGATAGCCACAACACTGTCTCCCACTGTTTCTCATACATAGGTAAAATTTGCTGGGGCAAGCAACTGGTTTTTAATTGACTTCAAAACTGTGAAACCAAGCACTATAACCATTACTGAAACTATATTCACCCTATTTCCAAATTGTTAAACTAGCTTTCTCATCAGATGACCAGTGACAGAAAAAGTAAAATAATCGTCTCTAGCAAACAAAGCATAAAAAATTATGAATCTAAAAAATCCGTATAAATTTATTTCTATTAGTGAGAAATAGATTTAAGGGCCTAGATCTGATAGAGAGTGCCTGATGAACTATGGAATGACATTCGTGACATTGTACAGGAGACAGGGATCAAGATCAGCCCCATGGAAAAGAAATGCAAAAAAGCAAAATGGCTGTCTGGAGAGGCCTTACAATAGCTGTGAAAAGAAGAGAGGCGAAAAGCAAAGGAGAAAAGGAAAGATATAAGCATCTGAATGCAGAGTTTCAAAGAATAGCAAGAAGAGGTAAGAAAGCCTTCTTCAGCGATCAATGCAAAGAAATAGAGGAAAACAACAGAATGGGAAAGACTAGAGATCTCTTCAAGAANAAAAGAGCTACAAATTCCTCTCCACATATTATTTATCTGCCTTCCACAAATTTTGATATTTTGTTTTCATTTTCATTTAGTTAAAATAGTTAATTTCTTTGAGTTCTTTTGACCCATGAGTTATGCAGAAGCATGTAAGTTTTCAAACACTTGAAGATGTTTCACCTCTGTTATAACCTTTCCTTTTCCTTATACATGTTAAAAGAGCTATAAATTACCCTCCATATACTATTTACCTGCCTTCCACAAATTTTGATATGTTTTGTTTTCAGTTTCATTTAGTTAAAAATACTTGCTAATTTCTTTGAGTTCTCTTTGACCCATGAGTTATGCAGAAGTATGTTAGTTTTCAAACACTTCAAGATGTTTCACCTCTCAGTTATTATTATCCCACTGTAGTAAGAAAACATATTTTGTATGATTTAACTCCTGCTAACTTTACTGAACCAGGTTTTACGCATAATACAGTTTATCTAAATGCTTCATGGGAACACCAAAAAGAATTTTCATTCTGCTGTCCAGTGGGAATACAGTAAGTCCTCTACACATGAACAAGTTCCATTTCAAGAGTGTGTTCCTAAGTCCAACAAGGTTAGCCTAGGTATCTAACTAACACAATTGGCTACACANTTCATGGGAACACCAAAAAGAATTTTCATTCTGCTGTCCAGTGGGAATACAGTAAGTCCTCTACACATGAACAAGTTCCATTTCAAGAGTGTGTTCCTAAGTCCAACAAGGTTAGCCTAGGTATCTAACTAACACAATTGGCTACACAGTAATACACTATAATAGATTACAGCACTTTCCACACAAATAATATTTAAAAACACAGACACACAAAAAAATAAGGAAAACATTTTTAATCTTATAGTACAGTACCTTGAAAAGTATAGTAGTACATAGAGTACAACAGCTGGCATACAGGGGCTGGCATAGAGTAAACAGGCAAGAAGAGTTACTGATGGAGGCAGGAGAGGAGGTGGGAGATGGTAAGAGCTGAAAGACTGTCGGCAACAGGAGGCAGAGGGCAAGGTGCAATGTCACTCATGCCTGATGCTAATGACATGGGTTTTGGGTCCTGGCCCGATTCAATTCTATCTACCCTGTTGAAAAACGACCCAGTGATGTCTGGGTAAGCAGTTCTCTTTTTCCTTGTCACAGATCACAGAGCAGCACTCACCTGCGTTCTGAACAGCAGTGGCAAGCTTCGTGTGCCATTCTACAATCGGGTCCCACACCTTAAAAACTAACAGTGTCTTCTCAAATAAAGAAAAGCCTTTGCCATTTCATGTGTCATTAATCTCTTTGCTCTTCAGTTATTTCTTCTTCCTCTTGTCTCTCCTCATCCTTTCTCTGGGCCTCCAGTTCCATCAGGTCTTTATTAGTAAGCTCCTCATTTTGCACAGCAAGGAGGTCAATGAGGTTGTCCTCTTGCAGACCTAGCTCCAATTTTTTCTTGAGGCTCACTAAGTGGCTGAAGATCTCTTTTGATTCTTTGTCCACCTTTCCAAATCCATGAAAATAATGAATAAATTGTGGGTAAAAGTTCTTCCAAATCCCACTGATGATGACAAATAAACATCACACCAAGCAAAGTCAACGTTTTTTATGGGTTTGTACAGGGTACAGCCCTTCCAAAACTGTTGCAAGGTTGTTCCTGATTTGTCACTTGCCTTTATTGCCTGACAAAAAGTGCAATGTGAATAATATTTCTTGAAAGTCACTATAACCCCCTGGTCCATAGGCTGGATAATTGACATAGCATTTGGTGGCAGATACACATTGGGATGAAAGTCATCCATGAATGGAGGGTGGCCCAGAGTATTGTTGAGCAGCAAAAGAATGCTGAATGGGATGTCTTTCCTCAAGCAGTATTTCTCAACTCTGGGATAAAATGGTGGAAAAACCAATCCTGGAAAATGATCTGTGTAACCCAAGCTTTGGGGTTTCTCTTCCACACTAAAGGAAGAGAGTCCCTTCCTTTAGAGTTTTTAAGGGCTCTTGGGTTCTCTGGATGAGAAACTAAAAGATGCTCTGGCTTCATACTGCCAGAAGCACTGCCACCAAAGAGTCAGCCTATCCTTTAGTGTTTTATAGCCTGGCATCAACTTTTCTTTCATACTGATATAACTTTGGTCTGAATTCCTCTTCCAGTACAGTCCTTGCATCCACATTAAAAACCTGCTATAGTAAGTATGTTCCTTCATCAATAATTTCTTAAAGCATTTCAGGAAATTTCCAGGCAAGTACCATACCTACACTCGCTGCCTTGGCACTTACCTTTACATTGTAAAGCTTGGCTCTAGACTTGAATCGATAAAAGCAGTCATGGTTGGCTTTAAAAGATGTGCCTTCTATTCTTCACCATGTTTCTTCTTCAAGTCTTCATAAGGCTTTTAACTTTCTCTTGCATCAGCATTAAATTGAGAGCAACTCTGCTGACACTGATCCTGCATTCACATACTGAGAAGTTTCTCCATCTCTTCCATTACTTTTCCACGCTTCTTTGGGATTGTTGTCAACATCATTGGCATGGCATACTTCAGATGTTCCAAGATTGAATGATTCATGTTATAAGAATAAGTGATCTTTACCATCTTTTTGCCTTGCTACACTCTCTCAATTATTTTCACTTTTGTTTTATTATTGCTTGGTGCTTCTTAGCAGTACCAGCTACATCACCACTGCTTTTATGCTAGCTTCTGAACATCCTGGGCTTGTAATAAAGATACTATACCACTGTACTCTGTACAGTACTTTACAGTAAAGTACACAAAAGTACAACCACTTGTAGAAGATGCATGCATGTAACGACGTATTCCAGNCAGGGTCCTCATTACCATCTTTCTAAATTCCATATATATGTGTTAGTATACTGTATTGGTGTTTTTCTTTCTGGCTTACTTCACTCTGTATAATTGGTTCCAGTTTCATCCATCTTAGAACTGATTCAAATGTATTCTTTTTAATGGCTGAGTAATACTCCATTGTGTATATATACCACAGCTTTCTTATCCATTCATCTGCTGATGGACATCTAGGTTGTTTCCATGTCCTGGCTATTATAAACAGTACTTTCTCTTGCATCAGCATTAAATTGAGAGCAACTCAGCTGACACTGATCCTGCATTCACATACTGAGAAGTTTCTCCATCTCTTCCATTACTTTTCCACGCTTCTTTGGGATTGTTGTCAACATCATTGGCATGGCATACTTCAGATGTTCCAAGATTGAATGATTCATGTTATAAGAATAAGTGATCTTTACCATCTTTTTGCCTTGCTACACTCTCTCAATTATTTTCACTTTTGTTTTATTATTGCTTGGTGCTTCTTAGCAGTACCAGCTACATCACCACTGCTTTTATGCTAGCTTCTGAACATCCTGGGCTTGTAATAAAGATACTATACCACTGTACTCTGTACAGTACTTTACAGTAAAGTACACAAAAGTACAACCACTTGTAGAAGATGCATGCATGTAACGACGTATTCCAGACATATGAACCAATTTATATGACTGGATACATGAATGCATGTACACATCTTTGAAAGTTCACAGTTAGTATGTAGGGAACGTACTATATTCTATAAATGTCAGGACAAGCAGATTGATTTATTTCCTTTCTACTTTTTTGTCTACACTTTTTATATTATTTATGGAGAGAATAGTACTGAAATATCCATTATATAATTGTGGATATTTTTCTATTTCTCCTTGTGGTTCTGGTTCTGTCAGGTTTTGCTTCACATATTTTCAAGTGACGCCATTAGATGGGTATATATTTTTAGGATTATTATGTTTTCTTAATGAACTGTCCTGGCCCATTTATGATTATGAAATGAACTTTTATCCCTGATAATGTTCACTGTTCTTAATCTTAATGTCTGATATTAAAATGGCCACTCCAGCATTCTTTTGATTATAGTGTTGTATGTGTTCAGTTCAGTTCAATCACTCAGTTGTGTCCAACTCTTTGCAACTCCATGGACTGAAGTTAGTACGTGTCTTAGTTTTCTACTGGTAACAAATAACCATAGTAGCTTAAAACAATACCTATTTATATTCTCACAGTTCTGTGGGTCAGAAGTTCAGTTGAGTTCAACTGGGCTTTCTACTTAGGGTCTTACAAAGAGGAAATCAAGATGTCAGAAAGGCTTCTCTCCTACCTGAAGGCTCTGGGAAAGAATCTACTTCCAAGTTCATTCAGGCTGTTGGCAGAATTTAGTTCCGCATGGCTACAGGTATGAGGTGCCTGTTTTCTTGCCAGCTATAGGCACAACAATTCTCTTTGTCCCTAGATGACACCTGTCTTCCTTTTCACATAGTCCCATTTTCAAATCAGCAATGAGTTCTTCTCATGCTTTATATCCTAACTTCTATAGCTACCAGCCAGAGAAAGTTCTGCTTTCAAAGGGCATGTATGATTAGATAAAGCTCACTGGGATAATCTCCTCTTTGTCATATAACATAATCACAGGAATGATATCCTAGTCTCAGGTTCTACTCACACTCAAAGGGGAGATGGTTATATAAGAGTGAGGATGACTGGAGGTTAGTCTTCGAATCTTTCAATCTCTGTTTGTACTCTGTATTTAAGGTGGGTTTCTGGTAGACAGTATACAGTTGGGTCTTTATTTTTTAATCCAATCTTACATTCTCTACCTCAAATTTACATTAAACACAATTGTTCATAGAGCTGGGTTTAAATCTACCATCTTGCTTGCTATTCGCTTTCTATTTGTTTCATTTGCTTTGTGTTCTTCTCCACTTAAAAAATTTTTAAACATTGCTATTTCTCCTTATAATGCATTATATTTTCTGCTTCTTTGCATTCTGGGTACTATTTGTTTGGATCCAAGATATTAAAAATTTTATCTTGTTGGATGGATGCTGGGTATTTTTGTATTCCTGCTTCCCAGGTGGCATGTGGTAAAGAATCTAATCTGCCTGACAATGCAGAAAACCCAAGAGAAGTGGGTTCAGTCACTGGGTGGGGAAGATACCCTAGAGGAGGAAATTACCCACTCCAGTATTTTTGTCTGAGGGACAAAAATTCCAGGGACTGAGAAGTCTGGTAGGCTACAATGCAAAAAGTCAGACACAACTGAGCACGTGCGCATGCACACACACACACACACACACA
>SJYX01008924.1:9700-52763 GCA_006410675.1 Oreotragus oreotragus
GGGGGGCGGGGGGGAAGTGTTTTGAACAAAGGATAAAGAATCAGAATTCATCAGAGCAACACTGAAAGCTAGAAGATAATGGAGCATTGCCTTGAAAATACAAAGGCAATTTTGGCAAAAAATACACTGCTGAGATTTAGAATACTTTGTACCAAAAATTTCTGCTTCAAGTAGCTGGTTATACAACAGCCAGTACTGCAAGAAAGGACTAAGAGTACTCAAATCTCAACAACTCTAAATATTTCAATTCTATACAGAGAACAAGAAAAATGGAGCTGTGGTTTGATTAAGGATGCTCCCAAGTCTGTTAGAAACTTCTGATTAGAACTTTAATGTTCATGGAACATTCTCTTCCTCCTTTTGGAAATCATGCAACATCAGGGATAATGAAAACAGCACCTTATTTTTAGTAAAAGTAGGAGACAAATACAGGCAGTGCATGCCTGCGTGCTTAGTTGATCAGTCATGTCTGACTCTTTGAGACCCCGTGGGTTGTGACCTGCCAGGCTCCTCTACTCATGGGATTTCCCGGGCAAGAATACTGGAGTGGATTGCCACTTACTTCTCCAGGGGATCTTTCCCACCCAGGGGCCAAGCTCACATCTCCTGTGTCTCCTGCACTGCAGGCAGATTCTTTACCCCCTAAGCCACTGGAGAAGCTCTAATAAAGTCAATAGGTACTACAAATTAATAAGAAAAAGCTAGAGTAATCAATGATAGTAGAGAACAACTATAAATACACATGGTAAGCTGTCAAAAGCAGCTGTCATGCAGTAGGAAGAAAAGCAAGACAGTTCACTGGTGGAAATTTACTGAATGAGTCTGTAAAAATACACTTTTTGAAGGTGGAGGAGTACCATGAAATGCACAAAACACCACTCTAATTTACTAAGTTAGAAATCAGACAAGAAACTCTATTATCACCATTAACCATTATATTGGAATACTAGTCAACATCACTAACAAAATGAAGGAAATTGGAGCTATAAATATTGGAATATATTATTGCATAGTTTAAAAAAGGTGCATAGTTAAAAAATTGAAAAAAGCAGTAGAAAACTTATGAGCAATAAGAGAATGTGGTAAGGGACATGGGTTAAAAAATTAATACATATAAAAGTCCATATAATCAAAGCTACAGTTTTTCCAGTAGTCATGTATGGATGTAAGAGTTGGACCATAAAGAATGCCAGAGAATTGATGCTTTTGAACTGTGGTGTTGGAGAAGACTCTTGAGAGTCCCTTGAACTGCAAGGAGATCAAACCAGTCAATCCTAAAGAAAACCAATCCTGAATATTCATTAAAAGGACTGATGCTGAAAATGAAGCTCCAATACTTTGGTGACCTGATGCAAAGAGCCTCAACATTAGGAAAGACCCTGATGCTGGGAAAGACTGAAGGCAGGAAGAGAATGGGATGACAGAGGAGATAGTTGGATGGCATCACTGATTCAATGGACATGAGTTTGAGCAAGCTCCGGGAGACCAATCCTGAATATTCATTAAAAGGACTGATGCTGAAAATGAAGCTCCAATACTTTGGTGACCTGATGCAAAGAGCCTCAACATTAGGAAAGACCCTGATGCTGGGAAAGACTGAAGGCAGGAAGAGAATGGGATGACAGAGGAGATAGTTGGATGGCATCACTGATTCAATGGACATGAGTTTGAGCAAGCTCCGGGAGATGATAAAGGACAGGGAAGCCTGACATGCTGCCGTCTATAGGGTCGCAAAGAGCTAGACATGACTTAGCAACTGAACAATAACATTGTTATACAAGTAAATGTCAATTAGATCATAAAGCATAAGGACATCTAATGTTCTGAAGAGTAGGAAACAACTAAATAACCAGCTATGAAAAAAAAGGATATACTGATCAAATGTAGAATCCACATCCCATACTACATATGAGGATAAATAAATCGATCAAATACTTGAGTAAAATATTGAATTAAGAAGTCTTAAAAGAAATAAGATCAATAATATAATAAAAATAAAATTAGCAAAACAAAAAAATCTAAATTATAATCTTGTAAAAATGTCTATAATACATATCTACACAACTTATGGTTCCTAACATATAAAAAGCTCCCAGAAATCATTAAAAAGATCAACAATTCAGCAAAAAAGGAAATGTGGTGTAGAATATATAAAAAATGTTACATAGTAAAACAGAGAAGCAAATGGTTTTGAAATAAGAGCCTCAACTTCACTCATTATAAAAAACACACAAATTAGAAGTAGGCTGAAAACCCTTTTTTAGTGATTAAGTTGAGGGAAAAAATAAAAAAGTTTAACAACTCTGTTAGTGAGACTCCAGGTTAAAGACACTTTTTTTTTTAAAGGCAAGAAAAGAGAAAAAAAAGACAAGCGACACAAATTTAGAAGTCACAAATATATGCTAAAGGAGAAAGATTTTAAGGTAAAGAAAAAGTTCAACTAATGGCTGTTATAAAAGATACATCAAAAGCATAAGGACATCTAATGTTCTGAAAGGAAGAAAAGGATATACTGATCAAATGTTAATGAAAAGAAGTTTAATTGTAACTGTTATCAGATAAACATTAAAAGTAAAAGACATCAGTTAGGACAGAAAGGGTCACTAATAATGATTTTTTAAAAGCTAAGTTTATAAGGAAGAACAGTAATTCTAAAAGTATATGCCTCTAATAAAATGGGTAACATATATTAAACAAAAATAAAAGAACCTGAAAAAGAAATTTACTAATCTTATATTGCAACAAATTTCTACACACCTTTCTACATTGTTGATCAGGCAAGCCTATACACACACAAGTGGATAATACAATGACATATGGAACACATGGATTTTTTTTCATCCAACAATTAGAGAGTATATATCAAGTACACATAAAAAATTACAAAAGTAATTGTATACTGAGTAAATGTATACATAAGAAAAATTACAAAAATTTCTAAGGGCAAATATCATACATTACTTTCTAACTACAATTTGGAATTAAAAAACAAACAGATAACTTCTTTTAAGTTCATATTTCAAATTTTTAAAAAGAATTTCCAATTAAAGAGTAAAAAAGAAATTGCTAAGGGAAATTTAAAATACTTATAGACGAATGACAGTTAAAACACTATCTCAAAGTCTACATGATACCACACAAAAAGTGTTCTGAGAAAAACCATATAGCTTGACTGAAAGTCTTAGAAAAAAAATATGTAAATTAATGAGCCAAGTGTTCACATGAACAAACTCTTAGTTCATATCACGATATTAGGAAAGTAACAATAGATAACCAAAAGGGAGGAAATAAAGAGTACAAATTAAGGAAATAGAAAGCAAAGGTACGACAAAGATCAATTTAGAAAATACACACACACACACACACACACACACACAAAAGAGAGAGATAGAAGATACACACATATATAACTACAGAAACAACAGAGACTAAACAGATACAAGTTTGTGGCCAAGAGCAAGCAAGCAAATGGGACCCCAACCCTACAGCTCCAAGTAACTGAACTCAGCCAACATCTTGAATGAGCATGGAAGCATTCATCCCCAGAGTCCCCAGAAAGGATGCAGTCCTGCCAATATTTTGATTTGAATCTGGTGAAAACTGAAGCAGAGAAGCAGTTCAGTGTGACACATCATACCTACTTCTGACTTACAGAACTATGAAATAATACACGGGTTTTGCTTTAAGCTGGTATATTTGTGTCAATTTGTATGGAAGCAACAGAAAACTAATACACATTCCTTGCAGTTAAGTACTGCTCCCGAGGCTTTACTATTCCAGGATCTCATCATCTCCTTCACTACTACAGTCCAGTTTTAGAAAAGTATCTATTTTGCCCACCTGATGCAAAAAGCCAACTCATTAGAAAAGACCCTGATGCTGGGAAAGATTGAAGGTAGGAGGAGAAGGGGACGACAGAGGATGAGATGGTCGGGTGGCATCAACGACTCAATGGACATGGGTTTGGGCAAGCTCCAGGAAATGGTGAAGAACAGGGAAGCTTGGTGTGCTGCNTAGAAAAGACCCTGATGCTGGGAAAGATTGAAGGTAGGAGGAGAAGGGGACGACAGAGGATGAGATGGTCGGGTGGCATCAACGACTCAATGGACATGGGTTTGGGCAAGCTCCAGGAAATGGTGAAGAACAGGGAAGCTTGGTGTGCTGCAGTCCATGGGATTGCAAAGAGCTGGACACGACTGAGCAAATGAACACAACCACCACCATCAGCTTCCATCTACAGTAAATAGCCACTGGAAGCTTCTCTATGATGCTGGTACCCCCCTCACTATTGCACTTCCTTATTACATTATTGATAAACAGCAGCTCTAACATACCGACTTCAATTAACATGGGCCATCACTTTTCCCGAGCTTCTAAGGGCCACTGCAGCAGCAAATGAGAACCAGCTCCAATGGCTTCTGCCAGAGTGCTACACTGGTGTGTCACTGGAGAATATTCCCCAGTCAACGAAGCTCTGGCTCAGTTCTTAGCCAAAGTTAGAAGTTCACAATATTTAGTCTGAACCTGAATCCCAAAAAATTAAAACGAATGCCTTTCCTTCTTAATTCTTGGATAAAAAATGACCTGCAGCTTTCATTCTAGCTTTAAAAACAGAATGAAAGCTGTAGACCCTCTCAGAATGATACACACACACACACACACACACATACCTGCACACACACAAATTTGCATAAATTTTATGAAAAATTCAAGGATGATACCCAGAGACCTCCCTGTTACAACTAGAATTCTCTAAAACCAGACACTGAAAGAGTATGGGATGCAAGATGTTTACTAGAGATCATTCCTGTGAAAGAAGGAGGGGAAAGCAGAATTGCAAAGCAGAAGTCAAATGACAATACAGACCTCACAAAGCCTCAGGCAACCTGGCAGGGATCTCTGGAAGTAGTTACTTGTCTGGGTTTTCTCAGTGTGAACAAAAAGGCTGGGCTTTTACACCTCTGCCTTGCTCAGGTGCAGGATGAGAGCTGCCCTGGAAAGGGTTGAACCTTAGGCAGGAGGTTCTCTACCAGAAGCTGACCTTGAACAAGCTGATAACTGAAAGCTTTCTGATTACCTTCTTCTCCCCTTGTAATTCTTCCTTGAAGGATGTGGGCTGCACAAGTCTATATCCACCACACTTCCACTTAGGAATCCATTTCATCCATTCTCAAAATCCCCTCCTCCCTACCACTTCACTCCTTTCTTCTCTTTTCTACTTCTCCTAATTATATGTGTGTGTTTGCTTAAGGTGAAAGCACAAGCGGAGATCTGCACTATAAAGCCCTTACAGAAGGTACACTATAAACTGTGGGCAGACCGAAACTGCATATGGGTAGAAGGAGCAACAGGAGGCCCTACTGACCTAAGTTTATTTGTAAATTGTTGGGAAAGGCTGTAAATGCACTAAGTAATTGCATGGGAATAGTTGATAAAATGATCTAACAGCAAACTTCTGAAAGTAGAAAACGTTTCCACCAAATCCAACTAGAATTAAACACAGGATGGCTTATAATTTATTCATCACAACAAGGAGCAGTAAAATATCACTACTTGGGGGTTGTAAGATTAAGCATTTATAACAATATCTTTTAAATTATAATGAGAATTAAAGGCATTTTTAAATGATTTCATCTTAAATCACTTAAATATAATCTTCCTCATACAATATTTAAGGTCCTACTATGTACCAGCCACTCCTAGGAGAAGGATATAGAAATCAATTGGGCAGAGATCCTGCCTTCAAGGAGCTTATATTCTAGACAGATAATAAACAAGAAAACAAAGTTACTTCAGATATTGGGAAGTGCAAAGAGAAATGTCATTTAAACTGAGAACTGAAAGAAACCCAAAAGAACTACACAGAAGAGTATTCCAGAAAAAGGAAACATATGCAAGGTCCCGATATAGGAATCAGCAGCTGTTCAAGAAACAAGACAAAGATCAGCGTCCTTGAAGCATTGTGAGCAAGAGCACTTTTACATGAGGTTAAGTGTTAGTTGCTCAGTCGGTCTTTGCGACCCCATGGATTGGAGCCCACCAGGCTCCTCCTCTGTCCACGGGATTTTCTAGACAAGAATACTGGAGTGGGTTACATGAGGTAAGTTACACTCAAAGTGTCTCTGTCAGGATCAACCATTCTTCCTGCCACTTAATCTGCTGCTAATTGTTAAAGAATTTTATAAATACTTGAGACTGAAAGCTGATGAGCTGGCACTTTCAGATCTTCCCAGAAACCAATGCTGCTTGCCACATGTGTTCTACTCTCCTTGTATTATAAAAAGATCAAATCTACATTTTCATAGAAACTGAAGAGAAGAAACAGAAATAAAGAATGAAAAATTTTCTCACATCTCTTAAAAAGGAAAATTAATTTTATATGTAACATTAAGTAACGTAAAAGATATTAGCAACACTTCCCTTTTATGCAAAAATCTACATATATTTTGACTGAGTTACATTAAAGATAGTAAACAAATCATCTACACTTCATAACATAAGTGTATTCTGAATAATTAAGGCTTCCCTGCATGTTAATTCTTCACAAATAATTTAGTTATCAATGGATTTACAGTGGAGTTGAGTTCCACTCAGGAAAAGCAAGTATTTATTTGGACATATCAAAGGGAAGCTTAAGCTAATAGGACAATGCCAAGTAGCTCTTTCATAACAAGTAATCGGTTTTGATAAACACTAACTATTAAGAAAACAAATGATATACATAAAAGAAAACTGCCTTAAAACATACTTAATAAAAATGTAGAACAGAAATACTTTGTCTTTAAGCAAGAAAACATGAATGTTTAAATTGTTTAATACGTAGTATTAGAGCTAAAATTTCCAACATTAGAAATTACAATTACTGCAAGATACTAACCAACGTGTGTTTTGTCTCCATGCCTCAGCTGAACAACTGCCGTCTGGAAGGTATCAAAATCCCCCACAACTTGATACTGGCGTGAATATAAGTTATACTAAGAAAGTTCTCTATATAAAAGCCTGTATACGTAAGTAGGTTAAATCCCCTTTGTTTCTCAATCACACATGACCAGTCCATATATGAGTCTTGTCAAATAGAAAAATACATTGTTAACCTCTATTCCTAACTTGCTCATCCATGTATTTTATTCGCTTCTTTCTCCAAAATAGTCCTCATCTGTTCACATAAAAATTAGTCATGAAATAATTTCTCTCTTCTTGATGATTTCTGCACAAGTATCCTAAGAAACATTTTAGCAGCTATAACATCCACAATAGCTACCTTGCCATTTAACTGAGTATCAAATAAATTTAAAGAGCCTTAACTGAACCCTACAGGACTATTCCTGGCTGCTACAAATTTGATCAGCAGCTTTTACACACTGTGTTAAGACTTAAAATTTTCAAACTCCTGGTCTTTTAACACAAGATCAATAGACATCTGATATTAACTCTCAAACTTTACTGTAAATTAAAAAGAATTTCTACCAATGCCTCATAGCAATTGTTTTCAAGTATGTAGGCTAGGAGTTCTCAACATATGGTCCATGAACCACAAGGGACCCTACAATTCTTTCAGAGAATCCGCGTGCAAAATTATTTTCATTTTATAATCTATTCTTGCATGATTATATAGCAAAGTTTTGCATATGCTACATAACATAATGACATCACTCTGGTTAGCTAAATGAATGATTATAGGTTTGTGTTCCATTTTGTTTTGAGAAATTTGTTTTTTAGGGTAACAGATCTAGGATGTTAGCATGGACAGTTTCACAGATTAATTAATTTGTTCTTGCTACTTCTATTATACACTCTTAACTAGCTATACATGCTATAATCTTGGTGTAAGGCCATATTTCATTCATATACTTCAATCAAAATATACTGCAACAGACTGAATGCAGACAGTAAGAATCCACTGCTTCTACTAATTCAGACATTTAAAAAATTAGCAAAAATGTAAAACATACATAGTAAAACAATATCAATCTTTTTATACTATTTTCTGTTTTGGAAAACATCATTTTTCACAAAAATATGTTACTTATATTAATATATAATGGGTTTATTACAGCTATCTTTAAATGTTTAAATAAAAATTTTTAATGTCTTCATGTTAATTTCTGATATAATAAAATATCAAGAAATATAACCAAGAAGCAAGAACTCACTGTGACAAAGGAATAATACTTTTCACATATTTAATCACCAACTTTGTCTTCAAAATAACTTCTGTTATTGTACAAATCAATTTTTCACCATTTTCAATTTAAAAAATTTTCTGTACTTTTAATTGCCATCAAATTGATATCTCTCATTAGCATTTTGTTTTTAATTGCTTTTACATATACATAATACAGTGCTTTAAAAAATAAATTGTAATTAAAACAAACAATAAGGAACACAATAACCAACAATAAAAGATGGGCCACATGAGTTTTCAATATCTTTTGGTCTGATGTGGCTTTATTTTTGGTTACAAAATTTTATACAGTTAAATATTTTTATATTTGCTATCAATACTGAATAAAAGATACCAGTACTGTGCTATATTACAAAGAAGATCATTAATTCTATGTCAGCACTATCAAGAGTTTTATGTATATTGCTAGAAATGTAGGTTACCAAATAGCTAATGTTTAAATAGTTTAAAAACCATTATGAAGGTTCATTTCTTGAGACTACACACCAGTTAACCTAAACGGATTATAAAAGTTAAGGTTGGTGAAAAAATATTATGATAAATGTAAGTAATATTTTCAAATAAAGATTAATGGTAGTTGAAAAATTAATGTTACATTCAAAAATACATTTCTGAATACTGTACACAGCAATGAAGCACCTTAATTAAAAAACAAGTTTAAACCATAATCATTCATCTTTCTCCCTTGTTGCCAACTTCTTTCTATTCTTCAAACACACAGAACAGTTTATATTATTTCCCCAAACAATAAAACCATTTGTCACAATTTAACAATATTTATTGCTGTCTTTAAAGATAATTTATATTTCCCAGCATAGATTAATTACAAAAGTCTTCATGAGCTAAAGCTATACATTCAATAGAATACAAAGATACAGGTAAGTCATGACTAGGACAGTGTCTATCAATTGCCATTTTAATCACTGAAAGTGCTAATCAATAAATTACATTGAGTTTAGAAATTTATCAATAAAAGTTACTACACTTGTAATATTTACTAATTACAGACTACTATGAGACAAGTGTTGATTAAACTCAAAAGTTTCTGGCTTAGGCCATGCTTAGAGGTGATCTAACATTTCTAAAATATCTAATATATGCCAGGCATTCGGCTAAGTATTCCACAGTTATCATTGTATTTCATCATCACAATAACTAAAGCAATAGGTGTCATATTCCCCCTACCAATGACAAAATGGATTCTGAGAAGTTGCACAACTAAGATATAGCATAAACAGAATTAAAGTCAAAACAAACTCTAGCAAAATAAAATCAAAAGAATGAAAGCAGTTTTAAGTCAATTTTCTTAAAGGAATGACTATCATTTTTATAACCATTCTTTATTCCCATAACAATCTTCAAATCTGCTTTTAAACTACCCCTCTGAAACTCTTAATCTCTAAATTTCCAGGAGAGCTAATTCTACCCCCAGTTGCAGGAGTAAACAGGCAGTCCAAGACTAGCCAAACAGACCTAACATGATTTAATGCCGTAACTCTTCTTGGAGAGATTAGATGCAAATAAAAAAAAAAAAAAAGAAAAGAATATAAACCTGCTGGGGCCTACCCTACCTCCAGGAGATGAGAGCCTATTTGCAAAAGAAGCTAAAACCAAGAGAAACACAGTTAACAGTTGAAGAGGACCCAAAGATGTTATTTAAGCCACTGGATCAAGCTTTACCTGAAATTGGCCATGTCATATCTTTTTAATTAGG
Organism: Oreotragus oreotragus; assembly: GCA_006410675.1. Lineage (NCBI taxonomy): Eukaryota > Metazoa > Chordata > Mammalia > Artiodactyla > Bovidae > Oreotragus > Oreotragus oreotragus. Next base: position 19,600 of record SJYX01008924.1, read on the forward strand.
TGACCCAATAAATTTCCATTTGCTTGAGGTGAGGTGAAGTCGCTCAGTCGTGTCCGACTCTTTGCGACCCCGTGGACTGTAACCTACTAGGCTTCTCCGTCCATGGGATTCTCCAGGCAAGAATACTGGAGTGGATTGCCATTTCCTTCTCCAGGGGATCTTCCCGACCCAGGGATCGAACCCAGGTCTCCCGCATTGGAGGCAGACACTTTAACCTCTGAGCCACCAGGGAATTAGAGGTTTCTGTCACTTGTTCAATGCACATATCAATAAAAAGTGGTATATATCATTCATAAAAGCCAAATAATGCATTTAATTATTCTCAATTTGGAATCTTAAAGGACATTAACAGGCATCTTAAAAAAAAATAAGCAGGAATTAAATTATTTTCGGTATTTTAGAAAGTTTAATAGAGTCATAACCCGATCTGAGGTAAGGTCACTAAAACTTAACACCAAGTTCCTTCTGACTTTATCATCTCAAATGAAAACTTGTTATCTAGTTTCACCATGAGTTCTAAATAGAAATACATTTTTATATGTACTCTTTAATTTAAAATGGGAAAGAAAAATGGATTGTCGATCAAATAAACTATTTAAAAAGTAACAAACTACTTCAAAACAAAAACATTTTCACAATGATCACTTGAGAAGAAAATCAAGAACTATCACATTACTTTGAAACATACTCTTAAAAAAACAATTCACATCTTTAGTTCAGTTCAGTCTCTCAGTCACGTGCGACTCTCTGCGACCCCACACCAGGCCTCCCTATCCATCACCAACTCATCACTCAAACGCATGCCCATTGAGTTGGATTCCTGACGTTCTTTGACCCCAGGCTGCTCAGCCTCCGGTGACATCAAGTAAACAGTCCAGACTAATGGCGCCACCTAGTGCCCTGCGCTGGTCACTGTCTGAGATCCACTGCCTCTCCACTTCCTTCATAGCTAAAGGAACACAGGCGAGTCTCCCACTGTCTCTCTGTATTTAATCATTATTTCAAAATCCATTCCTTTGTACAAAATCCATTCCTTTATTCCTATGTACATACATGTTGTCTTAAGCCTCCTGTCATTCTTCTCTCAAAAACTGTCTTTTGGAACAACTGTTTAGAATACCCTTCACCTTTGCCAGGCACTTAGTGCTTAATGCAGGTCATCATCACAAAGAGTTTAGTAAAATTACTCCTCTGAGTATCCCATTCACGTACCCGAGATCACAAATTATTGGACAGGCTGTAAAGACTCCAAAACCCATTTGGTTAATTGCTACTCACAAGATGCATATTGCTTTTTCTTCTTTTTTTCATATTATGGTCAAACCACAAACCCAATTTATAAAACTGGGAGTGAGTGATTCAGTTGCATACCAAAAGAAAACAAAAAAAAAAAGTTGTATTTCTAAAGAAAATAAAAGTGAAAATTAATTTTAAAAAATTTAATCTACCATTTGAAAGTGTCTGACTTTCAAAATGTTATCCATTTTTTTCAATTCTTCAAAAATGTAAGGATAAGAATGAAACGTAATTAAAACCCAGAAACGGACTCACACACATACAGAAAACTCAATATATGACACTGGACTGTTAAAAAAATTATACCAAAATAACTGGTTATCCATTTATGAAAAATTCAGTCTCAAACTCTACCTCACACCATACACAAAACTTATATTCAGTTGGATGAAAGAACAAACTCTAGGGCACATATAGAAATTCTTTGACTTGGAGGTAGAAGAAATTTCTTAAAGCAAAAGAGCATAAAGTATACAAGAAAAAGATTGATAAATTCAGTTAACATCAAATTACAAAACTTACATGAAACAAAAGACACCACAAAGATAAGTCACACACAGGGCACAGGAATATGGAAATGAATGCAATCAAAGAGTTAGTATCCATAAAATATAAAAAGTTATAATTAGTCACTTAAAATGTCACAGCAGGAAAAAAAAAAGTGAGCAAATGACACTAACAGGCAATCACAAAATAGGCAAATAAACTTGTAGGAAAACATGCTCAACTTTACCAGACATTTTTTAAATGTCAGTGAAAACCACGTTGAGATACATTTCACACCTATCAAAGTAAAAATAAATTAAAATTTCTACTAACACCAATTCTTAGCATGACAGTTGAGAAAGGGAATGCTCAGATGCTGATGGCAAGAACAATTCAGCAATATCTAGTAAAGTATAAGATGCGCATGACTGACAATTCCACACACAGGTGGAATAAATATAAATCTGAGTCAGTGCTGTCATACAGAGCTTTCTGGAAAAAGTGATGTATTTTGTATCTACAATACTCAGTACATTTAGCTGCTAGCTACATATGGTTTCTGAGCACTTGAAATGTGGCTACTTTAACTGAGGAACTTAATTAAATTTACTAAATCTTAATTAATTCAAACATCGACATGCTACTGCAGTAGACAGTACATCCCAAGAGAATCTTCCACATGTACACACATAAATACAAGAATTTTACTTGCAGCAAAGTTTCTAAAACTGAAAAACTTCTGAGTCCTCAACCAGAGTATAAACTGTGACACATTCATACAGTACTACACAGAAGAAAATACATATTTATAACATTTATGTCCATGAAATTTAAATGAATTATATAACATATAGGGCTTCCCTGGTGGCTCAGCAGTGAAAAAAAATTCATCATGTAATGCAGGAGACACAGGTTTGATCTCTGGGTTGGGAAGGTCCCCTTGAGAAGGAAATGGCCAACCCACAACAGTCTTCTTGCCTGGGAAATGCCATGGACAGAGCAGCCTGAGGGGCTATAGCCCACTGGGGTTGCAAAAGAGTTGGACATGACTAAATGACTAAATGCATAATACAACATATAAATAATATTTAAATATATAAATCTCAAAAAGTAATACTGCACAAAAAACCATGAAGGATAGACACAGTAAAACAGCATTTACATAATGTTTTACAACCTTCTAATCAATTCACTCATATTGTGCATGAATACACATATGTTCACATTAAACACTAAGAGATGTATTATAGCTTAAAAACATGAAGAACAACTAAAAATTCCAATGACTTGGGATAACAGGGAGAATGGGACTGCAGAGTAGTACATATGAAGTCCTAACTCTATGTCTATGTTTTGTTCCCTCCCCCTGCCACACGAAAACCTTCAACAAATATAGCACAATTTTAATATAGTGAGTACACGGGTGTACGATTCAGTACTGTTTAATTCTTCTATATACTTAAGATATTTTATAAGGAAAATCTAAAGACAAGAAAATCCATAATACAAACTATAGAACACAACCACTTCACAAGTATGAGAGTTCTTGTTTAATTTCTTCCCATCTCATTTAGCTTACTAACATTCATCACTAAACACAGTGAAATCAAATTTGTGAAGGCCTAAAACACTCAGTTGTATTTTCATGATGAAGCAGTCTTTTACTAAAAATGTTCTCTATGTCCTCATTAAAGCAGTAAAAAGTCAAGGCTTCTCTTTTTCTTATGACTTTTTGACTTCTTACTCAATTCCCTTGTGCAGTATTTGTAGAAATCAAGTATTTCAGCAGAAAAACAAAACAAAAAGCTCTACTATATAAGAATTACCCTTGGGATAATTCATAGATTCCTGGACCAGGCCATTTAGCCATGAGGTCAACTATAACATATGTTTTAAATAACATTTAATCTACTTTGTTGAATGTCTTATTAAATGTTTATGTTTTGCAGTAATTGAGAAATTCATAAGGATCACATATTAGTTCTCTCTTCCAAGACACTGTTCTCTCCTATCTTTAAAAATCAAAAGCTAAGAGATGTACTTATGAAAATACAAACAAGCAAACATGACATTCCACTTTAAAGTAAGCCTGTGTTTGAATTCTGAAGTTTTTTTGAATTATTCAATCGTTGTTAAGAAGTACAAACTACATGTTTTATTGTTAGACTCCAACCAATCCCTAGGATTGTATGTTCCATGAGATCAAATATAGTGTCACTGTGTGACTGAATGAATAAACGAATAATCAATGAATCCAACTATCTATTATCAGTATCAAACATGTCCCCTATTTGTCTGTTATGATTCATGACTACGTAGGACAAAAAAAAAGTGAAGAACTGAAAATAAACATGCTTGAAAAAGCAGTTCTAAATGTTGGCGCTTCAAACCAGAATGTCAGTAGAACCACAAAACTTCCTCTCACAGCCTTCTGCTGCCCACCTTCTTTCTCTCAGAGGAAACACCGAAAAACAGGATTAAAGCCCAATCCCAATTTTAAGGTGAAAATCTCATGTCTTCTGAAGGTGTTCTGCTTTGCTTGGTACATTTACATTTGGGAACAACTCCTCCGTATGAAAAATGACAAAGCCAGGACAAAGGCAAATATATGCTTAAAAATGGCCAATAAAACTGTCCTCAATATCAAAGAAAGTTTATTAGAACTGCTGTCATATTTTCATCTACTACATTGGTTGTATGTGTAAAGAAACACAATTATGCTCTATCATAAGTAAATGATACTTCTGTGAAAGACAATTTGGCATCTTTGAAGAGTTAGAATGTGCATCCCTTCAAGCTGTTGTTCTTGTTCAGTCACTCAGTCACGTCCGATTCTGCAACACCGTGAACTTTATGTAGTACACCAGGCTTCCCTGTCCCTCACCATCTCGTGAAGTTTGCCCGAGTTCATGTCTATTGCACTGGTGATGCCATCTAGTCATCTCATCTTCTGATGCCCTCTTCTCTTGCCTTCAATCTTTCCCAGCATCAGGAAAGATGATACTTTCCCATCCAATGAGTCAACTCTTCACATCAGATGACCAAAATACTGGAGCTTCAGCTTCAGCATCAGTCCTTCCAGTGAGTACTCATGGTTGACTTCCTTTAAGATTGACTGGTTCGATCTCCTTGCTGTCCAAGGGAGTCTTCTCCAACACCACAATTTGAAAGCATCAATTTTTTGGCACTCTGCCTTCTTTACAGTCCAGCTCTCACAGTCGTATGTGACCACTGGGAAGACCACAGTCATGACAACACAGGCCTTTGTTAACAGAGAAATGTCTCTGCTTTTCAAAATACTGTCTAGGTCTATTATAGCTTTCCTGCCAAGAAGCAATAGTCTTCTGATTTCATGGCTGTAGTCACCATCCGCAGTGATTTTAGAGCCCAAGAAGGGCATATTTGTCACTACCTTCCACTTTTCCCCCTTCTATTTGCCATGAAATAATGGGGTTGGATGCCGTGATCTTAGTTTTTTAATATTTAGTTTTAAGCCAGCTTTTTCTCTCTCCTCCTTGACCCTCATCAAGAGGTTCTTTAGTTCCTCTTCACTTTCTCCCACTAGAGTGATATCATCTGCGTATCTGAGATAGATGTTCCTCCTGCCTATTTTGATTCCAGCTTGTAACTCATTCAGCCCAGCATTCTTCATGACATGCTCAGCATGTGGGTTAAATAAACAGGGTGAAGACTGACAGCCCTGTCATACTCCTCACTCAATTCTGAACAAATCAGTTGTTCCCTGTAAGGTTCCAACTGTTAATTCTTGACTCGCATACGGGTTTCTCAGGAGACATGTAAGACGGTCTGGTATTCCCATCTCTTTAAAGAGCTTTCCACAACTTGTTATGACCCACAGAGTCAAAGGCATTAGCTTTGACCTTAAGTTACAGCTTACTAAAACTGGCACAGTTGTGTAAAGACACATGCAAAAAGATAATAATTGGCAATGAAAAACTCAAAGTGTTTATTAATAGAAAGATGGTTAATAAAGATAATTTACAGTTCGTACAGAGAAAGAACAGAGAAAATGGTAATGAGGAAATTGCCAAAAATGCTTAACAAAAATGCCAAGAGGAACATTAAAGTCTCTGGATGATAAGGTTTCATCACATGCTCCTGAGAAAACTCACATAAAGACATTTCAGAATACTAGAGGGAAAGAAAAAGTTCTATCAAAATGTTTCCAAAGAGAAAAAACAGGTTACATATAACGCTTATGGGTAACAATAGCTACCAATGAAGCTAGGCCTTCAAATTCTTGAAAAATTTGAAAATTTTTGAATAATTTAAAATAACTGAAAAATTATTTTCAATCTACAGTTCCATTCCTTGCTGAAATACTATCTAAGGTGAAGAAAGAATGAAGATATTTAAGACTTCCAAGTACTCAAAAATTTCACTTTTCAACACATTCTTTCTTCAGCAATCTTTGAATGATATGATTCAGTGAAATGTGAGAATAAACTTCAGTAAAATGAGGAGAAAACAGCCCCCCCAAAAAATAATTCAAAAGAAAAGTCAGAGGCTCAGGATCAGGGCTGTGAAACATTAAAAAAAAAGACTGAAGCAGAACATTAGGTTGTGAGAAAGCTCTAGGGAAAAATTAGCTTTTAGACCTATACTTAAACTCTGGGAAAAAAATTGAGCAGTGCCTAAGAGATTTGTTGAAACATAGGCAGAAATAAGCAAATTAACCCACAGAAAACTAAGTAAATGAATAAGCAAAGCAATAAATCATAGAGGAGGGGTAAAGGACAAATATTTGCTTAAGTAAATGGATGTAATATATATAGTGCATTATGTTATTCAATGCTTACATGATCATTATAACGTAAACATTAAGTATAGACTGTTCACAGATTTACCCAAAATTATTACATAGAGAAGAAAGAAGTAGGTGTGTATTATGATTTGACTCACAAATCAACATTAAAAAGTCAATAATTATAGCCAAAATTGGTTAGTCAAGAAAAGCTGAGCAACCATATTACTTAGAAATAAAGTGGTATCATAAGAAAGAAACTATCAATAATAGCATTAAGTGGTTACTTCTAGAAAACTGAGGGGCAGAAAACTGCTGTATTTTATTGTAAACCTGGCACTAATCAAGTCTTTTACCTACATGCAACAATTATTTTAATACAAAAACATTCTTAGTATTATCAACTTTGATATTGTTAAAATTAAAGGAAATTGAAAGAAAGCAGGGAACAGCCATACAATGTAACATTCCTATTGTTATTTGAAATACAAAGTAACCAATTTAAGAACTGAAACAGCTAGGGAAACATAGAGATTGTATGAGATAAAGATTCACCTCATCATAGAAGAATATAGAGCAGAAATACCAAGAAATAATACACAATCCCTATTATAAGTAGAGATAACCACAACAAGCAGTCAAAACAGATTGAGTTAAAAGTAGCTGCCTTTAGGAGAGTGGGAAGGGGAAACGTGGGATATGATTTCTCTTGTTTTTCATTATAAGACCATCTGTTCTATCTGAATTCTAACCATGTGCATATATTAACTTGGAGTTTTTTTAAAGTGGTCCTGAGATATAATGGATCAAAGGCCCATGGGATTCCCTGAAACTTGCTACCAAAAATAACTTTCTCAAAAGGGTAAAATGCATTTAACATAGTCTTCATAACCTAGAAACCCCATCTATATAACATTCTTACAAAGAAATAATTTATTGGAAAGAAAGGTGGGCAGGGCAAGGAGTATTCCCTAATATGAACATGCAGAGAAAGAATGAGTAATGAAATGTTATCTGAATCATTTAATTCAATGAGCAGTTAATTGAGAAAAGTTATTACACTGAGTTTATAACTCACTCCTAAGACTTCTGAAGCACACTTAAGTCAGTATCTCAACAAGAATAAAACCATAACAAAAGATTACTTCACTAAAGATTTAAGTTAATTACATTAAGTTATCTAATTTCTTTCAAATAATTCTAGAAACAATAATTTTAGCACATGCTTACATGTTTAAAACCAGCTACTAATAAATATTCTGTGTGGGCCACAACATGAGAAGGCTGAAAACCAATGAATTAAGGTATACTCTCGTATTACATACACATATAACATATATATATAGATAAAGCCATGGTATAGAAAGTAAGTTAGTAACATTAAACATTTAAAGGACAGAATATAAAACAAGTATGTTATTAATATCTGATGCTATTATATAATCACCCTGACAGCCCACAGCACTCAATAAGGAACATAAATGGCAGCTGCATGCTTTCACTGTTAAAGTGATAAACCACTGAGTTTAGCAGATATGTGAATTATTTGACATTATGATCCTTCACTTTTTCCCAGCTAAATAAAATACTTTAAATTTTGATTACTTCTAAATCTGTTGTATTAAGTCTGAAACCAATTAATGATATGCCATACTACCATGCTAAGAGGAATTAGTGTATAATTGATTACTGTATAATTGAAGCAGTTGTAGATTTACCAACTTTAATTAGAATGACTTACTACAGATAACTTACACTATAATAAAGAAAACAGAAGCACGTTCATCAAAACCTTAAATTATCATCACAGATACAATATCACAGATTTGACAGGGCTATAAACTAATCTCTAGTACTTTAAAAGTAAGCATTTTAGCCCAAATTCTTTAAAAGGAGAAAACTGATTATTAACCTTTACCCTAGATTTTTCAAATAAATACAGTATTTATGGTAATCTACTGTAATAGGTGATGCTAATTTATGTGGGTCAATGAAAGTGTATCAATAATACTTTGTCTACCTATAACCCTAAGTGAAGTGAAGTGAACTAAAGTCACTCAGTCGTGTCTGACTCTTTGCGACCCCGTGGACTGTAGCTTGCCAGGCTCCTCTGTCCATGGGATTCTCCAGGCAAGAATACTTGAGTGGGTTACCATTTCCTTCTCCAGGGGATCTTCCTGACCCAGGGATCGAACCCGGGTCTCCCACATTGGAGGCAGACACTTTAACCTCTGAGCCACCAGGGAAGCCCTAAATAACACTAAAAAGAAAACATATTAAAATATTTAAGTGTTTCCTTTAACTCCTTTAAAGGGTATTCAAATAAGAGAAAATCTCTTGTCTTTACCTAAAAATAAACAAAAACAAATTTACCAGCAAAGCAGCAAATAAGGAGAAAGAGTATTTCAGCAACAAAACACAGTAGTATCTCAAGTTCTCTCAATACTCGTGTGGGTGGTAACTACAGCCCACAAAGTCCCACATAAATTGCTAATTCCCCTGAGCTTAAAGCCATGGTAATTAGATTCATTATCTTACATGCTAATGACACAGAGATAATAAGTTTTCAGTGAATAATTCATATACTACCAGCTCTCACTGTGATGCTCATTACTAACAGTTTATTTACAGTACAAGTTACATTCCTTTTTTTTTTTCTGTAGTTTAAATGTATTGCCTAAATAAGCAGGAATAATTTAGTATGGAAATCTAATTTACTATCAGTAAATGATGACAATCCTAAGCTTATATTAATGTTAGCTTGCACATTTTGAAATAAAATTTTTACTCAGTATTCATTATTGGCATAACCAAAATACCATAAAAATGTGTTACATAAAGTTACCTATATCTACATGATTATCCTAATCATATTTTATAATGATTATCTAAAATGATTACATTATGTCAATAAAGTGTGAACTGCTTTAGTAACTCTTACGCTGTGCTCTGCTTAGTTGCTCAGTTGTGTCTCACTCTTTCGCAACCCCATGGACAGTAGCCCACAAAGGCTCCTTGGTCATGGAATTTCCCAGGCAAGAAGTGAAATGGGTTGCCATTTCCTTCTCCAGGGGATCTTCCTGACACACAGATTGAACCTGAGTCTCCTGTATTGGCAGGCTGATTCTTTACCATTGAAATGGTACCACTTTACCATCGCAAAATGTACATGTAGATTATTTTGGCACTCTGAATATCAAAGTACAAATAAACCCCATAAGTGTCCAATTATGTAAATACTTACTGGAAAATAATATCTAGTGTAAAATTAATGCAGTGACATAAAATTGCAGTTATCTTCAATTTTTACCCAATTTGTAATGGATTTATATCACATTTACTATATTTATGCTAAAAATAACACCATTTTAATCTCTTTAAAATGACTTTTCTTACAGACACAATAACTGTTAGTCTACATATATCAAGAAAACTTTTACATTACCACATATATAAATTATTGTGATTTAAATATCTCTAAACCACATAGGAAAATTTTCTTTACCTATTTTTATACTTCTATAATGATTTCTTCTCAATTTTATTTATAAGCTAAGACTGCTTTAATATACAGGTTGTGTATCAATGAAGAGAGGTCAGGTTAGGATCAGGTAATAACTGCAAAACCTCAGTGGCTTAAGACAATCAGGTCCTTTCCTCACTTTACTAGACATTCATGGGTCTTCTGAAGGCTCCACTCCATGTCTTTTCATTTCACTAACCAAGATAATGGAGCAATCACAATCTCAAATACTGCCAGTCATCACAATTAATAGAAAGAAAGCTCTGAAATGACCTGCACTGGTAATTAAATGCTTCATCCTAAAAAATACATTTCAGTTCTGCTCACAACTCATTAGATCTGAGCAAGATAAATCTTCAAAACGTTTAAATTCCAGAAGAAAATTTTTTTTTCTTAAAGACATCTAATTCACTAAGTAGGCTATGAAGACAGGTTAGATAATATTCATAAAGATTTCTGAAAACAAAGAGAATACCAATTTTTTGTATTACTTTATTATCAAATCTAAACAATCAGTTCCCACCAAAACAGCCAAAACTATAACCAGGATACTACAAATCTGAACACATCACCAACTTAGATTACTCTAAGTTTCTCAGACTCACTCCCCCACCCCATGTACTGATCCCTGCCTGCTTTTCTGTCCTGTCAGAACACCCAATACAAGTTACAAAATGCTCCAGGGAGACAAAATTAGTACAAATGTTGAACTCAGTCTTCCCCGCCTTTTCACAGGCTGTCTATGTCAGAGGGCTCCCTTCTACCTCTACTTGATAAAATCTTACTCTTCTTTCAACTAAGCTTAAGTCCTCCATTATGAAGCTTTGCCTGACTGATAAAACAACCAAAGACTCTATACTCCCTTAAACACTAATTTCACATCTCCACTCTGACTGTTCATTGCCTACCCAGTAGACTGTCATTACTCTTGTTCAGTTGTTAAAGTCATGTACAACTCTTTGAGGCCCCATGGACTGAGGCGTGCCAGGCTCCTCTGTCCTCCACCATCTCCCAGAGTCTGCTAAAATTCATGTCCTTTAAGTCGGTGATGCTATCAAACCATCTTATCCTCCGTTGCCTCCATCTCCTTCTGTCCTCAATCTTTCCCAGCATCAGGGTTTTTTCCAATGGGTCAGCTCTTCACATCAGGTAGCCAAAATACTGCAGCTTCAGCTTCAACATCAGTCCTTCCAATGAATAGTCAGGGTTGATTTCCTTTACATTTGACTGGTTTGATCTCCTTATAGGCCAAGGGACTCTCAAGAGTCTTCTTCAGTACCACAATTCGAAAGGCTCAATTCTTTGGCACTAGCCTTCTTTATGGTCCAACTCTCACATCTGTACATGACTACTGGATAAACCATAGCTTTGACTATCTGGAACTTTGTTGGCAAAGTAACATCTCTGCTGTTTAATGTGCTGTCTAGGTTTGGCATATTTCTCCTTCCAAGGAGTAAGCATCTTTAATTTCTTTGCTGCAGTCACCAACCTCAGTGATTCTGGAGTCCAATAAAATAAAATCTGTAACAGTTTCCAGTTTTTCCCCTTCTACTTGCCATGAAACAATGATCTTAGTTTTTTGAATGTCAAGTTTCAAGCCAGCTTTTTCACTCTTCTCTTTCACCCTCATCAAGAGGCTCTTTAGTTCTTCTTCACTTTCTGCCATTAGAGTGGTTATTATTTGTATATCTGAGGTTGTTGATATTTCTCCTGGCAACCTTGATTCCAGTTTGTGCTTCATCCAGCCTGGCATTTCACATGATGTAGACTGCATGTAAGATAAATAAGCAAGATGATGATATACAACCTTGATATACTCCTTTCCCTATTTTGAACCGTCAGTTGTTTCATGTAAAATTCTAACTTCTGCTTCTTGACCCACATACATGGTTCTCAGGAGATAGGTTATGTGGCCTGCTACCCCCACCTCTTCCAGAATTTTCCAGGTTGTTGTGATCCACACAGTCAAAGACTTTACTGTAGTCAGTGAAGCAGAAGTAGATGTTATTCTAGAACTCCCTTGCTATCTCCATGATTCAACAAATGTTGGCAATTTGATCTGATTCTTCTGCCTTTTCTAAACCCAGTTTGTACACCTGAAAGTCCTCGGTTTGCGTACTGCTGAAGCCTAGCCAGAAGGATTTTGAACAGAACCTTACTAGCATGTGAAGTGAGAGTAGTTGTACAGTAGTTTGAACATTCTTTGGCACTGCCCTCGTTTGGGATTGGAACAAAAACTGACCTTCCCAGTCCTATGGCCACTGCTTAGTTTGTCAAATCTGTTGACATATTTAGCACCTACTAGACTAGGAACACTGCAAAAAGGAGACAGTCTTATCTACCTCTGAATCCCTTGCACTTGACATCATAGGTGATTAATTTAAAAAAAAGAATGTTCAGAAAAATAACTACCATTCTATAGTGACAAATGAATGGTCTTAAAGAAAAGCAGTATGTTTTGATAAATGAAGAATAACTGTCTTGATAGCTCATGGAGATATAACTGCAAAAGTCAGTCATCATTTAGTGGCCAAACTCTTCGCAAAAGCAATGACACACAGTCACTGAACAGTTTTTTTACTTTTAGCATTGTACAGACTGGGGGAAGATGCATTTTTTAAAAAAAGTTGATACATTAATAGCTATATCTTTTGATAATGATATACTACTAAATTACGTAAAATCTGTACTACTGCAAAATATCAAGAAACTTCTCAGTTTTAGTCTGGCATAAATTTCATGACATAACTGGATAAGAACTCCATGAATTTATGTCAGATACATGTGGGAAGACAATTTAATCTAAGATTTGTATATTGCAGCAATTTTAACCTCTCATATAACTAGCTCACTGTGATGGCGCAGGAGTGGCCAAGAGGAGCTGCCCCAAGCCCAAGTCAGGGGCGGGGGCCAAGAGGAGCTATCCCATGTCCCAGGTAAGGAGCGGCGGCTGTGCTTTGCTGGAGCAGCCATGAAAAGATACCCCACGTCCAAGGTAAGAGAAACCCAAGTAAGATGGTAAGCGCTGAGAGAGGGCATCAAAGGGCAGACAGATGCTATAAAGAGCAATACTGCATAGGAACGTGGAATGTCAGGTCCATGAATCAAGGCAAATTGGAAGTGGTCAAACAGGAGGTGGCAAGAGTGAACGTTGACATTCTAGGAATCAGCGAACTAAAATGGACTGGAATGGGTGAATTTCACTCAGATGACCATTATATCTACTACTATGGGCAGGAATCTCTTAGAAGAAATGGAGTAGCCGTCAAAGTCAACAAAAAAGTCCAAAATGCAGTACTTGGATGCAATCTCAAAAATGACAGAATGATCTTTGTGTGTTTCCAAGACAAACCATTCAATATCTTGGTAAATCAACTCTATGCCCCGACCAGTAACGCTGAAGAAGCGGAACAGTTCTATGAAGACCTACAAGACCTCCCAGAACTAACACCGAAAAAAGATGTCTTTTTCATTATAGGGGACTGGAATGTAAAACTAGGAAGTCAAGAAACATCTGGAGTAACAGGCAAATTTGGTCTTGCAGTACAGAATGAAGCAGGGCAAAGGCTAATATAGTTTTGCCAAGAGAATGCACTGGTCATAGGACACACCCACTTCCAACAACAAAAGAGAAGACTCTACACATGGACATCACCAGATGGTCAACACCGATATCAGACTGATTATATTCTTTGCAGATGGAGAAGCTCTATACAGTCAGCAAAAACAAGACCGGGAGTAACTGTGGCTCAGATCATGAACTCCTTATTGCCAAATTCAGACTGAAATTGAAGAAAGTGGGGGAAACCACTAGACAATTCAAATATGACCTAAATCAAATCCCTTATGACTATATAGTGGAAGTGAGAAATAGATTTAAGGGACTAGATCTGATAGACAGAGTGCCTAAGGACAGAGGTTCGTGACACTGTATAGGAGACAGGAATTAAGACCATCCCCAAGAAAAAAAATGCAGAAAAGCAACATGGCTGTCTGAGAAGGCCTTACAAATAGCTGTGAGAAGAAGAGAAGCAAAAAGCAAAGGAGAAAAGGAAAGATATAAACATCTGACTGCAAAGTTCCAAAGAATAGCAAGGAGAGATGAGAAAGCCTTCCTCAGCGATCAATGGAAAGAAATACAGGCAAACAACAGAATGGGAAAGACTAGAGATGTCTTCAAGAAAATCAGAGATACCAAGGGAACACTTCATGCAAAGACGGGCTCGATAAAGGACAGAAATGGTATGGACCCAACAGAAGCAGAAGATATTAAGAAGAGGTGGCAAGAATACACAGAAGAACTGTACAAAAAAGATCTTCACGACCAAGATAATCACAATGGTGTGATCACTCACACTCACCTGGAGCCAGACATCCTGGAATGTGAAGTCAAGTGGGCCTTAGGAAGCATCACTAAGAACAAAGCTAGTGGGGGTGATAGAATTCCAGTTGAGCTATTTCAAATCCTAAAAGAGGATGCTGTGAAAGTGCTACACTCAATATGCCAGCAAATTTGGAAAACTCAGCAGTGGCCACAGGACTGGAAAAGGTCACTTTTCATTCCAATCCCAAAGAAAGGCAATGCCAAAGAATGCTCAAACTACCCACACTTGCACTCATCTCACACACTAGTAAAGTTAATGCTCAAAATTCTCCAAGCCAGGCTTCAGCAATACGTGAACCGTGAAATCCCTGATGTTCAAGCTGGTTTTAGAACAGGCAGATGAACCAGAGATCAAATTGCCAACATCCACTGGATCATCAAAAAAGCAAGCAAGTTCCAGAAAGACATCTATTTCTGCTTTACTGACTATACCAAAGCCTTTGACCGTGTGGATCACAATAAACTGTGGAAAATTCTGAAGGAGATGGGAATACCAAACCATCTGACTTGCCTCTTGAGAAACCTGTATGCAAGTCAGGAAGCAACAGTTAGAACTGGACCTGGAACAACAGACTGGGTCCAAATAGGAAAAGCAGTATGTCAAGGCTGTATGTCATCACCCTGGTTATTTAACTTATATGCAGAATCCATCATGAGAAACACTGGGCTGGAAGAAGCACAAGCTGGAATCAAGATTGCTGGAAGAAATATCAATAACCTCAGATATGCAGATGACACCACCCTTATGGCAGAAAGTGAAGAAGAACTAAAGAGTCTCTTGATGAAAGTGAAAGGGGAGAGTGAAAGAGTTGGCTTAAAACTCAACATTCAGAAAACTAAGGTCATGGCATCCAGTCCCATCACTTCATGGAAAATAGATGGGGAAACAGTAGAAACAGTGGCTGACTTTATTTTGGGGGGCTCCAAAATCACTGCAGATGGTGTCTGCAGCCATGAAATTAAAAGACTCTTACGCCTTGGAGGGAAAGTTATGACCAACCTAGACTGCATATTAAAAAGCAGAGACATTACTTTGTCCACAAAGGCCCATCTAGTCAAGGCTATGGTTTTTCCAGTAGTCACATATGGATGTGAGAGCTCGATTACAAAGAAAGCTGAGCTCTGAAGAATTGATACTTTTAAACCGTAGTGTTGGAGAAGACTCTTGAGAGTCCCCTTGGATTGCAAGGAGATCCAACCAGTCCATCCTAAAGAGATCAGTGTGGGTGTTCATTGGAAGGACTGATGCTGAAGCTGAAACTCCAATACTTTGGCCACCTGATGCGAAGAACTGACTCATTTGAAAAGACCCTGATGCTGGGAAAGACGAGGGCGGGAGGAGAAGGGGACAACAGAGGATGAGATGATTGGATGGCATCACCGACTCAGTTGACATGGGTTTGGGTGAACTCCGGCAGTTGGTGATGGGACGGAGTGGCCTGGTGTGCTGCAGTTCATGGGGTCGCAGAGAGTCAGACACGACTGAGCAACTGAACTGAACTGAACAACTAGCTCAAATACATTTACTGAATTATAAAATGCAGTATTGGCAAGAGAAAGACAGGAGGCTCTTGGAAGAGAAGAGCCGGGGTATTGCTGATGGAGACAGATAGAGGTGTGTGAACTTGGAGCATTTTGAAGGAAGAATGAGTAGGCAAAACATACTGTTGGACTGGAGGTGGGGAATGAGAGGGAGCATTGTGCCATGGATACCTTCCAGTTTTCTGCCTTGGAATTATCTATAGAAGTGAGGCAGACTATGGGAGGAACAGGTTTGGACATGTTAAATTTCAGATGACTGGGTTTATCACAAAGGCATTATTCAGAGGTGTCTCAGCCATCTGATGTGATAAAGTCCAATGCAAACAAGAGAAATAATTCACCCAATTGCTTTGGCAACACTTAACAGCTTTATAAAAGTTTAGTTCTTTATTTGTAGAATAGGACCTAAAACAGTCTTGTTCACTTTTTTGAGTTGTAGTTGGTTTCATTTTATGAGTGACAAAATATGCTAGAGAAGCATTTGATACTTTGGAGTTTCACAAAGATAACAGGTGTAATACTCATGAATATCAAAGGTCTACTAGAAATATAATAGACAAAATATTCAGGACAAATTACTAGAATAATTTCCAGTGAAACTTTATGGAAAATGTTTAAAAAAAAAAAACTTTTAAATAAAATGCACTGATCAGCATAAATTAAAATTTTAAAAATTTACAGGAATTATAAGTGATAGATCAGCAAATATGCTTGGAAAAGAACAGCTATTCTTAAAAACTACTAGGCTACTAAAACAAAGAGTTTGTTGGAATCATCATTTTATGTAGTAAAGCTTTCACACACAAATTCCATCAAATCTCATGGGTAAAATGTAATAAAATCTGTTAATGTAATGAAAGGAGGCTCACTGAATAGCTGACTTTCTAAAATATTTTGTTCAGAGATTAGAACTAACTGTACCCACTTAGAATTACATTTGAAGAACACTTATTAGCTGTTGAGAAAGAAAATACTAAGAAGAGAAGATGGTATGAAATGAAGGAAAAAGATATCCTTTTCTAAAGTGAATAAAAATCTTTTCAGGTAAATACTTTTGAAAACCTGGGGGACAAAACAGGTATGTTTGATTATTTTCAATACACTAAGAGAAATAAATGTCAAACTATAGGGAACAAGTAATGATATATTTTAATACAACAGAAATAGCCATGGATAGCAAAAAGCATTGTTCCCTTACTGAAGAGAATATTAACGGAAACAAGTTTGAATTAAATTGATGTATTATAAATTCTTACTTCTCTGTGTAAAACATTTCATGATTAATTTTTGAGTAAGAAATTTGAAACTTAAAAGAAAAACATTTAGAGAAAAGATTCATTTTTTAAACCTTGAATCAAAAATTAAATTAAATTTGATGCTCAAACAGCATGAATTATTGTAGAGTAGGACCAAAAAGAAATTTCTATTTCTATGTAGAAAGAGCATATTACCACTGACAAAAATCTATTAGTATGAACAAAGACTTCAACTTGACAATTAGAAATACCAGAAAACAACAGGTTCAACAGTGTGCCAGTTAAACACTGCTCTTCTATGAAGTGAACTGAAAGCAATTTATGAATAGGAAAGAACATCTGTAATAAAAATTTCCAAAACTGTATAAATATTTCTAAAACAAAACATTTATAAATATTCATTTTTCACTACTCATTCTGTAAATTTTAAAATCATATTGTCATTAACTTTTTATATTTATTATATTTAGTAACAATAAATAATGAGTTTCAGTTGTGGGAGCATGTGTCTACATGCATGCACTGAAATATAAAATGCGTTTCTTGTTCCAAGCTGTAATTCACAGTATTTTGATTAAGTACTACCCTAAATAAACTATTGCATATATACAAGAGGAGTCTCATATAAGATAGTTTACAAAAATTCGGTTCATAATCACAAAACAAACAGAAATGACATAAACGTCCATCAACACGTGCATTGAAAAATAAAGTGATATATGTTCATGCAATGGAACACAAGTTAACAATGAAAATCAATGAACTCTAGGTATCAACAACAATCAATCAGAGAAACATACAAAAATTCATTAACTTTACAGTTTCAAAACAAGTAAAACTAAAGAACATACTATTTAGGAATACACATTTAGAAGAAAACCATTCAGAAAAGGAACTGTAAAAACAAACCCCACCTGGGCATACCAGACCACTTGACCTCCCTCAAAAGAAAATCTCTACATTCAGGAGAATGGTTACCTCTGTAGGGAATTTGAGAGAATAAAATCTATAGGGAGGACATGGGGACTCTCAAAGCTATTAAAAACATTTAATTTCTAACATTGGGATGGGTTTGTGACTGTTAGTTTCATTAGTAGGCTTCACAAGATTATATACATATATATTCTTTTTGTGTGAGTGATTTAATATTTTTATAGTTAAACACCATACAAAATTCTTACAGTAATAGTGACTGTATTCCCTTTGCTATACTGTTGTTGTTCTTCAGTCGCTCAGTCGTGTCTGACCCTCTGCGACCCCATGGACTGCAGCATGCCAGGCTTCCCTGTCCATCATCAACTCCCAGAGTTTGCTCAAACTATGTCCATTGAGTCAGTGATGCCATCCAACCATGTCATCCTCCGTTGTCTCCTTCTCCTCCTGCTCTCATTCTTTCCCAGCATCAAGGTCTTTCCCAGTGAGTCAGCTCTAAACATCAGGTGACCAAAGTATCGGAGCTTCAGATTCAGCATGAGTTCTTCTAATGAATATTCAGGGTTGATTTCCTTTAGGATTGACTAGTTGGATCTCCTTGCAGTCCAAGGGACTCTCAAGAGTCTTCTCCGGCACCACAGTTCGAAAGCATCCATTCTTCGGTGCTGAGCCTTCTTTATGGCCTAACTCTAACATCCATACATGACTATTGGAAAAACCATACCTCTGACTGTTGCTGCTGCTTAATCGCTTCAGTCGTGTCTGACTCTGTGCAACCCCATGGACTGCAGTCCTCCAGGCTCCTCCGTCCATGGGACTCTCCAGGCAAGAACACTGGAGTGGGTTGCCACTGCCGTTTCCAACCTTTGACTAGACAGATTTTTTGTCCGCAAAGTGATGTCTCTGCTTTTTAATATACTGTCTAGGTTTGTCATACCTTTCCTTCCAAGGAACAAGTGTCTTTTAATTTCATGGCTGCAATCACCATCCTGATGGATTCAAAAGGCAGAGGAACCAGAGATCAAATGGTCAACATCCTGCTGGATCATGGAAAAAGCAAGAGAGTTCCAGTAAAATATCTACTTCTGCTTTATTGACTATGTCAAAACCTTTGACTGTGTGGATCACAACAAACTGTGGAAAATTCTGAAAGAGATGGGCACACCAGACCACCTGACCTCCCTCTTGAGAACCCTGTATGCAGGTCAGGAAGCAACAGTTAGAACTGGACATAAGAACAATGGACTGGTTCAAAGTTGGGAAAGGAGGACATCAAGGCTATATATTATTACCCTGCTTATTTAACTTATATGCAGAGTACATCATGGGAAATGCCAGGCTGGATGGAGCACAAGCTGGAATCAAGATTGCTGGGAGAAATATCAATCACCTCAGATATGCAGATTGACACCACCCTTATGGAAGAAAGTGAACAAGAACTAAAGAGCCTCTTGATGAAAGTGAAAGAGGAGAGTGAAAAAGTTGGCTTAAAACTCTACATTCAGAAAACTAAGATCATGGCATCTGGTTCCATCACTTCATGGAAAATAGATGGGGAAACAGTGGAAACAGTGAAAGACTATTTTTGGAGGCTCAAAAATCACTGAAGATGGTGACTGCAACTATGAAATTAAAAGACGCTTGCTCCTTGGAAGAAAAACTATGACAAACCTAGACAGCATATTAAAAAACAGAGACATTACTTTGCCAGCAAAGGTCCATCTAGTCAAAGCTATGGTTTTTCCAGTAGTCATGTACAGAGCTGGACTATAAGAAAGCTGAGCACTGAAGAAATGATGCTTTTGAATTGTGGTGTTGGAGAAGACTCTTGAGAGTCTCTTGGATTGTAAGGAAATCCAACTAGTCAATCCTAAAGGAAATCAGTCCTAAATATTCATTGGAAGGACTGAAGCTGAAATGCCAATACTCTGGCCACCTGAAGCGAAGAGCTGACTCACTGGAAAGGCCCCTGATTCTGGAAAAGATTGAAGGTGGGAGGAGAAGGGGACGACAGAGGATGAGATGGGTTGGATGGCATCACCGAATCAATGGACATGAGTTTGAGAAAGCTCCAGGAGTTGGTGATGGACAGGGAAGCCTGGTCTGCTACAGTCCATAGCATCACAAAGAGTCAGACACGACTGAGCGACTGAACTGAGTCACCGTCTGCAGTGATTTTGGGGACCCAAGAAAACAATCTGTCACTGTTTCCATTGTTTCCCCATCTACTTGTCATGAAGTGATCAGACCAGATGCCATGATCTTAGTTTTCTAAATGTTGAGTTAAGCATCCTTCTACTCTCTATTACATCCCCATGACATTTATTTTATAACTGGTAGTCTTTACCTCTTAATCCTCTTCACCTATTTCACTCATACCCTCACGCTGCTGCCAGTTCTGGGAACCACTAGTTTGTTTTCTATATCTATGAGCCTGTTTCTCTTTGGCTATTATTTATCCATTTGTTTTGCATTTTGCATTCCACATATAAGTGAAAACACACAGTATTTGTCTCTCCCTGTCTGACTTACACATATTATTTTGTTTATGTCAAATACTTTTCAGGAAAATGTTTGAAAAATATATACCAAGTTACTGGTATTGGTTATCTCATGGATAAGAAATTCTGAGGGCCTTCTGTTTTCTATATATTTAGGAATCATTTTGATCTTGCACAAGGAACATGCAATTGGCTAATATCTGGAATCAAAGAAAAATAATTTTTTATAAGTTTATAACTGTAACTTAAAAATGATTAAAAAATAATAAATAGAATGACAGAGTCTCTTGCATTCTCCAGACACTTTCTACACTCTCCAGACAGAAGATGTTACATCTGGTTATACTAGTATTTTTCAAAAGTACAAAAATCCTTTCACATATATGTTCACTACAAATGCATTTAAATAGATTTTATAAAATTACATAATTTATGTAATACAAAAGTGACCTAAAATCCCAGATATTTTAGGAAAATTATAAAAAGAAATTTCTATTTCTATGTAGAAAGAGCATATTACCACTGACAAAAATCTATTAGTATGAACAAAGACTTCAACTTGACAATTAGAAATACCAGAAAACAACAGGTTCAACAGTGTGCCAGTTAAACACTGCTCTTCTATGAAGTGAACTGAAAGCAATTTATGAATAGGAAAGAACATCTGTAATAAAAATTTCCAAAACTGTATAAATATTTCTAAAACAAAACATTTATAAATATTCATTTTTCACTACTCATTCTGTAAATTTTAAAATCATATTGTCATTAACTTTTTATATTTATTATATTTAGTAACAATAAATAATGAGTTTCAGTTGTGGGAGCATGTGTCTACATGCATGCACTGAAATATAAAATGCGTTTCTTGTTCCAAGCTGTAATTCACAGTATTTTGATTAAGTACTACCCTAAATAAACTATTGCATATATACAAGAGGAGTCTCATATAAGATAGTTTACAAAAATTCGGTTCATAATCACAAAACAAACAGAAATGACATAAACGTCCATCAACACGTGCATTGAAAAATAAAGTGATATATGTTCATGCAATGGAACACAAGTTAACAATGAAAATCAATGAACTCTAGGTATCAACAACAATCAATCAGAGAAACATACAAAAATTCATTAACTTTACAGTTTCAAAACAAGTAAAACTAAAGAACATACTATTTAGGAATACACATTTAGAAGAAAACCATTCAGAAAAGGAACTGTAAAAACAAACCCCACCTGGGCATACCAGACCACTTGACCTCCCTCAAAAGAAAATCTCTACATTCAGGAGAATGGTTACCTCTGTAGGGAATTTGAGAGAATAAAATCTATAGGGAGGACATGGGGACTCTCAAAGCTATTAAAAACATTTAATTTCTAACATTGGGATGGGTTTGTGACTGTTAGTTTCATTAGTAGGCTTCACAAGATTATATACATATATATTCTTTTTGTGTGAGTGATTTAATATTTTTATAGTTAAACACCATACAAAATTCTTACAGTAATAGTGACTGTATTCCCTTTGCTATACTGTTGTTGTTCTTCAGTCGCTCAGTCGTGTCTGACCCTCTGCGACCCCATGGACTGCAGCATGCCAGGCTTCCCTGTCCATCATCAACTCCCAGAGTTTGCTCAAACTATGTCCATTGAGTCAGTGATGCCATCCAACCATGTCATCCTCCGTTGTCTCCTTCTCCTCCTGCTCTCATTCTTTCCCAGCATCAAGGTCTTTCCCAGTGAGTCAGCTCTAAACATCAGGTGACCAAAGTATCGGAGCTTCAGATTCAGCATGAGTTCTTCTAATGAATATTCAGGGTTGATTTCCTTTAGGATTGACTAGTTGGATCTCCTTGCAGTCCAAGGGACTCTCAAGAGTCTTCTCCGGCACCACAGTTCGAAAGCATCCATTCTTCGGTGCTGAGCCTTCTTTATGGCCTAACTCTAACATCCATACATGACTATTGGAAAAACCATACCTCTGACTGTTGCTGCTGCTTAATCGCTTCAGTCGTGTCTGACTCTGTGCAACCCCATGGACTGCAGTCCTCCAGGCTCCTCCGTCCATGGGACTCTCCAGGCAAGAACACTGGAGTGGGTTGCCACTGCCGTTTCCAACCTTTGACTAGACAGATTTTTTGTCCGCAAAGTGATGTCTCTGCTTTTTAATATACTGTCTAGGTTTGTCATACCTTTCCTTCCAAGGAACAAGTGTCTTTTAATTTCATGGCTGCAATCACCATCCTGATGGATTCAAAAGGCAGAGGAACCAGAGATCAAATGGTCAACATCCCGCTGGATCATGGAAAAAGCAAGAGAGTTCCAGTAAAATATCTACTTCTGCTTTATTGACTATGTCAAAACCTTTGACTGTGTGGATCACAACAAACTGTGGAAAATTCTGAAAGAGATGGGCACACCAGACCACCTGACCTCCCTCTTGAGAACCCTGTATGCAGGTCAGGAAGCAACAGTTAGAACTGGACATAAGAACAATGGACTGGTTCAAAGTTGGGAAAGGAGGACATCAAGGCTATATATTATTACCCTGCTTATTTAACTTATATGCAGAGTACATCATGGGAAATGCCAGGCTGGATGGAGCACAAGCTGGAATCAAGATTGCTGGGAGAAATATCAATCACCTCAGATATGCAGATTGACACCACCCTTATGGAAGAAAGTGAACAAGAACTAAAGAGCCTCTTGATGAAAGTGAAAGAGGAGAGTGAAAAAGTTGGCTTAAAACTCTACATTCAGAAAACTAAGATCATGGCATCTGGTTCCATCACTTCATGGAAAATAGATGGGGAAACAGTGGAAACAGTGAAAGACTATTTTTGGAGGCTCAAAAATCACTGAAGATGGTGACTGCAACTATGAAATTAAAAGACGCTTGCTCCTTGGAAGAAAAACTATGACAAACCTAGACAGCATATTAAAAAACAGAGACATTACTTTGCCAGCAAAGGTCCATCTAGTCAAAGCTATGGTTTTTCCAGTAGTCATGTACAGAGCTGGACTATAAGAAAGCTGAGCACTGAAGAAATGATGCTTTTGAATTGTGGTGTTGGAGAAGACTCTTGAGAGTCTCTTGGATTGTAAGGAAATCCAACTAGTCAATCCTAAAGGAAATCAGTCCTAAATATTCATTGGAAGGACTGAAGCTGAAATGCCAATACTCTGGCCACCTGAAGCGAAGAGCTGACTCACTGGAAAGGCCCCTGATTCTGGAAAAGATTGAAGGTGGGAGGAGAAGGGGACGACAGAGGATGAGATGGGTTGGATGGCATCACCGAATCAATGGACATGAGTTTGAGAAAGCTCCAGGAGTTGGTGATGGACAGGGAAGCCTGGTCTGCTACAGTCCATAGCATCACAAAGAGTCAGACACGACTGAGCGACTGAACTGAGTCACCGTCTGCAGTGATTTTGGGGACCCAAGAAAACAATCTGTCACTGTTTCCATTGTTTCCCCATCTACTTGTCATGAAGTGATCAGACCAGATGCCATGATCTTAGTTTTCTAAATGTTGAGTTAAGCATCCTTCTACTCTCTATTACATCCCCATGACATTTATTTTATAACTGGTAGTCTTTACCTCTTAATCCTCTTCACCTGTTTCACTCATACCCTCACGCTGCTGCCAGTTCTGGGAACCACTAGTTTGTTTTCTATATCTATGAGCCTGTTTCTCTTTGGCTATTATTTATTCATTTGTTTTGCATTTTGCATTCCACATATAAGTGAAAACACACAGTATTTGTCTCTCCCTGTCTGACTTACACATATTATTTTGTTTATGTCAAATACTTTTCAGGAAAATGTTTGAAAAATATATACCAAGTTACTGGTATTGGTTATCTCATGGATAAGAAATTCTGAGGGCCTTCTGTTTTCTATATATTTAGGAATCATTTTGATCTTGCACAAGGAACATGCAATTGGCTAATATCTGGAATCAAAGAAAAATAATTTTTTATAAGTTTATAACTGTAACTTAAAAATGATTAAAAAATAATAAATAGAATGACAGAGTCTCTTGCATTCTCCAGACACTTTCTACACTCTCCAGACAGAAGATGTTACATCTGGTTATACTAGTATTTTTCAAAAGTACAAAAATCCTTTCACATATATGTTCACTACAAATGCATTTAAATAGATTTTATAAAATTACATAATTTATGTAATACAAAAGTGACCTAAAATCCCAGATATTTTAGGAAAATTATACTTAAAAATAATGATTATAGTAGCTCTTATATATTTAGACATACAGAAATAGTGAGAAAATATGTACAAGTGAATATACTACAGTAAAATTTTTTTTCATGTAAATATTTGCTATTTCCAGTAGAGATAAAAGAATCAAAATAGTTTCTATCTTCAAGTTTATACAATTTTTAGGATGTGACAAATAAAAACAGCTTAAATATAATGCAAAAAAAAGCATTAACATGCTGTGGAAATGCAGGAGAGATTAGCATGATGGAAGGAGGTGGATAGGGGAAAGGCGTGTAATCTTTTAAGGAATTGTGAATTTTCAAGGAAAAACAGATATGAGTCTTACAGGGAGAGGAAGAACTTCCCAGACAGAAAATTATATATAAGCACTAAAGTCAGGGCACAATCAAACTGCAAATAGAGTACCTGAGGCTAACCAGAATATGAATAAATAAGTCTGAATAAATAAGAGGTTAACAGATAGAGGATTCCAAATCATTTGAAGACTGTCCTGTTGATCTTGAATCATTGATCCTATCCCAACAAAGTTAATCGTTCCTTCCTCAAAGCTGGCTCTAGATTTTATACAAATTCCTTTATTATTTCCTTAAGCATACCATATAATTATCTTACCGCTGTCTTTTCAAAGTCAATCACAGTTCTCTGATTATGTCATCGGAATTATTGCCACTTTTGCTTGCTCTTAATCTACCCTATTCAGAAATCACCTTCTCCTTAGCCACCTTCCCCAAGAGAAGCCATTATTTGATGCCTGCTACACCTTCATTTTTACAAGCTGCTTCTTCGTTCATTATAAACTCCAGGAGGTCAGGAACTGGGTCTTTTTATAGACTGCTCTAAGGACAGGAACTCTAGAAGACTTAAACATATTAACAGTCACCATAAAGAATCTGAAAATTGAAGCCAGCACAGAGAAAACAGAGCTTGGGTTCCCGGTAACTATTAAGCTCTTACACCAATATGGACCAGCTAACTTCTAGGTGTCTTTTACATAAAAGAAAAATGAAGTTCTATCTTGTTTATGTCACTGTGATTTTGTGCTTTCCAGTACATGTAAACTCAATTCTAATTGACATAACATGTGAACTGGTTATTAACATTCTCCTGAAAAGGAAACACTGAAACACATAATAGGCCAAAAAATAAAATGTTCCATCTCTGAGGAATGAAATTGAACATCTGCTCATACGTGAGTTGTCCGTTTATGTTTTTCGTTGTGGTGCTGCAAACCAACAAGTCCTAAATTGTGTTCAGTATTTTCACACATGGTTTCCCTGGTGGCTCAGCAGTAAAGAATCTGCTTGCCAATGCAAGAGACTCAGGTTTGATCCCTGGGTTAGGAAGATCCCCTGGAGAAGGAAATGGCATCCCACTCTAGTATTCTTGCCTGGAAAATCCCATGGACAGAGGGGTATGGTAGACTACATAGTCCATGGGATTGCAAAAGAGTTGGACATGACTTAGCGACTACACAACAATTTTCAAGTTTAGAATTTGCCTTTCTGGAGGTATTGTCTTCCAATCTCAACTGGGAACTGCAACTCAATTCTGACACCAACCACCCAGAGTTAGGGCAGACGCCACAAGTTAAAAGACACTTCACAGCAGGATTCCCTCTCATCAGATGCCATGCACACTTCTGACCTACAGCCTACAAATTTGGGGGTTACCATTACCCTTTCAGGTTGAATATTTCATAACAAGACTCACACCATTCAGGAAAGCAGCATACTCACAGTTATCCTATAATTGATAACACTCAAACAGTCAAATGAAGAGACATAATAAGGTCTGAAAGGATCTCAGAGAGCTTCCATGCCCTCTGCCTCTGTGGAAGCAAAGCTGGACACACTTCTGGAACCTACTCTGTTTACTAACAAGGAAGTTCCACTGAGCTTCAATGTCCAGAGTTGGGATTTCATTTACAATGAATGATTAAATCACTGGCCACATGACTGAATACAACCTACGAGTCCCCTTCCCAGAGCTGAGCTGGCTCAAAGTCCCTACCCTGTAATCACACGATCTGGTCTTCCTAGGTGACCAGTGCATCCCCACATGAAGTTATCCAGGGGTCCACACTTAGTCACTAGCATAATGACAGCCATAGAACAGTGATTCAAGCAGCTCGTGAATAACAACAACATTTTCATCACTTGGGAAATTCGAAGAGTTTCAGTTGCTCTGTACCAGGAACCCAGAACAAAAAAAACAAACAAATTCCTTATTATACAACAGAGAGTGATTCTGTCTTTTCTTCATTAGCTGCCACACGGTAGTGGCCGCCTTTCCACTCAGCAAATCTCTCCCATTCCAATTCCTGAAGAACATTAGCAAAGACAGTATCGTCAAGGCCGCCACTGCCATGCACCAGAAATAATCTGATAAAATGTTAAGGGAAAACATTATCATTCAAACCCACTATAGCTATTAAAACCCCCAATTCCCCGTGTTCATTTCAAACTTTTTACCTCTATCTTACTCTGCCATAATAATGAAACATGGTACTTGCTTAACTGTCATTTGACTTTATTCTTTCAACACTTCTACAAAACAAATCTTAGCTTTTGTTTCCTATGAGAAATGGATCCATGCTTTGTGAGCCAGAATCGTTTTATAACAAGGGGAATTCTTTTTAACAAATAAAATAAAAAATTAGTTATGAAGTAAACATTTAATTAGAATGTGAAAATAAATTACAACAAATTACACACTTTAAAAAACTAATGCCACAAACATCAAAAATTTCAGAAAGAATGGCATATTTTTATTCATTACCTGACCAATCTAATACTCATATTTCCTACATTTCTGGCTGTGTAATAGTCCCTTCATACAACACTTTTGTAATATCAAGAAAATAGACAATTATTTCTGCCAGTCTATTTGATCAATGATTACAATTAATAATTTAAGAAAGTTTATATCAGTTTTACAACATATTACAGGTAAGGTCATGTGCATTGTTAGAAGTGTCAGATTGAGGAAAACTCCTATTAAGTTTCTTTCATACATATGCTCTGCTGCTGCTGCTGCTGCTGCTAAGTCACTTCAGTCGTGTCTGACTCTGTGCGACCCCATAGACGGCAGCCCACCAGGCTCCTCCATCCATGGAATTTTCCAGGCAAGAGTACTGGAGTGGGGTGCCATTGCCTTCTCCATATACATGCTCTAAGATTTGGAAATTTTTTCCAGACATACTTCTGACTCCATATATTAATACTGAAATCATATTCCCCTTTCCTTGCCTAGATAATTCTGGTACCAGACACAAAGAACATATTCATATTGCTCTAAGACCCTTGGCCCTGCATCTATTTATCAGTGGAAAGTAAGAACGTTCCTGAAAGTCATCCCTATGCCAGAATGACTAGTAATAACTAAAGTATACACAGAAAAACTTCAAACAGCGCCTCCCTGGTGGTCCAGTAGTTAATAATCCACCTTGCAATGCATGGGACACCAGTTCGACCCCTGGCCTGGGAAGATCCCACATGCCACAGAGCAACTAAACACACGTGCCGCAACTACTAGGCCTGAGCTCTAGAGTCAGGCAGCTGCAAATGTAAATGAGTCTCCTACTAAACTTCTCTTTAACTAGATCCCAACTCAATGAGGGTACTACTGAATAGAGAGCAGGAAGTTCAAAGTGAAAGAGACAACATTTTTAACTGTTTAAAATACCTAACTTTTGCAAATTTTGCCCCCCCTCCCCCCGCAAAAAAAAAAGCTATGAAAACATATTGCCTGGGATCCTCTCAGGGCCTTGGAAGGGCCTGTGTATCCCAAAACAAGTTAGCTGACTACTAAGTAAAGCCAACTCCATTCCCTACCCTAATTTGAAGACCTACTTTCTATTCCTTTTAACTACAGAAACTGTTAGGATAAACAGGCTTATTTCCTCAATGACACTTTCCTATCTTAACCTATAACATCTATTCTCCAGTACATAATCATCTATTATAGCTTCTACCTCAATTAGATTAGGCATATTTGCCAATAAAACTGTCTACTATTCCTGTTTTAATTGCACCTTAATAGTAATGCAAGTCTTACAATGCTTTCTGTTGTACTTCAGATCAAGAGTAAATAATCTGACCCCAGTTAGGTTTCTTTCAGTGGAAATTATGAGAAAAAAAATTCCAATCCAAAATGGCCTAATAAATCTCTCTCTTTTTTTTTCACACAGCCTACGAGACTTACTCTAATTTCATATAATACTTAGTCCTGAGATAGAGTAGTTTTAGGGCTGGGCAGTCTAGCAGCTCAACAGTCATTAAGGATCCAGGTTCTCTCCATCTTTTCACTCTGCCATATAGTGGGGTTTTTTTGTTTAATTTTATACTCAACTAGCCCTCAAAAGGTTACAAAATAAACCCCGCAATTCTAAGTATCCACATAGATGGATAACATCCAGAAATAACTGGGGAAAAAACTTTCTCCGAAGCCTCTCATCAAGCATCCCCTATCATTGGCCAGATATGTAGTCACACGCCCATATCTTAACTAATTACTAGCAACAGAAGAGTAAGAGAGAGACAAACATGATTGGCCTAGACTGATATGATTTTTCTCAAGTCACAGAGTAGAGGGGTGAGCCCATCCCCCCCACCCACACACACACATACAGAGATCTGCCACAAGGACAACAGCAGTAATAAATGGCTGCTGGGTAAGCTTTTTATTAAGTAAATTGGACAGCTAATCTTGACATTAATTACAGATTTTAGCTATGACATATATTTGATTATAGGGCAGGGCTAGATAATGTCTTTAGATCTATTACAGCTCTCATGTTCTACAAAACACACAATTAGCATAGTGGTTAAGAGCCTGGATTTTAAAGTCAGACTAACCTCGGTTTCAATATCCAACCCTTCACTTATTTACTCTTGATCAACAAATCATCTCTTCTGAAAATCCATATAGTATAATATTTAATCATGCTGCTATGAGAACAGGATGATGAACATAAAATGCTTAACGTTTCAGCTAAGCTTCATAGGAGCACTCAACTTTAACTCACTCAATAAATCTTAACTAATATTATTAGTCTGTAACATACATAATTATCATTATGATTTCTGCACTATTAATTTAGAACTTGTGATAACAAAAACAGTGCTTATTTCCAAACCATAAAAATAACTGATCCCACCTGCCATATTTTATAAATCACAAACTGAGAATTTAAGAGATTCAACGACATACCTACAGCTAACTCTCTCTCTCCTAATTCTCCTTTCTGTTACAGGCATTTTCTCACCTTACAATGTAAATGCCTCCAACATTCCTTTTAGGTTTACTTCTCCAAATTTAACATTGCAAAAACAAATTTATTAAATCCTCCAAACCATGTTGCTTTTCCTTTCAAATTTAATAGCACCATCATTTATCTATACACATGACAAAGACAAAAATTCTAAATCTTCCTGGATGTCCTCTCTCCTTATCCACTATTAAATTCTCTCAGTTCAACCTCTGAAGTATACCTCTAATTCATCCCATGTTCTAAAGTCACTGCTACTGCTAAGTCACTACTACTACCATATAAGAGATCCTCATTATCTCATTCATATCTAATATGAGGAGTTTTTAAACTAGTACAACTGTTTTCAGTCTCACCTTCGCTCTACTTCATCCTGTACAGTATTCTATCAATTATCTTTGTAAAATATAGTCTAATCATGCTTTCCAGCTTTAAAGCCTTCCACAGGTCCCAAACAGCTCTCAATTTTACCAAACAACTTAGCCCAGTATATAAGTCTATTATATGTATGATGCTTTTCAACTGTGGTACTGAAGAAGACTCTTGAAAGTCCCTTAGACTGCCAGGAGATTAAACCAGTTAACCCTAAAGAAATCAACCCTGATATTCAGTGGAAGGATGGTTTCTGAAGCTGAAGCTCTAACATACTAGCTACCTGATGCAAAGAATCGACTCACTGGAAAAGACCCTGATGCTAGGAAAGATGAAAGGCAAAAGGAGAAGCAGGCAGCAGACGATGAAATGGTTACATAGCATCCCCAACTCAAATGGATGTGAATTTGAGCAAATTCCGGTAGACAGTGGAAGACAGAGGAGCCTGGCGAGCTAAAGTCCATGGAGTCAAAAAGAACTGGACACTCCTTAACAATTGGACAACAACGTAGGACCTCTCATAATTTGGCTCCAACCTACATGTGTAGCTTCTTCTGCTACTTCTCCTTCCACAGCATACCTAGAGTTATAAACAGTACAAAATAGTTTATCATTCTCTGCATGAAACTTGCTCATTCATGTTCTGTGCATTCATGGACATCCGTCTATTAGGCACAGGGGTACAAACCAAAGAATGTTACTCACCATCTGGTTCTAAAGAATCAAATCCCCAGCCAATGAAGTGACCTTTGAAATACCCTGAAAGGATTTTAGGGTGGAGATCAGGAATGAGGCACTCTGTACTCTGTGAAAAACTGGCAGAACAGGTCTTCAGTTGGTTAGCTATTTTAAGGAGAAAATTATATGAGTCCAGTTTTTTACATATTTTCATACCTAGAACAGCACTAAAATCATTAACAAAGACATCTGTTCCTTGTGATTGGCAGTAACCTTCTGTTTAGATGTGTGCTTGGATGCAAACACCCCCTTCATCAAAATCACATATATTCAATATAATGACCTTCCCCACGACCTCTTCGCAGCAGTTCCTCAGAGCTATCTGAGACTGTCTCCAGGGCTACAGTCTTCAGTAAGTTCCAAATAAAGAGCTCTCACATCATGGGTTGTTTTTCCTGTTTTGTTTTTCAGTCAACAAGGGTAACTCCTCCTTTATTCACACTGATTCCTCTGTTCCCAAATAATTTCTAATCATCCTCAAGGCCTAGCTCAAATACCAGTCTTCGAATTAGGTTCTTATATCCCTCATGTACTACTCCTTAAGGATTTCATACATAATTCAATCATAGCATTTATCACTAGCTATTAGCTATCTATAATCCTTGAGAGACTGAGTTTTTTTCAGGGCAGTTATATCTTACTCATCTCTATGTTGCTGGTATATACAATAAACAGTTAATAATAAGCATTAACTGGATGACAAGCTAAACAGTGTCTGAATAAGAACTCAAATCATTAGACTACACGTTCTAAGCTTTTTTATGTTTCACTAGAAATATTTATTGAATGAGAAATGTAATGTTCAAATCTGCCTTTCCCATTAGAATATAAACTCTATGAGTGAAGAAAAATTATCATCTGATAGAGTATCCAATGTCTGAAGTAGGCTTTACACACTGTAGGAGATGCGAGAGCCCGGCCGGCGCACTGAGCGCGGGCGAGAGGAGCTACCCCACGTCCGAGGTCAGGGGCAGCAACCTAGAGTGCCAGGCTGAGACGGCACAGGAACGGCCAAGAGGAGCTACCCTGTGTCTGAGGTCAGAGGCAGCCGGGAGGAGCTACCCCTCATCCGAGGTCAGTGGCGGCCAGGAGGAGACACCCCGCGTCTGAGGTCAGGGCGGTGGCCGGGAGGAGCTGACCCGTGTCCGAGATCAGGGGCGGCCAGGAAGAGACAGCCCACGTTCGAGGCCAGGGGCGGCTGGGAGAAGCCTCGTCGCGCCCAAGGCCAGGGGTGGTGACCCCGGAGGAGCCACCCACGCCCGAGGCCACGGCCGGCAGCCGGGAGGAGCAACCCGAGGAGCAGGGGCTGCGCAGGCGCAGGAGGGCCTTAGAGGAGCTGTCCCACGTTGAAGGTCAGGCACTGCGGCGGTAAGGAGAAACCCCTCTTCCAAGGTAAGGAGCAGCGGCTGTGCCTTGCTGGAGCAGCCGTGAAGAGGCAACACACGCCCAAGGTAAGAGAAACCCAAGTAAGATGGTAGGTGTTGCAAGAGAGCATCAGAGGGCAGACACACTGAAACCATACTCACAGAAAACTAGTCAATCTAATCACACTAGGACCAGGGCCTTGTCTAACTCAATGAAACCAAGCCATGCCTGCAGGGCAACCCAAGGCGGGCGGGTCATGGTGGAGAGGTCTGACAGAACGTGGTCCACTGGAGAAGGGAATGGCAAGCCACTTCAGTATTCTTGCCTTGAGAACCCCATGAACAGTATGAAAAGGCAAAATGATAGGATTTCAAAAGAGAATCTCCCCAGGTCGTTAGGTGCCCAATATGCTACTGGAGATCAGTGGAGAAATAACTCCAGAAAGAATGAAGGGATGGAGCCAAAGCAAAAACAATACCCAG
>SJYX01008924.1:60025-89599 GCA_006410675.1 Oreotragus oreotragus
AAGAAAACCTCAGCAATCTTGAAGAATGGGGAGATTAGTTAATTTGTATAATGACAATTTGACCAAGAAGTCCTTGCTTGCATTCAGTTCTGCTAGAATTTCTTCACTATTTAAATATCAAATCAACAATCTTATTTATACTGTAACAGAGGGCAAGATTCCACAGTGACACAAATTTTATTTTGAAGAGAGAATATAGTCTACCTATCAACCAAAAACTATTTTTCCAACTTGGTTCATTTCTCTCATTCACTTCCTACCTGAGCCCTGTAGTTGCCAGGTCTTCAATAAATGTGTGACAAACAAATAAATCACTGTGTACATCTGTATGTGTGAGTGCATGCATGTACAATAAGACATTATAAAATCTTAAATCATTTTTGAAAGTATTAAGAATACACATGTTATACAGAGAAAGATACATGCATAGACAGACAGACAGACACCCATTCACAAATGAAAATAAAGTCAAATACTTTGCTATAATCCATTTATTAATACTTCTAATAATAGTAGGAACATGTCCTTTACTCTGCTGCTGCTGCTGCTACGTCACTTCAGTCGTGTCCGACTCTGTGTGACTCCATAGATGGCAGCCCACCAGGCTCCCCCATCCCTGGGATTCTCCAGGCAACAATACTGGAGTGGGTTGCCATTTCCTTCTCCAATGCATAAAAGAGAAAATTGAAAGTGAAGTCGCTCAGTCTGTCCGACTGTTAGCGACCCCATGGACTGCAGCCCACCAGGCTACTCCGTCCATTGGATTTTCCAGGCAAGAGTACTGGTGTGGGGTGCCATTGCCTTCCCCGGTCCTTTCCTCTAGTATACCCCCCAAAAAAAAGAGTTAAAAATATTAGAAATAGATCCTCCCCAGGCCAACACTGTTAAATTAAGAATATGTTTTAATGCTGCCATCATTTTGATTATACTACAAAGCAGCCTATAACTTATAAAACCAACAACAATTGAAAGAATTTCACAAAAACACTGATTATAGAATAGTTTATTTTGTTGTGATACTTGGAAAAGGAACAGCCATAGAAAAAAATGGTAATAAAGGCAGAAAATATTTGTGATCATAATAATAAAATAAAACATACCTCAAAGTATCTTCAATTCAAAGTACATCTTCAAAATTGCTTTCATCTTCCTTTCTAATGTTTATCATTCCTTTTGCTTCTAAACTTCTGGTACCAATCTATCATCTTTTCAAATGGCTTGTAATAAAAGGAACAAACAAAACACACAGTTCTTCTAGGAGAATCGATTATACTGCTCATGGCAATACCACAGATCCATGAAGTTTACTGACTAGTTAATATAAAAGTAAAATACATCTGCTAAGCCAATTACCTTTCTAAAATAAATTCTTATCATTTAACAAGGTATTTTCAACAAGTATATGCAAACTCATAATAACAGAAAGAATATTATGAAAGATAATCTAATTCAATTAACCTTAACTTCTCGATTCATTTGCCAACATTCCCACCAAGCAATCTGGTCTACAATTTAACACCTTCTACACAGGGCACATAGTACCTCCAAAAGAAACTGATTATATTTCTGTACTTCTTTACTACTAAAGAGTTTTCCTTTATCCAGCTAAAATGATCCAGTCTGTGTCAACTACCCACTGGTTCTTCTATACTTGAGGTTTTACAAATAAATCAATAAACCTAATATTTCCAAATGAAGAAAGTCCTTCAAATGACGAGGGCTATCATATAAATCTCCTGATCCTCTCTCTTCAACCTAAACCTACCCAGGTTTTCCATCCATCTTCATGGTATGAATTTAAATTTCTTCAACAATTAAAAAAGAGAATGTTTTACAATTCACTCTTCCAAGCACGAAATTCAACATAAGAAATAATGCATATCCACCAAAAGAGAATGTGGAATTATTATCCTCTTAATTTTTCAAACCTAAGAACAGAATACCTCATTAGTCTACAAGTAGACTGCTATAAATGTCAAGGGAAGCTTGTAACCTACGTTTTATTGTAGATGAATGGCAAAACAAGTAAAGAGTAGTAAAACACTCTCTAAAACACAAGAAGCTACCTCTTTGACCTCAATTTTATTTTTTTGACACTAAGGCTACACTTTTTCATCTATCAATTCCCTTTTCTTTCTAGAAAGTTCATACTTTATAGCAAAGTCATATTAGAAATTTAATGTAAGAAAAATTTTTATTGTAGCTAAAAAATCAGGTCAATATTCCCAATTTACTCATATACTTAATAAAATCAGTTAAAATATCAAACTACAAAACAGTTTAAGAAACTCAAGAGTTGGTATTAGATTGGAAAATATCTAAATAGCAAAACAGCTAATAAAATAAATCAAGGCAGTCAGAAATCAGTGACATAAGTATTAGCTAAGCCAAAAACTGGTTGAGTATACTTGATTAAACTACTTCACCTCTCTAGACCACAGAGTACTCTCATCTGTGAAATGAAGATGAAAAATTAAGATCAGAAGTGCTCATCAACTTTGATCTCAGAACCTCTTTATACTTAAAAAAAAGGTACTGAATACTTCAAAGAGCTTTTATATCTATCCCTGGTTACCATATTAGAAAATTTTTAAGATTATTAAATGTTTATTAATTTATTGCCTTTAATAATAGAAGCATTAAATATCAAAACAAATAACATTTTATGGGGAAAAAAACTATTTCCAAACAAAAAAACTTTAAGTGACATGAGTTACACTGTTTATTATTTTTGCAAATCTCTTTAATGTCTGGCTTAATAGAAGACAGCTACATCCTCATATGCTTATGCATTCAATCTGGAAAACTACTTACATTCATGAGAGAGTATGAAAAAGCAAGCAATATCTTACTATCATTTTGAAAATAGCTCTGCCTTCATGACCCCCTGGAAAAGGTATTACGATCTCCCCCCAACAAAGAGGCCCTGAACCACACTTGGAGCATTATCAGACTAGAGCATCTCTAATTCTCAAGATCCACATGAAACTAGACTGATAAGATTTGATATATATTAAAAAAAAAAAGTGAATATACATTATCTTCACCATGATAGAATGTATCACTAATATCATTTTAAGAGAGTTCAATGAGATGGTCCTTCTAAAACCAACTATAAAAAGTCATATAAGAAAAGATGTTGAAGATTAAAACTAATGCAACATAGCATACTATTATTATGGAAATCACTACACAGAGGAAATAAAACACAAAGGGAGTTATTATATTATGATGATTCACAATCTTCAGGTTGTAATATCAACTACGTTAATATAATCATGATTAAACTATTCATTTGCCAAGTCTAAAAACACAAGAAAATCTGCTATCTATATTTCCTAGCCTAAAGAGCTAAGTTTCATTCACTGACTCTGAAGTTGAAGGGGTTCAGAACAAGTCTCCCCAAAAATGTGTCTCTTGAGCATCTGGATTATTTTGAGCTGGAGACAATCAATGTCCAAAAAACTCAAGAAGAGCTTTTTACCTCTTCCTTAAGTACCTAAAAAACATTCAGATAAGGGGCAAGGCTCAGAGACACATCTATCAGAGATAATAGTTTATCTGAATGGACGATCTGTATGACATACAATTACCAAACATCTGCTCTTCTTATTGTCCTGTGAAATACCCTCCTCCCCTTTAAAGCCCCAGGCCCCTATCCCATTCCTTACCACAAGAAGGCCTCAACTGCCAGGCTTGCCCTTGGGTTTCATTTTTTTATGGGGATCCCATACATAAGTAATTAAAGTTGTTTTATTTTTTTTCCTGTAATCTTTCAACAATTAAATTACCAGACCAGCCAAAATAACCTAGAAAAGTATAGGAAAAAATTTTCCTTCCCTACAAAGTAATATATGTATCTTTCCACAGAAAAAAGTAAAATATAAGAAATAAATGCAAGTTTAACCTCTAATTTCACATAGGCAAACAGAATCATTGTTGGCACAATTCTTTGGCAAATCCTTATAACAGGACCTATATACCTTTATGCTTCGATCTCAAGGCCAGACACAAATACGGAGTGACAGTAAGACCAGAAAAAGTAAAGTATATTAAAATCCTAGAAACGCTCAATGATCTTTCCTATGTTACTGAAAAGTATATTTCATTAGCTAGCCATTTTAACTAAAATGGATAGTCAGTGATTCAACTGCAGCATCTAAATGACTAGTGTGCCACACGGTTGCGTTCTCGTAATATACAAATTAACTTGAATCATTTTTATCCCTTGTAAAAATAATGAATTCAAGCCTAATCCTCTCTTCTTGATCTGAGAAATATTTAAGAATATACAAAATAATCAAAAGGTTTGCCTCACTTGTAAATAACTATGTAACTCAGTCGGACAGTAATACTATTTACTTCAAAACAAAAAGAAAACAGAAATATAAATTTTGTTTTCATGCTTATGGAATTATGACAGTTGATAGACAGCATCACATTATGTAAAACTTAAGAATATCTACTTAATATTTTTACACTAAACAGAAAGTTCTCTGCCATATTAACTGTAGCAATGGTCTTAACTCTATTAAAACACATTAGTATAACTTATATATGTAAACTTATTCTATATTCTATAAGCTTACAATACTTGAATATTTCTCCACTGAGCGCTGAGGTCTTCCACACACTTTTTTTTTTTTTACTTTATTTCACTTTACAATACCGTATTGGTTTATTCATCATCCCTTTTCCCCACAAATAAAACAGGCGAAATAGCACCATCTGGTGGATATCACCTTAGTTTTAAAACAAATTTCTAAATTTACCTTATTAATTCTATTTTAGGAAAATTGCACAATAGGGACTCATTATAAAGTACTATAAATGAATAATAAAAAGTGGCTTGATTAGCAAGCAAAAGTATACTGGAAAACTGAAACAAGATTACAGCATTGTTTTAATTACTAAGAAGTTAACCGTTATTCTCAGGCCATTAAGGATGACATCTCCTCAGAACCTTGGAGTCTTTGTTTAAAAAGAAGGAAATGTCAATTTTTAATATAAAAATAATTTTATTTTTTATATAATCAGTTCAGTCGCTCAGTAGTGTCCAACTCTTTGCAGCCTCATGGACTGCAACACATCAGGCTTCCCTGTCCATCACTAACTCCTGAAGCTTGCTCAGACTCATGTCCATCAAGCTGGTGATGCCATCCAATCATCCTCTGTCATCCCCTTCTTCCTCCTACCTTCAATCTTTCCCAGCATCAGGGTCTTTTCCAATGAGTTGGTTCTTCGCATCAGGTGGCCAAACTATTGGAGTTTCAGCTTCAGCATCAGTCCTTTCAACGAATTTTTGGGACTGATTTCCTTGAGGATGGTTGGATCTCTTTGCACTCCAAGGGATTCTCAAGAGTTTTCTCCAACACCACAATTCAAAAGCATCAATTCTTCAGCACTCAGCTTTCTTTATAGTCCACCTCTCACATCCATACATGACGACTAGAAAAACCATAGCTTTGACTAAACAGATCTTTGATATAATACATGTATACTAAATGAAGAGGATGAGATATGAGATAATCTTCAGAAAAAAAACAGGGAATTTGTTGGCAGTCCAGTGGTTGGAACTCCAAGCTTTTGCTGCTGAGAGCCCAGGTTCAATTCTTGGTCAAAGAACTAAGGTCCCACAAGTTGTACACCACAGCCAAAAAAAATAAGTATAAAAAAGGAAAGATAGCACTTTCTGATGTTTGTGTTTATACTATGCTTCCCCACGCCCCATCCTGAACATGCTACAAGGTTTGTGGGATCGTAGGTTCCAGAGAATGAACCCAGGCCATAGGCAGTAAAAGCACGGAGTCCTAACCACTGGACCACCAGAGAATTCCCAGTGTTGATTTTTTTTTTAATAAGTTTATCTAAATAATCAACTAAATTAGTAAGGCTGATGTCAAGGCTGATTAACAATAAAACCTTTCTGAATACTAAGCACTGTGCTGGATAACTGTCAAAACATAAACTACATCATAATTTGATGAGGTAATGGTAACAACTATGGAAAGGAAAATAAACTAAAGGCAAAAATCGGGACATTAATTATTGGCTTTTAAGGGTGAAATGGAGAATGAGAACAGGATCAAAATATTAAAAAGTCCTCAAAAGGGTAACGTATTTCTAGATGTACTTTTTTATCTAAAAAGATAAAAATTACATGTTACATTTTTTCAGTAATTATTGGTTAACACACACACACACAAACAGTTTAACAAGAAAAAAGAACTACTGGTTACACAAAGTTAAGCACTATATATACAATGGAAAGGAAACACAAACACACAGAGACATAAACCCATTTTCTCATGAGACTTACAATGCAGCTATCATTTTCCCCACTGACTAAGTATCCTGCAAATGAAGCAATTATTCTCCCTTTTAATTATGCTGTTGTTTCCTAACATAAAGGAACTGAACATCTCAATTTATACAGCTTTTATATTAAAGACACCCCAACCAGTATTAACTGGAACTTAAATACAAAAAACTTAAAGCAAAGCTCATCTTTGCTCCTTGCACTAAAATGATAAAAAACTTCCAAGAACATTTTTGGTACAAAATATCCATAATACACTGAAGTCTTTAAAGCAACAGAAATATTGAGCTGAACTATATCACCACACAAAGCCTGAGGAGGAAGACGGGAAAGAAGAAATTCTCTCTCTCTCTCTCTCTCTCACCCCCCCACACACATACTCACACATCCACACACAATTAACTCTACCCTCTTCCTTCCCCTCTCCCTATCTTTCTCTCCATTCCCCCTTCCCCACTTCCTGACCTTTACAACAAATAAGGCAGAAGGATGAAATCAGCATGGGAATAAAATTATGCTCTAGAAATGTTCTGATAATTAATTCTATTTTTAAAAGGATTAAATTATGGACCAGTCTTTTTCATATTTTCCTACAATATTCAAAACAAAGAAATCAGAATAATTTTATGCTGTCTAAAAATCCTTCATAAATAAAAATTAAGAATACTATCATTTTGGACATCATGCTTAAAAAACTAACACTGTTTGCCTAAAATTCCTAAAGCATCATTTTCTTGAAATTCAACTTCCAATTCAACTAACACTTATTCCTTAGTCCACAGGCATTTAATTTGACTCCACA
This sequence comes from Oreotragus oreotragus, assembly GCA_006410675.1. NCBI lineage: Eukaryota > Metazoa > Chordata > Mammalia > Artiodactyla > Bovidae > Oreotragus > Oreotragus oreotragus. Next base: position 67,147 of record SJYX01008924.1, read on the forward strand.
GCATTTAATAAGCAGACCTATGTACCACACACAAGCAAAACTTGGTATGAAGTAGTCACAGGCCTCAAGAAGTCCAGTCGGACAACAACACAGACAAGTTTTAGTACAATAAAAAAAAAAAGCAAATTTTTCAGGAGTGAAGAGGGAGCTTTCTAGAAGCAGCAGCAAAATTTTGAAGTTATTAGGCAGATAAGATTGGGAAAGGGTAGGACAATACATACAAAGACAAAAACAAGCACCTGGACCTTAAGGGGGCTTAAAGCAGAAGAAAGCTGTTGGCAGGTGCTAGAACCAACGGAGGAGAGCCAGCTTCGGATCAACTGCTTCCGAGTCACGCACTGCTGCTGCTGCTCAGTGCCTCAGTCTTGTCCACCTCTTTCCAACCCTGAGTACTGCAGCATATCAGGCTTCCCTGCCCTTTCTCATCTTCCAGAGTTTGCTCAAACTCACATCCATGATGTCATCGAACCTTCAGTGATACCAACCAACCTTCTCATCCTCTGTCGTCCCTTTCTCCTCCTTCCTTCAATCTTTCCCAGAATCACGGTTATTTTCTAATGTGTTGGCTCTTTGCATCAGGTGGCCAAAGTATTGTAGCTTCAGCATCAGTCCTTTCAATGAATGTTCAGCGTTGATTTCCTTTAGGATTGACTGGTTTGATCTCCTTGCAGTCCAAGGGACTCTCAAGAATCTTCTCCAATGCCACAGTTCAAAGGCACTAATTCTTTGGTGCTCAGCTTTCTTTATGGCCCAACTCTCACATCCACACATGACTATTGGAAAAACCACAGCTTTGACTATATGGACCTTTGTCGGCAAAGTAATGTCTCTGCTTTTCAATACACTGTCTACGTTTGTCTTCCAAGGAGCAAGCGTCTTTTAATTTCATGGCTGTTGTCACCATCCATAGCCATTTTGAAGCCCAAGAAAATAGTCTGTCACAGTTTCCATTGTTTCCCTAGTCTATTTGCCACAAAGTGATGGTGCCAGATGCCATGATCTTCATTTTTGGATGTTGAGGTTTAAGCCAACTTTTCCACTCTCCTCTTTTCACCTTCATCAAGAGGCTCTTTAATTCCTCTTTGCTTGCTGAAATTAGTGTGGTGTTATCAGCATATCTGAGGTTATTGATATTTCTCCAGGCAATCTTGATTCCAGCTTGCGCTTCATCCAGCCTAACATTTCGCATGATGTGCTCTGCACATAAGTTAAATAAGCAGGGTGACAATATACAGCCTTGACATACTCCTTTTCCAACTTTGAACCAGTCTGTTACTCTGTGTCTAATTCTAACTGCCGCTTCTTGGTCTCCAAACAGGTTTCTTAGGAGGCAGGTAACATGATCTGGTGTTCCCGTCTCTTTAAGAATTTTCCACAGTTTGTTGTGATCTACACAGTCAAAGGCTTTAGCATAGTCAATAAAGCAGAAGTAGATGCTTTCTTGGAATTCTCTAGCTTTTTCTATGATTGAACAATGTTGGCAATTTGATCCCTGGTTCCTCTGCCTCATCTTAATTCAATTTGTATATCTGAAAGTCATCCTTTCACACACTCTTGAGGTCTAGCTTGAAGGATTTTGAGCATTACTTTGCTAGCATGTATTCCCTGGAGGCTCAGATGATAAAGAGTTTGCCTGCAGTATGGGAGACCCGGGTTGAATCCCTGGATCAGGAAGATGCCCTGGAGAAGGAAATGGCCAACCACTCCAGTTTACTTGCCTGGAAAATCCCATGGACAAAGGAACCTGGCAGGCTACAGCCCATAGGGTCGCAAAGAGTTGGACACAACTGAGTGACTTCACTTTCACTTTTCATTTTGCGGTAGTCTGAACATTCTTTGGCAGTAGGTAGAGAGCAATTCATCCAATAGCCAACAGAGAACTATTAATGTACCTTAATAACACGGTCAAACTAGATGGGACAAACTAGTCTCTTAGAAAGGTGGACAATCAATAGGACAGGGGAAAAAAAAAAAATACTGCAACAAGCATTAAACAAAGAATGTGAAGTGAAGAGAAGGGGTGAGGATAAGGCAGGTGGTCCTAAGGTGTTACTGTAACATTCTAAGAAGAATTATGAAAAAAAAAAAGAATATAGACAGTTGAAAGTTGCTAAGAGAGTAGATCTTAAACTTCCCACCACAGGAAAAAAATTTGCACCTATGTTGGTGATGGATGTTAACTAGATGTGATCATTTTACAATATACACATATATCTTCAATATCCTGTGATAAATCATAAAGAAAAAGGATATTTAAAAAGTATATATATACATATATAACTGAATCACTCTGCTGTACAACAAAAATTAACACTGTATATCAACTATATACTTAATTTTTAAAATACACATATATTGAATCATTATGTTACATAGCTGAAACTAATATAATGTTATATCAGTTATATCTCAATTTCTTTAAAAGATCATGAAGAATATTGCTATATCAATAAAATAGTTCAATTATACTCTTTCAAATAATTCTGTTATCAAATTCAGTGAAGCTCAACAAATAAAAAATAAAAATCATCCCTGATGTTTTTTGTGCCACCATAATGTACATCTGTGCTTCTATAAACTATATTATACTTTAACAGAATAAATACACTCAAAATTAACAAAAAGTTCAAAGATAATTAACTTATAAAATTGTTTAAAACCCGATTCAAGCGTCATTCTAATAACGTCCCTAGCTTTAAAGTTGACATCGATTTGTCCATTTTTCCAAATTTCATTTTGGAAGCTAGACACATTCACTTTGCCCTCATTCTAATGGGGAAAACTTCTCTGAAGAGATAATTATACAACTCAATATTTAAATATAAAATAATCTGGAAGAGAAAGGAGAAAAAGTAGAGGTGAAAGAAGTATCCACATTCCAACAAAGGAAAATTGGTGGTAGGATTTGATAATAAAGGATTTTCCCACAAGAACATAAGCTTATGGAAACTATGTATGTATTTCCTGCATACCTTTGGACTTTTTCTTTTAATTCAATTTGAAAAGAAATGAATCCTTGTAGCATGCAGAAATTTTGTTCGTGCCCTTTCTGCAAAACCCCTCCCCCCAAATACCCTTAATGACCATTTTCTCATCCAATTTAACACTGAAAAAACTCTTTTAAAAAAGATAATTTAAAATATATGATATATGAAAACCAGTTATACTTGCAGAAAACTTTTTTTTTTTTTCTTCAAAATCTTCCATCAGGTTTTTTCCTATCTCCTCTGGTCTTACCCTACAGACCTAGAAATCAAAAGTATCTCTGGCTTTCACAAATTACATAAACATTAAAGTAGTAGGAATATTTGGGAAAGATGGTTTCCCTTTCTACTTGCTACTAAAATTTAGTATATACAAAGTGAGTCTTTTTATAAAGGTAACATTTTCACACACACACGAAAACAAAAACACTTAGAAGTTATTAGAATATAAAGCAAAAGTTTTAAAGAAAAATTTTAAATGTATTCTGAATAATGTTTCAATCATTTTGCAAAATGATTGAAATACCCAAGTTGCAATCTTAATGAAGTTCTACAGAGGGAGCTAACATCACAAGGAAAAATTTTATAATACATAGACCTTCAAGAAAAGACCTATTCAGTTAGAAATATTAGATTTCTATTCATCAACATAAACTTGGATTATACTCTAAGGTTTTTACATCTTGGCCATCAGCCAACCCCCCAAAAAACCGCAATATTATCTACAAAGTATGGCATTTCTCTGGTAAATCACATTAAACTAATGAAATATAGCATCCACCCCAACCAGAGTGTGTGAAGTAAATGTTCGTTTAAAATAACATCATTCTTCTAAAGAATTTCTTTAAATACTCTTTTTCTTAAGTCACTGCTGCTGCTAAGCCGCTTCAGTCGTATCCGACTATGTGCGACCCCAGAGACGGCAGCCCACTAAGCTCCCCAGTCCCTGGGATTCTCCAGGCAAGAACACTGGAGTGGGTTGCAAAACTTAGGCAACTAAAAGGCAATTAAAAAAAAAAAAAAACCTGAAATCAAATTGGAGCCTATCCTTTTCTACTATAAAACAAGTAATAGAGTCTTGCCAAGTTTTAGTTTCCTGTAAAATGGGAATGATTATATCTACCTCATAGGGTTGTTATGAAGATTAAATTAGCACATAACAGTAATTAAAATACTGCTCTCATTCCATATTCATGTTATTCAATTTTTCAATATTTTCTAAAAAGAAATCATTATAGATACTAGAGAAAATATTCATTATAGTCAGTAGTTTTCAAGAGCTACATTAGCTGCTAACAGACATTAAAACTTCCCCGAAACTTCTAAATGCATATCATTTCCAAATAATCTGACTCAATTCTTTAGGGAACTATAGACTGTGTCAGCATAACCTTTTCATTATTTTTCAAGTTGATATCTGTCATAGCTTCACTCTCAAAATATTCTTGTCTTCTGTAGACCAAGAAGAAAAGAGAATTCAACACAGCAGTTTCTACTCTCTCAAACCCAGGTTGACCTATTAAGTATTTACCCAATTGATATCACATAGTAAAATGATGTCAAGTAAATTCGTCAGTTCAGTTCAGTCGCTCAGTCGTGTCCAACTCTCTGTGACCCCATGGACTGCAGCACACCAGGCCTCCCTGTCCATCACCAATTCCCGGAGTTTACTCAAACTCATGTCCATTGAGTCAGTGATGCTATCCAACCTCTGTCATCCCCTTCTCACGCCTTCAATCTTTCCCAGCATCAGGGTCTTTTCAAATGAGTCAGCTCTTCGCATCAAATGGCCAAAGTATTAGAGTTTCAGCTTCAACATCAGTCCTTCCAATGAACACCCAGGACTGATCTCCTTTAGGATGGACTGGTTGGATCTCTTTGCAGTCCAAGGGACTCTCAAGAGTCTTCTCCAACACCACCGTTCAAAAGCATCAATTCTTCTGCATTCAGTTTTCTTTATAGTCCAACTCTCACATCCATACATGACCACTGGAAAAACCATAGCCTTGACTAGATGAACCTTTGTTGACAAAGTAATGTCTCTGCTTTTTAATATGCTGTCTAGGTTGGTCATAACTTTCCTTCCAAGGAGTAAGCTGTAACTGGAGAAGGAAATAGCAAACCACTTCAGTATTCTCGCCTTGAGAACCCCATGAACAGTATGAACCATATGTAGTTGCCTGAAATAAATTCAGTGAATGCTAGTTTGGGATTCTTAGAAAAGTCACCTGATTAGTTTAATAAAAAAGGAGCAAAGAATCTGAACATACATTTAGTACTTATTCCTGGAGGCACAGCTTCAGAAGCACATATGGTAATGTTATTATATGGCACCTTTTAAAGATCAACTTAAAAAGCAATATAGTGAACAGTTACTATACAAAGATCATGACTATACATTAAAAAATCAATTAAAAATATTTCCCAAACAACAACACAAAATGTTTCCCATGTAAGAGGAATTGACAGCGTAGAATAAAATGTCCTATGAAAGTATTATACATGAAATCAAACAACTTGGATCAAAGAAGACTGCTGTGTTCTAGAGAAAACAGTTCTCGTGGTGATTAGATTATGAAAATTCTGGATATTCAAACAACAAGTAAAAAAGAAAAAATAATTTTAATATCATTTCACATAATATGTGATTGTAAAATGTATATAACGAAACTAAAGTACTAGTACAAATTTGACATTTTGTAAACTTCTCTAAAAGTTTTTAGAATCAAGATGGCCAAAAAGCTTTGTATTACACCCTCTCCTTGGAAGAATAAGTGCCTTGTATTTGTAATTCAGATAACGTAGCATTTATTTGATTGACTGTCCTCAACTCACTCAGTGAGTCTGCGGTAGTTTCTAAAACCATAAAGAAACTAAAGTACAAGTACAAATTTGACATTTTGTAAACTTCTCTAAAAGTTTTTAGAATCAAGATGGCCAAAAAGCTTTGTATTACACCCTCTCCTTGGAAGAATAAGTGCCTTGTATTTGTAATTCAGATAACGTAGCATTTATTTGATTGACTGTCCTCAACTCACTCAGTGAGTCTGCGGTAGTTTCTAAAACCATAATACTGTAAAATTAATTAGCCATTGAGCCTTGATACAGTTGAGTTCATTATAATCAGTGAATCTGCCAATGAGTATCAACCCCTTTTATTAAAAAGAAAAAATCATATTCTCAAGGAGCTTCTGGGTGTGATAAAAAAGCAATTAATTGGGAATTAGGAGATTTGGATTCTGGTCCAAAGCTGTAATTAAAGGGCAGGGTAACCCAATTCTAGGGCTCATTTCTAGAATTTTGCATTCTATAATATAAAAGATATAAAACACTAACCATGTAACCTCGTTGCTGGTCCTAGATGTTCTTTATTTCAGTTTTGACTTTTCACTTCCCAGGCTTTCTTTTTTCTCTTTGGTATTTGCAATGAACAAAATCTATCAGCTTTAAGGCAAACATTTTTATATTACTCTTACAAAACAATCCTGATATTTTCAAAGAATTACTAAGTCACACCATTAATAATAATGAATTTAGGAACATATCAGACAGATGCTATTGATTGTCTCCAACGGCTCTGAACATGTTTTCAAACGTGCCACTTAAATACTTAAAAATCCTCCCTACTGGTTAATAAACTGGGCATTGTTCTCTAAGAAATTCTAATGTTTTGACACTGAATCAAAGATTAAGGTCTAACAGTGTCGTTCTCCAGTGGCTCAGACCATAAAGAGTCTGCCTGCAAAGCAGGAGACCCAGGTTCCATCCCTAGGTGGGGAAGATTCCCCTGGAGAAGGAAATGGCAACCCATTCCAGTATTCTTACCTGGAAAATCCAGGGATGGACGATATAGTCCATGGGAGGCTATAGTCCAAGGGGTCACAAAGAGTCGGACACAACTGAGCGATTTCACTTTCCAATACTTCTACTTCATAACTCTTACATAATTCATTCATTTTCTCCCATTTCATCATAACCCTAAACTAATAAAAACTTAAAATATATTATACTTATTGCAAGACAAAATTTTATATTCAAGGATTAATTCTAACAAATTAATACAATTTTGACATAAAAAATAGTCAATAAGGAGAATTCATTCAGTAACACAAAGTAAAACATACTCCATATCTAGAAGAGCATGAACTGTTCTAGAGGTAAAGGTAAAAATTCATCCTTTATCTTGGCAACTATATTTAAAAGCCAAGTAAGTAAATGTGAATCTCTTCTAAAAAGAGGCTTTCCCCATGCTTTATGGAATACAGGAAACTGAAAAACAATTCTCAGTTATCAAGTTACTTCTGTATGTGCTAAATGGCATGAATTCTTTTGAATTTACTTATATTTGTCTTTGAAATTTATCTCTCACTCAAGCCAATTTTTATTTTTCCTTATCTGAATCTTTATGATCTGATCTCAATATTCTGTTCAATGTAATACAGATTTATATATTCATAAATAAAAACAAAAGAGTTCTATTTCCTATAACTGTAGATGTCCAACACTAAGGGAATGCACTATTACAAAATCTCCAATTACAATACTTTTAAAATGTGAGCTATTAATTGAGGAGTAAGTCTACATTGATAAATGTTTCTCTTAAATATTGCCTACCATAGCAACTGGTAAGTAGGTGAAAAAATACTTATTCAATGAAACAGTGATATTTTTCTCATTTAAGTATCTCCACCTAGAAAACTAAAACTCTAGAAGACTGAGCAAAATCTGCAGAAGACTAATGAAACCAGTTCATTATTGGATCACATACAGTGCAAAGTATAATTCTATAGTTTTGGATTAATCAGATCACAAATTTAATTTCTTGGCCTTCCCCACTTAAAAACCACCTCTCAGTATCTTCAGTACACAGAAAAACAGCAACTTGAGAAAAGCCATTATGCTTAAAACAAACAAGTGTCACTTTTGTTGCTGACCAATCTTCCCTGTTTTCGTGCATGTCAGTCTTCCCGAAACAAGGAGATAACAAGTACAAGTGAGAAGCACAAGTGACTAAAAGTATATGGAGTCTGAATTATGACATCATGGAGACTAAGAATATTTTAAATAAAAACATACTTAATATTTACCACAAAGCAGTATCAAAATAATGTTACTATACTCTCCTATTGGCATACAAAGAATTAATGTAGACTTTCAATAGGTCAGTTAATTTAATGTTGCATTTTTACAATTTAAATCAAGATTTTCAGCAGATTATAATTAAGAAGCAAATAATACTGTTTTATAGGAATAAAGCATGGAATTATTAATTTGGATAATTTTATTTGTTTTACAGCTACACTGCTTATGATATTTTTAAAAGCTTGGTCTTAAACATAAAGAGATCTCAGCTATTTTAAGTATAAAATACAAATGAAATTATTTATAAGCAGCTTTCATGAAGGGCTGCTGCTGAGTTTTTTTAAATTAATATCTGCTCTGACAGTGGCGTACCCAAACTGAAAGTTTTCTTAGGTGTACACGTCAAAAACTAAAGAGAACCAGCAGTCAAAAGAATTAAGATACATCAACCAATGCCAAATCAATCAAGCATGTACTAACAAGTTTAAGATCGTTGTTGCATAAGCACTAGTTATTAAGAAAGAAGACTTCATGTTGCACTAAAAAAAAATTAAGTTGTATCATTTCAACCTTTAGATCCTCATTTTTATGTTTCCTAACTTAGATCACCAATTATGATCATAAAGTTGAAAAAGTTCATCCTGAAATAGATAATATATTTAATAACCAATTTAAATTTAGGGAACTTATCACTTCTTTCATTCTTTCTTTTTTCTGGTTACAGAATTAACACAACCCATTAAAGAAGATTTAAAACACACATAAAAGGACAAGGAAAAAAAACAAAATTCACCCATAATCCTATCACCCACAGATCTACTATTCTACTACAGTTCTATTCTATATCTGTAAGCAAGCTTTTTCAATTACTTTATCATTGTGATATTAAATATTTTCCTAAAAACATGTTAACAACCGCATAATATTCTATACAGTTAACTATTTAATTTCACTGGAAAAAGAGAATAAATCATTTAAGATTAATCCAAGAGTATGGCACTTGCCTTTTAAGACAGTTGAAAAATCTGTGTGTTCTGTAAAATGTGTATATATTATTTAAATCCTAACAAGATTCTAGATTCTTTTCCAACAAATTTTTTAAATTTAAATAAGTCAAGCAAAGAGTAACCTAGAAAACATGTAATTTTTTAATGCTAAATAGTGACAAAAGAAAAGGTCTAACCAAAAAATCTCCTTCAATCAATAATGCAACTGTATTTTCTTGTCATATCATACTATTTTTTGTAGAGTATTTGCATTAAATTAAAAATTTGAGCTATTAATGTTTCATCACACTACACACCTTGAAGAGTTTCTCTACTAATTATGACAAATTTGAGCTAAATACCTACCTATCTTTTCCAATCTCTAGAATAGCCCAAACTTACTCATTTTAACCACAGCTGGCAAAGATTAGGAACATACCTAATTTTCCTACACAGCTAATTATGGAGAAATGGTAGAAAAATAGTAACTCCAATATACTTTTATTGGATATATGTATAACACTGATAAATGTTAGCTTATAAAAATAATTATATATATATATTCAAAGAGAAATAATCTACAAGAAGAATGCAAATACAGAAGATTTTCCATTGTGAGAAGAAAAAATCATCTATCCAAATTTAACACATTCAAGGTGAAAATATAATGTGAAACTCTCAATCTTTTGTTCCTAAATTCAGTCATAAAGGGTGGTATTAAAATTCATGTAGCCTAAAGTCAAGCAAAACTTCTTCACTGAGAACTACAACACACTGCTGAGAGTAATTAAAGAAGAATTAAACACTGTTAAAATGTCACTTCTCTCTGAAATAGATTCAACATCCCCATGATAATCCCAAAAGGTCTCTGTGAGGAAACTGATAAGCTGATTCTAAAATAAAAGGCAATGTAAAGGATCTAGTATATTCAAAGTAATCTCATAAAAGAACAAAGTTGAAGGACTTACAGCAACTGACTTCAATATTTACTATACTTTGTTACTGGCATAGAGTGACACGTAAATCCACAGAACAGAATAAATCCATATTTCTAAGGTTATTTGATTTTCAGCAAGGGCATCAAAGCAATTCAGTGGACAAGTAAAGTCTGTTCAGCAAATGGTGCTGAAGTAACTAGATATCCATCCAGGTAAAGAAAAATGAACCTCAACATCTAACTCACATCACAGATAAATATTAACGCGTAACAGATCACAGACCTAAACAAAAAAAGCTCAAAGCACAGTATGAGTATCTTCATAAATTGAAAGCAGGTAAAAGTTTTTTAGATGAACATAGAAAGCAATAATCATAAAGGCAAAAACTGATAAATTAGACTTTATAAAAATTTAAAACTTGCTTATCAAAAGAAACTATTAAGGGAAAAAGGTATGCCTGGGACTGCTGACATAGACTGGTACCCAGAATATATACAGAATTTCAACAACTCATCAACGAAAAGATGAAACAATCCAATGTTTATCATCAGCAAAAGATTTTACAGATTCTTTCCCGAATAAAATACATATGGCCAATAAGCAAATGAAAAAATGCTCAATATCAATTGTCACCATGGAAATGAAAATTAAACCACAATGAAATGCAACTACTTATCCACCAGAATACCTAAAATTAGCAAGACCATCCAACACCAAATGTTGATGAGGATGTAGAGCAACTAGAACTCTCACATATCACTGTTAGGAATGTAAAACAGTCCTGCTTCCAAAGAAAATCTAGTCGTTCCTCACAGAACCAAATATGATGTTACCCTTTATCCTAGTGACTCAGCAGCAAATCTACTCCTGAGTAATTTTCCATAAGAAATGAAAACATCTTCACCAAAAGACTTGTACAAAAATATTAACAGCAACTTTACTCAGAGCAGCCAAAATGAAAGGAAACAGCCTAGATATCCACCAATATGAGAACAGATAAACCATGGAATGTGAATAAGCAATAAAAAGAAATTAATTAATTCATACAACATGAAAGAATCTAAAAACATTATACTGAGTGAAAGAAGCAGTATATAAAACAGAACAGACATATCATTCCATTAGTAAGAAATTTCAGAACAGGAAAACCTTAATCTATGGTTGAAAACGCAGACGGCAATGGCACCCCACTCCAGCACTCTTGCCTGGAAAATCCCATGGATGGAGGAGCCTGATGGGCTGCAGTCCATGGGGTCGCTAAGAGTCGGACACGACTGAACAACTTCACTTCACTTTCACTTTTCACTTTCATGCATTGGAGAAGGAAATGGCAACCCACTCCAGTGTTCTTGCCGGGAGAATCCCAGAGATGGGGGACTCTGGTGGGCTGCCATCTATGGGATCGCACAGAGTCGGACACGACTGAAGTGACTTAGTAGTAGTAGTATGGTTGAAAAAGAATCATAATAATGGTTCCTCTAGGAGGGTAGTAGCAGAGAGTGACTACAAAGAAGAAGGGAAGAATTTTCAGGGGTGATGATACTGTTCTGGATCTTGATAGAGAACTGGGTTACAAACATTCATGTATCTGTCAAAACTCAGCAAATGTACACTGAAGATTTGTGTGTTTCAATGTATGAAAATTTTTACATGTAAATACAAAAAACTTTAAAAGACTGAACTCTAGGTGATGGTATGCATGTTGAAATACTTATGGGGAAACATACTGATGTCTGCAGTTTACTTTTGAGATGCATTCAAAAAGCAGATGAAGTCATGGATGGACAAAAGAATGGAGAGGTAAAAAAGTAAGTCGAGCAAAATGTCAATGATAAAATCTAGGTGGTGAGTATATGGTTAATTATATACTATACATTTTTTCATAATAAAGTCAAAGAAAAACATCAGTCAAATTAAAAGACGCTTACTGCTTGGAAGGAAAACTATGACCAACCTAGATAGCATATTCAAAAGCAGAGACATTACTTTGCTGACTAAGGTCTGTCTAGTCAAGGCTATGGTTTTTCCAGTAGTCATGTATGGATGTGAGAGTTGGACTGTGAAGAAGGCTGAGCGCCGAAGAATTGATGCTTTTGAACTGTGGTGTTGGAGAAGACTCTTGAGAGTCCTTTGGACCGCAAGGAAATCCAACCAGTCCATTCTGAAGGAGATCAGCCCTGGGTGTGCTTTGGAAGGAATGATGCTAAAACTGTAACTCCAGTACTTTGGCCACCTCATGCGAAGAACTGACTCATTGGAAAAGACTCTGATGCTGGGAGGGATTGGGAGCAGGAGAAGAAGGGGACGACCGAAGATGAGATCGATGGATGGCATCACTGACTCGATGAATGCAAGTCTGAGTGAACTCCGGGAGTTGGTGATGGACAGGGAAGGCTGGTGTGCTGCGATTCATGGGGGTCGCAAAGAGTTGGATATGACTGAGCGACTGAACTGAACTGATCCTTGAGGGTCAACTATATCATAGACGGCTAAAGAAATTGTAAATGAATGACATTAGTATGGGTTACATATTAAATAATATGAAAATATTTACATTATATAAGTTTTCTGGTATTTTTAATATTGGTCATAGTAATGGAGTGGGTAGCTTATCCCTTCTCCAGGGGATCTTCCCAACCAGAAATCGAACCAGGGTCTCCTGCATTGCAGGCGGATTCTTTACTAGTTGAGCTACCAGGAAAGCCCCCAAGAACTTCTAGGTTGACTACCTAATTCCCAAACCAAAAAGCTCTGCTATAAGACCTATAAATAACAAGCAATCAACCAATGGTACAGTTACAATCAGGTACCCTCATTCACAATTTCTGGTTGTAAAGAAAAAAAATTATATAAAACCCCTTGACAATAAATTTGAGAACTCACTTGGAGATTATAATTAAATGAAGACATAACAAATATAGAAACACTGGTAAAAGGCTAATATTACCAATGGGATATACCAACTATAAGAACTCTTAAAGATATCCTTTCACTACATATTGAGCCTATCATTTTATGATTAACATGATGAAAAGCTAACATAATAATGGGATATATCAACTGTAAGAACTCGTAAAGAAATCCTTTCCCTGCACACCGAGCCTACCATTTGATGATTAACACTTTCTACAATCTCTTCAATAAAAGAAAAGGAAGAAAATAATCTGGAAAAGATCCAGGACAGAGTTTTTTTAAAGCAGTTAAAAGTACTCAGAAAAATCATTACTTAACCTTGGGAAGAAAATAGAGAGTCTTGAAAAGTACTTGATCTACAGAAAGTTATTCTCCATACACATGAGTACAAATGAAGATTTCATTTAAACTAAACAGCAAGGGACTTCAATTAGATGTCAAACATTAAGGAAACAACCAAGGATGTCTGTAAACAAATTCACCAATGTATTTATAAACAGGATAGAACCTTAACTATCACTGAGAATAAGTATGGTCTGCACAACACTGTAAGTCAACTATACTTCAATTCTAAAAATGTATAATAATAATAATACTAATAATGTTAAGTCCTGGAGAAGGCAATGGCACCCCACTCCAGTACTCTTGCCTGGAAAATCCCATGGATGGAAGAGCCTGGTAGGCTGCAGTCGATGGGGTTGCTAGGAGTTGGACATGACTGAGTGACTTCACTTTCACTTTTCACTTTCATGGATTGGAGAAAGAAATGGCAACCCACTCCAGTGTTCTTGCCCAGAGAATCCCAGGGACAGGGGAGCCTGGTAGGCTGCCGTTTCTGGGGTCACACAGAGTCGGACACGACTGAAGTGACTTAGCAATAATGTTAAGTCCAACCTAAAGGTACAGTAAGCCTCAAACTCTTAGTTCTACATTATTAGTTGATACTAAATAGTTGCATAATAATTAACATTATCAGAACTTTCCTACTGCATGAGGGAGAAAAAAAGGTAGACTACTAGAAAAGAGAAGCATAAACTTTTTTTTTTTTTAGCTTCCCTCCTGGAACAATCCTATAATACTGAAAAATAAGAGATGAATTTTGAAAACTACCAAGTCTGTAATTTTTAGCTAAAAACCTCACAGTTCCTGTAATGCAGTAATTTTTTTAGATACTACCATAGGGCAGAAAAACAGCAACAGAGATATTGCAAAATCACGTATACAGTTACTTTACCTGAGAGAATCCTATGAATACTAAGAATTTTTAAAGAAACAAAGTTATACTCACATCTACAATTTTGAAGTGTTTTTTTGACCTTGTGCTAAACAAGCTTAAGCATTTACTTTTTCATAAAGTGACAAAATCATGTCTCCACCTTAAGCACTGGGTGGAAGTCAACTCACCAAGAGCTGAAATTAACAATGACAATTTAATACTTTATCCAAGGAAAGAAAACAAAACAACTTATTTCCCAATATGCCCTTAGTCCAGATGATGGGATCAGTTCAGTTCAGTCCAGTTGCTCAGTTGTGTCCAACTCTTTGTGACCCCATGAATCACAGCACACCATGCCTCCCTGTCCATCACCAACTCCCGGAGTTTACCCAAACTCATGTCCATCAAGTCAGTGATGCCATCCAGCCATCTCATCCTCTGTCGTTCCCCTTCTCCTCCTGCCCCCAATTCCTCCCAGCATCAGAGTCTTTTCCAATGAGTCAACTCTTCTCATGAGGTAGCCAAAGTATTGGAGTTTCAGCCTCAGCATCAGTCCTTCCAATTAACACCCAGGACTGGTCTCCTTTAGGATGGACTGGTTGGATCTCCTTGCAGTCCAAGGAACTCGCAAGATGATGGGATACAATACTATTAAAACATATTTTAATGTGCATGTGGTAACAACTTTGTTAACCTTATGTAGTATAACTTATCCTAATCCTACTAGGATTAAGAACATACTACTGGTTATATCTTTAGATTTTTAAAACCTCATGGAATTTTAAAAATCAGATTGTTTACACATCTAATCCACAGAGTCTAAATTATGCATAGCTTAGGGTTTAATGCACTTACAGTTCCTTATGTTTCTCTTCAGCCAAAATCTGGTCATTAGGTTTAAGAGAATACCTGTAACACAGAAACAAAAATATACTGGTTAAATAAACATATGAGTATGTTTGCCTCATGGACATCTGACTGTAGTCTCTACATACAGCCAGTTGACCCCAAGCAAATAAACACTACTACACTCATAACCGGTCTCTATCTTAATTGATAAAACATTAAAAATATGTCTAAGTTGTTTGATGCTCTATTAGTCACTTCCACCAACACCACCTCAGTAACTAAAGGGAAATGAACTTGACCATGCTTTAAAAATATGAGGTATCTTCAATATTCTTCTGTAGTGACTCATCTCGGGGAAGGCAATGGCACCCCACCCCAGTACTCTTGCCTGGAAAATCCAATGGACGGAGTAGCCTGGTGGGCTGCAGTCCATGGGGTCGCTAACAGTCGGACAGACTGAGCGACTTCACTTTCACTTTTCTCTTTCATGCATTGAAGAAGGAAATGGCAACCCACTCCAGTATTCTTGCCTGGAGAATCCCAGGGACGGGGGAGCCTGGTGGGCTGCCGTCTATGGGGTCACACAGAGTCGGACACGACTGAAGTGACTTAGCAGCAGCAGCAGCAGTGACTCGTCTATAATGTTACATTTATCCAGCAGTACAAAACTCAAGAAACTACTCCAAGGTTAAGATTTAATAGTTCACAAAACAATACAAAGTTATTCTTGCATTAAATATATAGTAGGGACTTCCCTGGTGATCCAGTGGTTAAGACTCCATGCTTCCAAAGCAGAGGGGTATGGGTTCCTACTCTGGTCTGGGAGCTAAAATCCCATATGCCATGTTGTAGGGCCAAAAGAGGGAAAAAAGCAATATACAGTAAACCTTTATTATATATCGAACTATGTACTAGGTAATGTAACACAGGAGGAAAAATAAGCTTTGGAGTTCTTGACTAAACCATTAACTAGCTTAGTGACCATAGGCAATTCTTTCAACTATTTACTATGTAGTAGTAGTTCATACTACTAAAGGACATAGAAATAGGCAAACAACAAAGGACAGGTCTTCAATTTCCACTTGTACTCATCCTTTTCCTAATTGTCTGACAGCAGAGAGGTCATCCAGTTCTCCTTTCTTGCCTCCCCTTCCACAAGTGCCTTTATTCACTTTATAAAAAGAATGGCACACATCTTTTCCATCCTGAATGTAACCATACTGTAATGCCTAAGTATAAAAATCTCTGAAGTATTAAACAAGGAATGATTCATAATATTTTGTCTTCAAAGCCTTCTTAAAGTACTACAAACTGACTTTATGGCGTCCTGTTTTATACACTATTACAGTAAAGAATGAAGACAGAAATTTAAAATGAGGAATTGGGATAGAATGTTCTATTTTCAGATATATTCAGAAGTTGATTACAATTTTCATTTTAAAAGTTCATCATTTCTAGCCCATGTTCATCATCAGAGAATACATTCCTTTTCAAGGAGAGTTCTGTGAAGCAAAGCTAAGAGAGTTTCTAAAAAGGAACAAGAAAGACAAAAGTCAATTTATTTCTTCCAAGCAACACTAAACAAGTCTTCTTGCCTTAAATTTATCTACCAAGATTAAGTCAAAGGTGGTTGTTACAGGAACATGAATCAAATCAATTTATTTGAATTGAAAAAATGAAGTCAGACTTCTTACATCATGAAAGTAAACCTCATTGGTGTGACAATGAAGGGACAGTTTTGCCAAAAAAGATTTCAAGATAGACAGTGGCTTTAAACTGAATAAATGGTTTTGGTTAAAACGTGTTTAAGTCACCTGATAAAAACATCTTATCAAAGAAATATCCTTTTGACATAGGTATATTGAAGTTAACAAGATTTAGCTTTTCTCAATACCGTCTGAGCAATGCCTATGAATAAAACACCAACATATAATCACTACTTAATATAATTATATTAAGAAGCTTTAATAAAGCCTTTTTGGTATACTTCCCAGAATTTCAAGTCTTTAATGACTCAATGACTCTGGCAAGTCAGGTGGTTTCTATTCTTTGCTTCCAACAAAACTGAAAAAGGTCTTAATCAAGTTATCAGCAGATAGATAAATAAAAATAATTCTGATGATAAGTCATTTGACATTAGAAAAGTTAAAATAATTGAGTAAAAATTTCTGAAACAAAACTGTCCATTACCATTCGATTAATTATACAGAGTACTCAGAACTTAGATCTCTAAAAAGAAAAAAAGGGGGAAATAAAACTAATGCTGAACATTGTCTTACTGTAGCACTGGGTATTATTTATCCATAAAAGGTTCAATTAATTGAAAAAAATTAAAGATCAGCTTTGTCCATCTCATTAAAAGATGCATTTCCAAAAACTTTTCTTGTTTAATAATGATTTAACATTTAATATATTTATATTGTCTTACTAATTGTGTGCTAATTAGAATAACTAGAAAAAAATATTTTAAACTTGACTTCATACATATAGTTGTTCAAAGACATACGACAGGGTGATCAATATGCAAGAAAGCATTGCATTCATAAAAATACATTGCCTTCATAATGTATACATAATACATTATATGCAAAACATAATCCATGCATTAAAAAAATCACAAAAGGATGAAACTTGGTGGGAAAAGTATAATAGAAATACAAATTTAAACAGAAGAAGGAATATAAATTTTCTAATGTTAAGAAAGAAGTTGTTTTTATCTTTTAATAAATGTATAATGAATGGTAGATATCAAACCACTAAGGTATTTAGACTCCAGTAAAAGAATGATTTACCAGTTTAACACTAAAATATAAAAATCATAAATACTTAAATGAGTGAGGAAGTACCTACTTATCAAAACATTTTCATGGAAGTTAAAAAGTTTGAAACCAGTGGATTTGATGATATCTCTCTCTTAGCAAAGTGCTTGATGTATACAAAATAGGAAATCAATCAATATATCTTTCCTTTTTTTTTTTTAACATGTATTGTGTGCTTAATGCTACAGCACAGCATTAAACACCTTTAATATATTAGCTCCTTTTTTGGGGGGCCCATATCATGAGGCCAGTAGGATCTTAGTTCGCTGACCAAGGGTTGAAGCTGTGTCCCCTGAAATGGCAGTAGGGAGTCCCAACCGTTACACCACCAGGGAATTCCCTTACGTTCCTTCTCTAGATGGTGAAAGAGAAATAACAAACATGTCTTGCCCTTATGTCTGTGCTAATTGCTCAGTCGTGTCCAACTCTTTGTGACCCTATGGACTATAGCCCACCAGGCACTCTCTCCATGGGATTTTCCAGGCAAGAATATTGGAGTGGGTTACCATTCCCTTCTCCAGGGGATCTTCCCAATGAAGGCATCAAACCCAGGTTTCCTGCACTGCAGGCAGATTCTTTACCCTCTGAGCTACCAGGGAAGCCTGTCTTACCCTTAGGGATCTCACAATTCATAGACAAATCAGAATAAAAGTAATCACTCATAGTGTCATAAGTACTGATATTACAATAAAGTTAAGTACAATACAGAAGAGGGAGTACTGTCTCTTTTGTAACAGTCAAAAAAAAAAAGGACAGCTTTTACCTGCTGCCCAACTTTCTCTTCCTCTCCCATTTCATCTCTTCTGTGTTCCTTCCCCATAAAAAACCTTTCCTCCTTTTAAAGAATTGTGGTGCTGGAGAATACTCTTTGAGAGTCCCTTGGACAGCAAGATCAAATCACTCAATCCTAAAGGAAATCAACCCTGAATATTCATTGGAAGGACTGATGCTAAAGCTGAAACTCCAAAACTTCGGACACTTGATCCAAAGAACCAACTCACTGGAAAAGACCCTGATGCTGAGAAAGATTGAGGGTAGGAGGAAAAAGCAGAGACAGAGAAGGAGATGTTTAGATGGCATCATTGACACAATGGATATAAATCTGAGCAAACTCCAGGAGATAGTGAAAGACAGAGGCCTAGCACGCTGCAATCCATGGAGTTAGACACAACTTATCAACTGAACAATAACTTCTAAGTCTCAGGGTAAGAATTTAAAGGGAATAGTGAAGGTAACCCATAAAAAATATCCATATTATAGGCAAGAAGAAGGCAAGGACAGCTTAACTGTGATCAAATCACTCAAAAGACATTCTACTTTGCAGATTCGAGTACATCTTCAGGTCCTCAAAAATAAATTTGCAAGATCCGTTATTTTTCTTTATTTTTTTTATTTTTTAAATTATGAAAGCATGATATCACATCTAGGAGACTTGGAAAGTACAGAACAAAGTTACATGTAGTTCCACTATGTATTACAATAATTTTTTTAAGTAAATAAATTAAGATTTTTAGTNCTTCAGGTCCTCAAAAATAAATTTGCAAGATCCGTTATTTTTCTTTATTTTTTTTATTTTTTAAATTATGAAAGCATGATATCACATCTAGGAGACTTGGAAAGTACAGAACAAAGTTACATGTAGTTCCACTATGTATTACAATAATTTTTTTAAGTAAATAAATTAAGATTTTTAGTTGGAGTTTCAGTATCTAACTCTCAAAAACTAACGGAATGAATACACAGAAAAGTAGAAGGGTAAGTAAATCTGAAAAGTACTATGAACCAAGACAAAATAATTAAGATTTATATAGTTTTCACACAATACTATGATAAAAATTCTAGTTTCCACAGACTATAAATCAGGAGACACTGGAACATACCCAGGGACATAAAATAAGGTACAAAAATTTCATGGTCTAATGCAGTCTATTCTGTTATCACTGAGGAATTATGTTAGAAATCAAAGATATTTAAAAAGAACCCACATATTTTTAAGTACAATGTAGCATTCACCACCTTTGATTATCCACTGAAAGCCTCAATAAAGTTAAAAGACTGAAAAAACACAGAGGGTTACTACAGAGAAGAAAGCATTTAAATGAGAAATTAATATCAAAATACAAGATCCGTTTTAAACTATTCTACTGGCAGATTAGCTCTCTAATCCCAAACTTTAAAATGTTCGGTCTCTCCTTAGTATTTCTTTCTCTCATATGATTTTCCCCTGCCCCAAGCCAGGTAACTTTCCATCAGATCTCAATAACCTTTTATTCTTCTTTGTCTTTGCTGGTTTAGTCAGTTTTATCTTCCTTATTTCTTCCTTGACTCGTGTACCCTTCTTCTTAAGAACCTGACCTACCACCAAGAGCAAGCCAAACTTCTAGGCTTGAGGACACAGTTATATACTTAAAACACTGCCTCAAATTCATTTTGGAAGGCAAGATATAAACTACATTTATAAATGTAAAAGTAAATATGCCATCAGGTCCACAATCCTTACTAATAAAATGGAGCTCCTTCTCAATGAAACATTTAATGTTAATATTTGCTTTTAAAATGTGTTTAAATGTGGGACTAAATTAAATGCAGTTCTCTTTTTCATTTAGTGGATCTTGTTCTGTAAACCTAATTTCTGTCGGCAGAACAAAAGATATACAGATTTTTTAATCTATTACATTTAACTTATTATCTGAATATTCAATGTTTTAAATTAATAAACTTGAAAGGGAAAATTCAACTTAATAAGAAGTAGAAAGTAGAGAGCTATACTTCAACTTTCTACTCTGTCTTCTCCAGAATAATATAACACATAAACTATTTTTCACTCAGATNCACATCTAATCTCTTATTACATTTAACTTATTATCTGAATATTCAATGTTTTAAATTAATAAACTTGAAAGGGAAAATTCAACTTAATAAGAAGTAGAAAGTAGAGAGCTATACTTCAACTTTCTACTCTGTCTTCTCCAGAATAATATAACACATAAACTATTTTTCACTCAGATGTTCTGCTTTTATATCATTTCTTAGATTCAAACATGAACATAATTCCTAAAAAAGCCAGAGACAGCAAAAGGGTAACGTGGTATTTCTCAACCTTTTTTCTACCTGAATTTACCAGAAGGAAAAGATATACACTCCAATCATCAGGAGATGAGGAAGCAGAAGAGGACACAGGCAAGGGCCCTCTCTATCTTGCCTCTAGTCTCCACAAAGTCTGAGTCTTCTGTACGAGACTGAAACAAACATTATTCATTCAAATATGTTATTTCCCTGAATATTAGCATAACTTAGAACTTAAGGCTCAGAAAGGTCTTTGGACAGATTGTTAAGCCCAAAAACAGCTCAGTCATAAATGAAATGCCCTACCAATGTCAGATACTTAATGCCAAGCTAAGACTTGCTATAAAGGAGGATGATAATAAATAGTCCATAAATATTTGCAACTAAGATTGCCCTCTTGAGAATCAAATAAGTAAAATTCTAGAAATCTACAAATATTACCGTATAAACCAAAGAACCTTAATGGTATCCTGCAAAGTTCTATAAAGTTGACAGAATCAATCAGGTAGTGTGGATAGAGCAAGATTTTAAACTTAACATGTTTAAATGGTTCTTGCAATTGAAAAATAAAGGTTGATTAAAACATATTAAGGGAATTCCCTGGCAGTCTAGTGGTTAGGACTTCATGTTCTCACTGCCTGGGGTCTGGGTTCAATCTCTGCTTGGGGCACTAAGATCTCCGCCAAGGTGTGCACTATGGGAAAAAAAAAAAAAGAAATGTTAAAAGCACAGAGAACTATATTCAATATCCTATGAGAAACAATAATGGAAAGGTTATTTTTAAAAATGAATGAATATATATATACTATTGAATCACTTTGTTGTACCGCAGTAATTAATATAACATTGTAAATCAACTATACTTCAATTTAAAAAAATACAAAAAAACTCCATACTAGAAAGGAAGAAAAAGGAGATCAAAAGTGTTAATCTACTAATTATAAGGCTGAAATTTAAGAGGCTTGTAGAGAAGGAAATTAAGAGTAAACTATGGGGTTAGAATGCAAATAACAGCAAAGTTACAAGGTTTATGAAAATAATATTTTAAATTCTCATTAGAAAACTAGATGAGTACTAAAATTCAGCTAGATGAATTCTACCAAAAATTTAGAGAGGGGCTAACACTTATCCTACTCAAACTCTTCCAGAAAACTGCAAAGGAAGGTAAACTTCCAAACTTATTCTATGAGTCCACCATCACCCTAATACCAAAACCAGACAAAGATACCACAAAAAAAGAAAACTACAGGCCAATATCACAGATAAACACAGATGCAAAAATTCTTAACAAAACCCTAGCAAACAGAATCCAGTAACATATTAATAAGGCCATACATCATGACCAAGTGGCCTTTATCCCAGCGACGCAAGGATTCTTCAACATTCGCATATCAATCAATGTGATACATGACATTAACAAATTGACAGATAAAAACCATATGATTATCTCAATTGATGCAGAAAAAGCCTTTGACAAAATTCAACATCCGTTTATGATTAAAAAAAAAAAACCCTCTAGAAAGCAGGCATAGAAGGAACATACCTCAACATAATAAAAGCCATATATGATAAACCCACAGCAAACATTATCCTCAATGGT
>SJYX01008924.1:93982-113540 GCA_006410675.1 Oreotragus oreotragus
AAGAGAAAAGTGAAAGTGAAGTCGCTCAGTCTGTCCGACTGTTAGCGACCCCATGGACTGCAGCCCACCAGGCTACTCCGTCCATTGGATTTTCCAGGCAAGAGTACTGGGGTGGGGTGCCATTGCCTTCCCCGAAATATGCCCATCTAGATAACACATATTTATCTCATCCATAAACAAACCTGAGCCCAATCTCTTCATCACCTCTAACATGTCCTTTCTCCCAGACTCCCTAATTCAGTTATAAATAACAACATCTAGTCAATCACCAAAACTAAACATTGGAACATCATTCCTGACTCCTTTGCTCTTTTCATTAAATCAATCAAATCTTACCTTTATAACACTGTATTATTTAATTTTCTCCTGACCATTTTCTAACTATAATGATTAGGTCACCATCTCTCAACACGTCTATCACTACAGCCTCCTCTAATTTATCCCCTCACACCCCCTGATCTACTGCAGACACAGTGATTTATAGAATTCTAAACATGAATCTGACCATGTCATCCCCTTGCTTATTAACTCCCTGAAGTTGTCTCCACTATCTGTAAGAGACATAAGACACATTTCAAGCTCCTCAGCAGCCAATAATATCAGCTAGCATTTGGCAAACACATAAATTATCTTGTTCAATCTTCATATTATAATATTCCTCCTATTAGGCTGGTGCAAAAATAATTATGGTTTTGTACTGTGGAACTCTGTCATTTGATACTGGAATACATCTTAATGTGGTTATGTTATACATCATTTTAATGCACACTTCTCATTTCAGTTGTTTTTTGGGAAGTGACTTATTCAGTTCAGTTCAGTTCAGTCACTCAGTTGTGTCCGACTCTTTGTAACTCCATGAATTGCAGCACACCAGGCCTCCCTGTCCATCACCAATTCCCGGAGTTCACTCAGACTCACAGCCATCAAGTCAGTGATGCCATCCAGCCATCTCATCCTCTGTCATCCCCTTCTCCTCCTGCCCCCAATCCCTCCCAGAATCAGTCTTTTCCAATGAGTTAACTCTTCACATGAGGTGGCCAAAGTACTGGAGTTTCAGCTTTCAGCTTTAGCATCATTGATGCTTTCAGCTTTAGCATCATTCCTTCCAAAGAACACTCAGGACCTATCTCCTTTAGAATGGACTGGTTGGATCTCCTTGCAGTCCAAGGAACTCTCAAGAGTCTTCTCCAACACCACAGTTCAAAAGCATCAATTCTTCGGCTTTCTTCATAGTCCAACTCTCACATCCATACATGACCACTAGAAAAACCATAGCCTTGACTAGATGGACCTTTGTTGGCAAAGTAATGTCTCTGCTTTTGAATCTAGGTTGGTCATAACTTTCCTTCCAAGGAGTAAGCATCTTTTAATTTCATGGCTGCAATCACCATCTGCAGTGATTTTGGAGCCCAGAAAAATAAAGTCTGACACTGTTTCCACTGTTTCCCCATCTATCTGCCATGAAGTGATGGGACCAGATGTGATGATCTTCGTTTTCTGAATGTTGAGCTTTAAGCCAACTTTTTCACTCTCCACTTTCACTTTCAAGAGGCTCTTCAGTTCCTCTTCACTTTCTGCCTTACTATTTAATTTACATTTATTTTAGACTAGGAAAATGATGTTAGACAAAAAGCAAATTTGAGCAGTTTTCTTATTCAAGTTCAAAATGGGTCATAAAAGCAGCAAAGACAACTCCCAACATCAACAACACTTTTTGGCCCAGGAACTGCTAACCAATACAGAGCACGTGGTGGTTCAAAAAGCCTTGAAAGTGAGTAGCATAGTGGCTGGCCACTGGAAGTTGACAAGGACCAGTCGAGAGGATCGTGGAAGCTGATCCTCTTACAACTACTTGAGAAGTTGCCAAAGAGCTCAATGTCAACCATTTATACTACAGGAATAAACAAGCTTATCTCTCATTAACAAAAGTGTGTTGATTGTAATGGTTCCTATTAAAGATGTGTCTGAGCCCAGTTATAATGATTTAAAATTCACAGTTCAAAACCACAATTACGTTTACACCAGCCTAACATAACCCATGTGTTGAAAAGCAGAGACATTACTCAGCTGAAAAAGGTCCATATAGTCAGGGCTATATGGTCTTCCCAGTGGTCACGCATGGTGTGAGAGTTGGACCGTAAAGAAGGCAGGATGCCAAAGAATTGATGCCTTCAAAATGTGGTGTTGGAAAAGATTTCTCAAAGCACCCTGGACAGCAAGGAGATCAAACCAGTCAATCTTAAGGGAAATCAACCCTGAATACTCACTGGGGTACTACGTCCAATAATTCACTAGAAGGACTGATGCTGAAGCTGAAGCTCCAATATTTTGGTCATCTGATGTGAGCAGCCAACTCACTGGAAAAGTCCCTGATGCTAGGAAAGATTGAGGGCAGAAGGAAAAGAAGACATGAGAGGATGAGATGGCTGGATGGCAGCACCGATGCAATGGACAGGAACTTGGGCAAACTTCAGGAAATGGTGAGGGACAGGGTCCATGGGGTCGCCAAGGATCAGACACAACTGGGCAACTGAACAACAACAACAGATATAGTATTCCTATTTTATTTACAAGGAAACTGAGCTTCCACAGATTGTCACACAACTACAAGTTGTTCCAGAGCACAACTTTAACCTATACATTAAGATTACCTTGTGCCTCTGTGCTCTATCACTCAGTCATGTTCAACTCTTTGCAACCCTATGGACTACAGACCACCAAGTTCCTCTGTCCACAGAATTTTCCAGGCTCAAATGCTGGAGCAGGTTGCTATTTCCTACTCCAGGGGATCTTCCTGACCCAGGGATCGAACTTGCATCTCTCTGTCTCCTGCACTGGCAGGCAGACTCTTTACCACTGTGCCACCTTACCTTACCTTATACTTAACCAAATTCTATAACGCTACCGTAATGAGTTGATTTCTTTCTACATTTGTCTCCTCGATTACACTACTAGCTGCTTAAAGGAAAGAAATTTATTTGGCAAAAAGCTGACCACAAAGTAGATGCTCCAAAAAATATGTACTGAGCTCAAATGAACTGCTAAAAATGAATCTATGCTTAGGTAAGTCTTAAGAGTACCATTTTCCTCAATATTCAAAATCAGGTCTAAATAGCAGAGAAGCCACAAGGAATACCATCTTATAATATCTGGGGCAAAATGACATCTTCATAAATGAGTCTGTGTTCATTTAGCATCCATATTTTAGGTCTTATTTGAAGAAGCTCCAGAGCAACTCAAAATCAGCTACTTAATATGAAGTAATATAAAGATTCAGAATCAAATATCAGTTTATTTCAAATTCTAAGAATATAGAATTCTTTTTTTTTTTTAATCAAAATGGCCAAGATCATCTTTCTTTTAACGAAAAGCAAAGGTAACTGAGCTAAAGGAAATATTCAAAATTCAGCGGCATTTCCAAATACCAGCAATAATCTAAAAAGTTAATGGATTTCCCTGGTGGTAAAGTGGTTAAGAATCTGCCTGCCAATGCAGGGGATACAGGTTCGATACCTGGTCCAGGAATATTCCACATGCCACAGAGTAACTAAGCCTCTGAGCTGCAACTACTGAGGTCATGCACCAGAACTGATGAAGCCCATGAGCCCCCATGCTCTGCAACAAGAGAAGCCACTGCAGTGAGAAGCCTGCAGACCACAGCTAGAGGGGAGCCCCCACTCGCCCGCATGCAGCAAGGAAGACCCAGCACAGCCAAAAAGAAATCTTTAAAAAAAAAAAAAAAAAGACTCAGTATAAAGCTTTACCAGCAAAACAACTGCAGGGCTATATAAGCTCAAGGACAGAAAGAAAAAACATTGAGAAGCTAGAAACCAAACTACAGATAAATTTTAAAATTGGCATGGCAGATCAGTGGGTAAAGGTATAGACTATTCACAATATAGTAATATAATAACTGATTCCCTATAAGGAAAACTTTTTAAAAACCAGATCCTTACTTCACATCATATACAAAAATTAATTTAGGATCAGTTAAAGACCTAAATATACAAAGCATAATGATATGACTTGCAGAAGAAAATACTGCAAAATAGCTATATATAGATTTAACTACAAAAATGTCAGAGCATCTCACAATTAGTTTTAAACAAAACAATGATAGCTTTTAACCTTATATACAGTCCTACTTGACACTCCAAATGTTTCACCTTTAAACTAATATACACTCATGTATTGAAGTAATTCATCATAACTTACACAATGATTCACCTATAAATTGCTGGCACTAAATAATCAGCACTGAAATTTATGACCAACTATTATTACTCTTAATACTTTCAGAGCAAACATTAAGTAATACCTTTCATTTTTGTTTACATTAATCAAGATTTACCTAAGGTTCATATCATTAAGGATTTATATCCATGAGAGAAACATATTTCCTGAACTACTCTAGCTTCCCTTTTTAAAACTGAGTATTTTCATTGCAAATCATGATTTTTATTTCCAATTACCATTTCATTAATTCTATCATTTCTCTTACTTCTGTGGGTATTTATCTGGTGTCAGTAAAAATTAAGGCAAATCTGTCTTACAAATTCCTTCCCTCTGTTTTCCATGCCTATTAATACATTCCTTTTCCTTTACTCTCCATAATTACACCAATATTTATCTGGAAGTATTTATATGTTCCATATTTCCTTCTCTCCTCACACCCACTGTGTCTCTTCAAGATGCTGGAAAAGATTATTTTCAATAGTCTACCTCCTATAACAAGTGTCCCTACTTAATTTCAGTTATAATATTTACATCAAATAATTACATCAAAACAAACTAACTTAATTTTCCTTTTCTTTTAAAGATCCTAATTTTTTCTTATTCAAGGGAACACCAGCTTTATAATCTTCAAGTAAAGAACAAAAACTCTAGAAGAAAGTTAATTTTTGAATATCAAATAATTATCTAGTTGATATTTCCGAATCATGGCAATGCTTGCTCTTTTCTGAAAACAGGTCAAATAGAGGCAACATACCATCCTCCCAACACATAACTTCACTGTTTTCAAAGCTCAGCCAAAAAGAGAATTCTGGAGTCCTTCTGTTTTTGTTATTTTTTCTTTTTTTGCTTTTTTAAAAATTAATTTATTTATTTTAATTGGAGACTAATTACTTTACAATACAAAATTATTAATATACTGATAAACTAATTAAAATTGAACGTGAACAATGTTTAGAGCAAATAACACGCATCTTTCTCATCTACACTATATCTATAATTAAAGGAAAACAGAATTTCATTAACTCTATGAGCCTTTACGTATATACTTATTTACAGTCCAAAAATCTAGATGTATAATTGAGTTTTTCAATTTCAAGTTAATACTTCCAGAGTAAGATAGCAGAAAATATAGAATACAGGTTTACAATTAAAACAAGCATGTATTTCAAATTACTGCACAATGCCTGATACATTTTTTGGTCATGAACAAATGTCTTAAGCTTTGTTATTTTTTATGAAAATAACTACCTCATGGAAGTTGTCATAACCAATATTATATAAAAAATGTACCTAATACACATTGAATAAATGCTTCATGGTCAAATAGTAATTGTCAAAAATAATTATATTCTTATTTTTCTCCTTACCCTTGAAAGTTTTTCAGATGGATTCTCTATGGCCCTTCTTTAGATTCAACCCTTTGTGTACACCAGTCCAAAGTGCAAAGACTACTGGAATATGATGGTTCTTGTTCTTTAAAAAACTGCGCTGAAAAACTTGACAAACATAGCACATGAAAAATGTATATTCACAGAAATATATGTGAAGAAAATACCAATTCCCTCATTAGCTTTCAACACTGAACACAAAACTCCACTTTAAAAAAGGCCTTTCATAAAATATCTTTCAGTCAGATGCTATCTACCAAGGTGCCTAACATACATCCAGCACCATGCTAAGAGTCATGTAGGAAAAAGGTATAGTGCAGTTCCTCTGCACCAAGAGCTTAGCGACTACAGGAAAAATTTATTAAGATACTTTTCTTAATTGTCTCTCTCCCCAGCAATGTTTAAAAATGCTGATGTGAGGCATATGCTATAGGTATTTAATTATAAACCTATACAACAGAAAAAATATTGAGCTTCCTCTCAAGAAATGAGAAAGCAGAAGACAGTAATGAGAGTCAAGAAAGACAAATGAAATCGTAAATTAAAGGGAAAAAAACCTCTCATTAAAACCACCACTTGTTTGACAAACTGTAAGTTGAGATCATCACATAAATTATACAAACTGCTAAATAGTTAAAGCAAAAGATAAGATCAGCAATCAAGAAAAGATTTGAACTAAAAGAAATCCTCTCAAGAAATGAGAAAGCAGAAGACAGTAATGAGAGTCAAGAAAGACAAATGAAATCGTAAATTAAAGGGAAAAAAACCTCTCATTAAAACCACCACTTGTTTGACAAACTGTAAGTTGAGATCATCACATAAATTATACAAACTGCTAAATAGTTAAAGCAAAAGATAAGATCAGCAATCAAGAAAAGATTTGAACTAAAAGAAAATAAGAAATTCATTTTTATTAATCCAGAGATTGCTCTGACAAACCAGGCTTACTCATTTTGAATCCCCTAAATCTGGTATGTAGTTGTTAATTCTTAGTTTATTCAACAGGTTTAAATTACCGATAATTTAATAATCCAGTTAAAAAATAAAGGTAGAGAGTGTGGCATGGTAGAAAAAGAAACAAACGGTCAGGACATACAGATTCCATCTCAGCCTTGCACTGCTAACTATAATCAACAGCAAAAGCTGTAACTTCACTGAGATTGTTCCTTTGCTGTAAAATGAATAAAGAGATTTAAATTATCTCCAAAGTCCAGTTTGTCTCAAAATTCCTGTGATTATATATGTCCTGCTACAGTATATACAGTAACAGTGAAATATACACAGTCATACCCCTGGAACTTCTACTTAAATATGGGAGAAAGATTATTTACTCTTCCATCTAAGACTGTTAAAATGATGACAAAGGTACAAAAAAGAAAAAAAAAGCAAACATCTACAGATCAAAAATAATATAAAAGAAGTAACTAAGCAGTACTGGTCAAAAGGTTTCCACAAATTTTCAGAAAAACAAAAACAGGTGGGAACTCAGCGGTGCTAAAGAAACAAAAATCTCAATTACAACTGAAAGAAGCTGCTTATGATAAGCAAGCCTAGTCCATCTGCAGAAACGCTAACCTCAGAAGACACACATAAGACATGGGGCCACAAGTAAGGGAATGGACTACTACCATCTCACCATCACAACCTACAATTCCTAAAATAGAGATAAATTACCAGTTTATTCCCTCAAGAAATCAAAAAGAAGCATCTCTGAATTAACGGACAAAAGGCAAAGCAGAGGAAGTAAAGAGGGACAGGTGAAACTGCCTGCTTAATTAAGGTACCCCTCTCACTGGCCAACTCAGAATAAAGCAGCCAGGCTGAAACCTTCAGAAAGCAAAATGCGAGACTTTTCTGGAAAGAAACTGAACAGATTCTTTAGACTTCCAGATATTAACATTAAGGGTCACACACACACCCTCAGAAAAGCTTTTACCATAACCAAGCCTTTGGTCAAGCCCAACCTGAAAGGGACAGAGTAAAGGGACAAAGTAGTTAAGCAGTTAATCCTATTAGAGGACTGTAAGTAAAGAAAAAAGTATGGGAGACCCATGACTCAATAAAGCAGGTTTGCTTAAGCACAAAGCTAAGCAAGCTTGATTAGCAACAGAAGCATGAAACATGCCCCCAAACAACAAAACACTGGTGGCATGAGATCCACATTCTGCCCAGTGAGCTCATTAAATTAATGATCTGCACATATAAACACAATAATTTATGGAAAGGTGACATTTCAAAGTGAAGGGCAGCAAAGGGCAGCCCCCACCCACCACAACTAGAGAAAAGACTATGGGAAGCAACGAAGACCCAGCACAGGCAAAAATAAAGAAAGAAAGAATGAAGAAAAAGGTGATCTTTTCGCCCTCCTACTTTTTCTTTGATTATAAAACTGTAGCCCACTAAGTTCTTAGGACATGATACCATCTCACTTGCCCACTTGTAAACCTCAGGGGCATCCTATTTCAATAAACCACTTGTATCTACCACTTTGCCTCTCATTGAAGTCATTCTGCACTGAGACATAAAGAACTGGAGCTCCTTGGAGGCCCCCAAAACACCACCTGGCAGTTTCAAACCCACACATATCAACATGCCAATGTGGTTTTGAATGTGGGATATGGGTGTGTGCATGTGTGTGAGTTTGGAAAAAAATTTTTTTGCTTTATTTATTGGTGCTCTTTGCCTATGTAACAAATTCACCCAAAAACTGTTAGGTTAAAACACAAGTCATTATCCTGCACAGTTTCTCAGGGTCAGGAATCCAGGAGTAGTTTAGTTGAGTTTTTCTGGTTCAAGGTCTCTCACACGGTTGCAGTCAAGCCATCAGCCAGAATGGCAATCATCTCAGGGCTTAAGAGACAATGGAGAATCCACTTCTCCAGCTTCTCACATCACATGGTTGTTGACAAGTCCCAGTTCCTCACTAGCTATGTTGACTTCCTCACAGACAGAGGAAGTAGCCTCTATCTCCAGCCATTAAGCCTCTCACAAGATGTCTGAATCTATGAGAATGAGAGAGAGAGTACATTGGAGCACAAACAAGAAAGCATCCACAGGGGAAGATAATTTTTACAATTGACTGCGGAGACTTATATCATTGTACAAGAAGCGGTGACCAGAACCATCCCCAAGAAAAAGAAACGCAACAAGGCAAAATGCTTGTCTGAGGAGGCCTCAGACAACCAAAGGAGAAAAGGAAAGCTATACCCATCTGAATACAGAGTTCCAAAGAAAAGCAAGGAGAGATAAGAAAGCCTTAAGTGAAGAAAACAAAGAAATAGAAGAAAACAACAAAATGGGAAAGACGAAAGAGCTCTTCAAGGAAATTAGAGATACTGAGGGAATACTCCATTCAAATACCGGCACAAAAAAGGACAAAAACAGTATGACCTAACAGAAGCAGAAGATATTAAGAAGAGATGGTGAGATTACACAGAAGAACTGTACAAAAAAGCTCTTAATGACTCAGATAACCGCAATGGTGTGATCACTCACCTAGCGCCACACATCCTGGAGTGTGAAATCAACCGGACCTTAGGAAGCATCACTACAAACAAAGCTAGTGGCGGTGATGGAATTCCACCTGAGCTATTTCAAATCCTGAAAGATGATGCTGTGAAAGTGCAGCACTCAATATGCCAGCAAATTTGGAAAACTCAGCAGTGGCCACAGGATTAGAAAAGGTCAGTCCTCATTCCAATTCCAAAGAAAGGCAACACCAAAGAATGTTTTAACTACTGCACAATTGCACTCATCTCACACGCTAGTAAAGTAATGCTCAAAATTCTCCAAGCCAGGCTTCAACAGTATGTGAACTGTGAGGTTCCAGATGTTTAAGATGGATTTAGAAAAGGCAGACAAACCAGAGATCAAATTGCCAACATCCACTGGATCATCGAAAAAGCAAGAGAGTTCCAGAAAAACATCTACTTCAGCTTTATTAACTATGCCAAAGCCTTTGACTATATGGATCACAACAAACAGTGGAAAATTCTTCAAGAGATGGGAATACCAGACCACCTGACCTGCCTCATGAGAAATCTGTATGCAAGTCAAGAAGCAACAGTTAGAACCAGACATGGAACCACAAATGGGTTCCAAATTGGGAAAGGAGTACATCAAGACTGTACCCTGTTTCCCGGCTTATTTAACTTATATGCAGAGAACATCAGGCGAAATGATAGGCTGGATGAAGCACAAGCTGGAATCAAGACAGCTGGGAGAAGTATCAATAACTTCAGATACTCAGATGACACCACCCTTATGGCAGAAAAGTGAAGAAGAACTAAAGAGCCTCTTGATGAAAATGAAAGAGGAGAGTGAGAAAGTTGGCTTAAAACTCAACATTCAAAAAACGAAGATCATAGCATTCAGTCCCATCACTTCCTGGCAACTAGATGGGGAAACAATGGAAACAGACGTTATTTTGGGGGGCTCCAAAATCACTGCAGATAGTAACTGCAGTCATGAAATTAAAAGATGCTTAAAAGACCTAGGCAGCATATTAAAAAGTAGAGACATTACTTTGCTGACAAAGGTCCATCTAGTCAAAGCTATGGTTTTTCCAGTAGTCATGTATGGATGTGAGAACTGGACCATAAAGAAGGCTGAGCATCGAAGCACTGATGCTTTTGAACTGTGGTGTTGGAGAAGACCCTGGAGAGTCCCCTGGACAGCAAGGAGATCCAACCAGTCCATCCTCAAGGAAATCAGTCCTGAATATTCACTGGAAGGACTGATACTGAAGCTGAAACTCTAGTACTCTGGCCATCTGATGTGAAGAGTTGACTCACTGGAAAAGACCCTGAAGGTGAGAAAGACTGAAGGGAGGAGGAGAAGGGGACGACAGAGGATGAGATGGTTGGATGGCATCACCAACTCGATGGACATCAGTGTGACTGTGCTCCGGGAGCTGGCAATGGACAGGGAAGCCTGGCGTGCTGCAGTCCACGGGGTCGCAAAGAGTCAGACACAACTAAGCGACTGAACTGAACTATGTCAAGGCTGTATATTGTCACCCTGCTTATTTAACTTATATGCCGAGTAGTGGTGGTGGCTTAGTCACCAAGTTATGCCCCACTCTTATGACCCCAAGGACTGCAGTCTGCCAGGCTTCTGTCCATGGGATTCTCCAGGCCAGAATACTGGGGCTGGTTGCCACTTCCTTCTCCAGGGTAATCTTCCCTACCCAGGGATCAAACCCAGGTCTCCTGCATTGCAGGCAGATTCTTTACCAACTGAGCTACAAAGGAAGCCCTATATACAGAGCACATCATGCTAAATGCCAGGCTAGATGAAACTCAAGCTAGAATCAAGATAGCCAGAAGAAATGCCAGTAACATCAGATATACAGGTGACACTATCCTAATGGCAGAAAGTGAGGAGGAACTAAACAGCCTCCTGATGAAGGTGAAGCAGAGTGAAAAGGCTGACTTAAAACTTAACATTCAAAAAACTATGGTCATGGCATTCGGTCCCGTCACTTCATGGCAAACAGATGGGGAAACAATGGAAACAGTGACAGACTTTATTTTCTTGGGGTCCAAAACCACTATGGACAGTGACTACAGCCATGAAATTAAAGGATGCTTGCACCCTGGAAGAAAAGCTATGACAAACCTAGACAGCATATTCAAAAGCTGAGACATTATTCTGCCGACAAAGGTCTATACGGTCAAAGCTATAGTTTTTCCAGTAGTCATGTACAGGTTTGAGAGGTGTACCATAAAGAAGGATGAGCACCGAAGAACTGCTTTCAAACTGTGGTGCTAGAGAAGACTCTTGGGAGTCCCTTGAACAACAAGGAAATCAACCCAGAATATTCACTGGAAGAACTGATACTGAAGCTGAAGCTCCAATACTTTGGCCACCTGATGCGAAGAGCTGACTCATTTGAAAAGACCCTGGTGCTGGGGAAGATTAAAGGCAGGAGGAGAAGAGGGTGACAAAGGATGAGATGGTCAGATGGCATCACTGACTCGATGGACGTTGAGTGAACTCCGGGAGCTGGTGATGGACAGGGAGGCCTGGCGTGCTGCGATTCATGGGGTCACAGTCAGACACGACTGAGCGACTGAACTAACTAACAAATAATGAAAGAGACTGAGTACCTTTTCATGTGGTTTTTTGCCATCCATATATCTTTGGTGAATGTTCAAATTTCTTGCCCATTTTTATTAGGCTGTTTCTTTTCTGATTGAGCTTTAAGAGTTCGTAATATATTCTCACCAGTAGTTCTTTATCAGATATATGCTTTGCAAACATTTTCTTCAAACCTATGGTTTTCCTTTCATTCTTCTAACAGTATCTTCCCAACAGTAAAAATTTTCATTTTGAAAAAGTCCAGCTCATCAGTTTTTCTGGTATATTTAAGAAATTCTTGTTTAAATCACAGTCACGAAGATTTCCTGCTATATTATTCTAAATAAGTGTTATACTTATAGGCCTGAAATTTAGCTCTATCAGTTAATTTTGTATATGGTACAAAATACAATTTCCTTTTTATGCATGTTGATATTCAATTGTTCCAGCACTACCTGTTGAAAAGACAATCCTTTCTCCACTGAAATGACTTGCACCTTTGTCAAAAATCAGTCATCCATTTATGTGTGGGGCTATTTCTGGACATTTTATTCTATGCAATCAAACTTTACACTGACATCCCTGCTTGATTACTATAACTTGAAAATAATTCTTCAAATAAGGCAGTAGTTTTTTTGTAGATTCCATCAGTTATTCTACATAAATGATCATGCTTTTTGGAAATAAAAATAGCTTATTTCTCCCTTTGCAAGCTGGATGTCTTTTACTTCTTCTTGCCTGACTGCTCTGAAGAGAATCTCCAGGACCATTGTATACATTCTGAAGTGGTAAGGGCCGAAATCCTTGAATTGTCTCTGATCTTAGGAAGAAGTATAAAGACCTTCACCATTAGAAATTATGTTATGAGGCTTTACTCTAACCAAACTTTTATGAGAAATAAATAAGATCCCTTCTATTCTAAGAATCATATACAAAATTGTATCAGGAATAGATAATGGTTTTGGCAAATGGTTTTTCTACTGAGATGATTACATTATTTTTCTTTTTCTACTGTTAATATAGTTAAGTACTCTAATTACATTCCAAATGTTAAACCTACCTTACACTCTAAGCACACTATTTCATTCTGCAAAAAGGAATCAACACAGTGAGACTGTCTAAGTATGGATAAGTGATTTTCAATCTTCACTACCGCTTTGTTTTCAAAACTGGTAATGTAATTATAGAGAGCTAACAGAATGAAAACATATCAGTCTTAAAACTAAAATAAAATATAATTACACAATTTATAAAGCTAAAAGTTAGAGCAGTAGTCAGGAGTTAAAGTAGAAAGTTAACAAAACTTAGAAAGTAGAGGAGAAGTAACAGGGAAGAACAAGGGCACTGGTAAATTCACTGTATATAAGGAGAAGTCAAGGGCTTCTATTGAAAGTTGATACAAGAAAATTTTTTCATGTATGAATATTATGTCATTAAAAAGTACAAGGTAACCAGAAGAAGTAAAACTATTAACATAATTGTATGCAGGAGTGTTTCTGATCAGCAGAGTGTATTTTAAAATTTATATCTGAATGTCTTAAGATAAGACACATCCTCCAGTTTGTCCTTGGATCCCTAACCTATTTCCTATTATACTGCAATAAGCCAAATTCACACAATTATTAATTCTTGCCTGACCCTGTGACACCTGAGTTTATACAGATAAGGAGTTAATCTCCAAGACATTAAAAAACAGAATTTGCTAAAAATGGTTATTCCTCAAAATCAATTGTATTCTACATATCAGCTATGAACAATCCAAAACTGAAATTAAGAAAATGACTCTATTTACAATCCCCAGTCAGGAATTGAACCTGTACCCCCGGAAGAGAAAGCATGGAGTCTTAACCACTGGACCTCCAAGGGAAGTCCTAGGATGGCTATAATTTTAAAAAGGGAAAAGACCCAAGATTTGGTGAGCATGTGGTTCTTCAAAGAACTAAACACAGAATTACTATGTGACTTAGCAATTCTACTCCAACATATAAACCCAAAATAAATGAAAATATATACTCTTACAAAAACTTGTACACAAATATTAACAGCAGGTTTCTTCATAACATTCAAAAGACAAAACAATCTAAGTGTCCATCAACCAATTATTACATCAACTGATGAATGCATAAAAAAACTGTGGTATATACAAACAATGGAATATTATTCTGCCTTAAAGGAATAAAGCACTGATACACACTACAACATAGAAGAACCTTGAAAAACATGTTAAGTAAAATAAGCCAGACAGAAAAGGCCACATACTGCACACTTCCATTTATATGAAATAAAATATCCAGAATAGGCAAATCCATGGAAACAAACTAAACTGGTAGTTTGGGGCAAGGCAGGGAGGGCAGGTGGGAATACTGATATGACCACTTTTTGGATACAAGTTTCTTTTTGACGTGATGAAATGTCCTGGGTTTAGATCGTGGTGACAGTTGTACAACACTGCCAATGTCCTAGCAGTCACTGAATTGCACACCTTAAAATAGTTAAAATTATGAAGTTAAGTAAATTTTGCATTAATAATATTTTTTAAAAGTGGTTGCCCCTGGGCATAGAACTTGAGATGTTTAAGAGGAAGGGGCTGTTAATTTCTCATTATTAAGTATTTTTTAGTACTTAAATTTTCCCTTGTACCAAATGACCACGGATAAATAAACATAAAGTGATTTCTCCGCTCACTTAACAATATCAAAAGTTACTATTGGGGGAAATAGGGAAGGTTCATAGTGTTTGAATTATGTCTTACATATTCTTCTTGTTCTCTATAATCCTATTCCTTCTCCCATATGGTATAGTAACATTACTGATTTAGTTCACTGACAGTTAATTTTAAAATGTGGAAATTAAATCATTAAGTAAATCACATACTTCTTCCTTGCAAAGAACAACAGAATCAACTTCAAGTGAAAGGAGCAACAGGAATGAACAAAAGTACCAAAGTTTTCCCACGGAAAATTGTGGTCAATTACTCAATAATAATGATATTGCACTTGCCATTATCAGGATTAAATTTCCTGAATTTTCCTCCAATTAAAGATGTTAAACAGCAAATTCAACTCTAACATTTTCAGTTTTTACTTAGATTTATGTTTTACATAGTAAATATGAAGAGCTCAATACTTACTTATCAAGGAAATCCTTGTCCACTACAGCAGTGATGTCAAGAAGAGGATTTCCCATTCCAAAGAGAATATTTTCACTAAAAAACACACAAAATACAAGCACAAGTTAGAAATACCTCTGAAAGTAAGGTGACATATAAAATGCACATGAATATAAAAATATCTTCATTTTACCCTGAAAATAAACCTAACATACTAGATTATTAAAACTTTGATTTGACTATTACATACATGTCGGACAAACTTGAGAGGTAGCATAAAGCCATTCAGAAGGGAGAGTGACTTTTAAATTGGACAAAATAAAACATGACAAAAGAGGAAACCAGATCATATGATTTTTTTCCACAATATTTAATAGCTAATGACTAAAGCTAATTAGGTCCATCTAGTCGAGGCTATGGACTTCCCAGGTGGCTCAGACAGTAAAGCGTCTGTCTACAATGCGGGAGACCAGGGTTCGATCCCTGGGTTGGAAAGATCCCTTGGAGAAGGAAATGGCAATCCACTCCAGGACTATTGCCTGGAAAATCCCATGGACAGAGGAGCCTGGTAGGCCACAGTCCACGGTGTCGCAAAGAGTATGGTTTCTCCAGTGGTCATGTATGCATGTGAAAGTTGGACTGTGAAGAAAGCTGAGCACTAAAGAATTCATGCTTTTCAACTGTGGTGTTGGAGAAGACTCTTGAGAGTCCCTTGGACTGCAAGGAGATCCAGCCAGTCCATTCTGAAGGACATCAGCCCTGGTATTTCTTTGGAAGGAATGATGCTAAAGCTGAAACTCCAGTACTTTGGCCACCTCATGTGAAGAGTTGACTCATTGGAAAAGACTGATGCTGGGAAGGATTGGGGGCAGGAGGAGAAGGGGACGACAGAGGATGAGATGGCTGGATGGCATCACGGACTCGATGGACGCGAGTCTGAGTGAACTCCGGGAGCTGGTGATGGACAGGGAGGCCTGGCATGCTGCGATTCATGGGGTTGCAAAGAGTCGGACATGACTAGCGACTGAACTGAACTGAAAGCTAATTAAATTCTATGTTCTTTTTTTTCAAGGTTTAACAAAGTTTTATATATTCAACCAACATGATAAATATTTAACTCTATCTAGACAGTAAAATACTGAACTAATGAAAGTATATTGCAGAGCATAGAGCAAGTCCTGGAAAAATTCAAGCCAACAGCCTTATCCTTGAAAAACTGTGAATGCCAGGAGTGGGACCTTTACAGTGGGTGTCATAGAGCTGTCTCTTATACACATCTAGATGTGTATAAGAGACAGGAATTACTATGTGACTTAGCAATTCTACTCCAACATATAAACCCAAAATAAATGAAAATATATACTCTTACAAAAACTTGTACACAAATATTAACAGCAGGTTTCTTCATAACATTCAAAAGACAAAACAATCTAAGTGTCCATCAACCAATTATTACATCAACTGATGAATGCATAAAAAAACTGTGGTATATACAAACAATGGAATATTATTCTGCCTTAAAGGAATAAAGCACTGATACACACTACAACATAGAAGAACCTTGAAAAACATGTTAAGTAAAATAAGCCAGACAGAAAAGGCCACATACTGCACACTTCCATTTATATGAAATAAAATATCCAGAATAGGCAAATCCATGGAAACAAACTAAACTGGTAGTTTGGGGCAAGGCAGGGAGGGCAGGTGGGAATACTGATATGACCACTTTTTGGATACAAGTTTCTTTTTGACGTGATGAAATGTCCTGGGTTTAGATCGTGGTGACAGTTGTACAACACTGCCAATGTCCTAGCAGTCACTGAATTGCACACCTTAAAATAGTTAAAATTATGAAGTTAAGTAAATTTTGCATTAATAATATTTTTTAAAAGTGGTTGCCCCTGGGCATAGAACTTGAGATGTTTAAGAGGAAGGGGCTGTTAATTTCTCATTATTAAGTATTTTTTAGTACTTAAATTTTCCCTTGTACCAAATGACCACGGATAAATAAACATAAAGTGATTTCTCCGCTCACTTAACAATATCAAAAGTTACTATTGGGGGAAATAGGGAAGGTTCATAGTGTTTGAATTATGTCTTACATATTCTTCTTGTTCTCTATAATCCTATTCCTTCTCCCATATGGTATAGTAACATTACTGATTTAGTTCACTGACAGTTAATTTTAAAATGTGGAAATTAAATCATTAAGTAAATCACATACTTCTTCCTTGCAAAGAACAACAGAATCAACTTCAAGTGAAAGGAGCAACAGGAATGAACAAAAGTACCAAAGTTTTCCCACGGAAAATTGTGGTCAATTACTCAATAATAATGATATTGCACTTGCCATTATCAGGATTAAATTTCCTGAATTTTCCTCCAATTAAAGATGTTAAACAGCAAATTCAACTCTAACATTTTCAGTTTTTACTTAGATTTATGTTTTACATAGTAAATATGAAGAGCTCAATACTTACTTATCAAGGAAATCCTTGTCCACTACAGCAGTGATGTCAAGAAGAGGATTTCCCATTCCAAAGAGAATATTTTCACTAAAAAACACACAAAATACAAGCACAAGTTAGAAATACCTCTGAAAGTAAGGTGACATATAAAATGCACATAAATATAAAAATATCTTCATTTTACCCTGAAAATAAACCTAACATACTAGATTATTAAAACTTTGATTTGACTATTACATACATGTCGGACAAACTTGAGAGGTAGCATAAAGCCCTGCAGAAGGGAGAGTGACTTTTAAATTGGACAAAATAAAACATGACAAAAGAGGAAACCAGATCATATGATTTTTTTCCACAATATTTAATAGCTAATGACTAAAGCTAATTAGGTCCATCTAGTCGAGGCTATGGACTTCCCAGGTGGCTCAGACAGTAAAGCGTCTGTCTACAATGCGGGAGACCAGGGTTCGATCCCTGGGTTGGGAAGATCCCTTGGAGAAGGAAATGGCAATCCACTCCAGGACTATTGCCTGGAAAATCCCATGGACAGAGGAGCCTGGTAGGCTACAGTCCACGGTGTCGCAAAGAGTATGGTTTCTCCAGTGGTCATGTATGCATGTGAAAGTTGGACTGTGAAGAAAGCTGAGCACTAAAGAATTCATGCTTTTCAACTGTGGTGTTGGAGAAGACTCTTGAGAGTCCCTTGGACTGCAAGGAGATCCAGCCAGTCCATTCTGAAGGACATCAGCCCTGGTATTTCTTTGGAAGGAATGATGCTAAAGCTGAAACTCCAGTACTTTGGCCACCTCATGTGAAGAGTTGACTCATTGGAAAAGACTGATGCTGGGAAGGATTGGGGGCAGGAGGAGAAGGGGACGACAGAGGATGAGATGGCTGGATGGCATCACGGACTCGATGGACGCGAGTCTGAGTGAACTCCGGGAGCTGGTGATGGACAGGGAGGCCTGGCATGCTGCGATTCATGGGGTTGCAAAGAGTCGGACATGACTAGCGACTGAACTGAACTGAAAGCTAATTAAATTCTATGTTCTTTTTTTTCAAGGTTTAACAAAGTTTTATATATTCAACCAACATGATAAATATTTAACTCTATCTAGACAGTAAAATACTGAACTAATGAAAGTATATTGCAGAGCATAGAGCAAGTCCTGGAAAAATTCAAGCCAACAGCCTTATCCTTGAAAAACTGTGAATGCCAGGAGTGGGACCTTTACAGTGGGTGTCATAGAGAGTGTAATTTTCAATTACATTTAAGGGACTTTGACGGAGTCTGTTTTCCATAGTACTACAGTGTTGCTCAAAACTAAGGGAAAGATAGAACCCTGAGAACCACAAGCAATACCAACTAACAGCAAGAAATGGACTGGAGGCATAGCTGGGTCAGCCTTAATCAGGGGCATTTTTCTAGTTACTGCAATAAAACTCGCCTCTGCATAATAATTTCCCATTGGTATCTAGTCTGCTCAAGCTCTTTTCCAGTTGCTTCTAAACCAGTTACCATCCTCACCACTTGGAGATTATCATTAATACCAACAGGACTGATACACCAAAGTTTCCTTAGGAGAACAAAGTACAGCCTACACTTACAGTCTAAAATGATTTAGAAGACTAAAGTAAAATCAAAGATTGGGCAACTATAGTTGAATATGCAGTGGGAAATTTGTCCCTTTTTCTATTTAAAGAAAACTGATGAGGGAGGGATAAAAGACAATGTATTTATTTATTCACATTGGCATTTATAATCAAAATAAAAGTCTAATAAAAAAAAGTAAGCGCTTAGAAAATGAAGGATCAATAGGCAGACACAGGAAAATGTGACCATCACTTCATTAGGAACTTCTCTGCCTAATCTGTGTCTTATTAGGCAAACAATAAAACCTCTTCAGTTCACTTCAGTTCAATCGCTGAGTCATGTCCAACTCTTTGTGACCCCATGGACTGCAGCACACCAGGCCTCCCTGTCCATCACCAACTCCCAAAGTTTACTCAAACTCATGTCCACTGACTCAGTGAAGCCATCCAGCCATCTC
This sequence comes from Oreotragus oreotragus, assembly GCA_006410675.1. Taxonomy (NCBI): domain Eukaryota; kingdom Metazoa; phylum Chordata; class Mammalia; order Artiodactyla; family Bovidae; genus Oreotragus; species Oreotragus oreotragus. The sequence continues at coordinate 113,316 of SJYX01008924.1, forward strand.
ATCCTCTGTCGTCCCCTTCTCCTCCTGCCTTCAATCTTTCCCACCTTCAGGGTCTTTTCCAATTAGTCAGTTTTTCCCATCAGATGACCAAGTACTGGAGAGTCAGCTTCTGCATCAGTCCTTCCAGTGAATATTCAGGACGAATTTCCTTGAGAATGGACTGCTTGGATCTCCTTGCTGTCCAGGAGACTCTCAAGAGTCTTCTGTAACACCACAGTTCAAAAG
>SJYX01008924.1:115256-136791 GCA_006410675.1 Oreotragus oreotragus
TAATTTCATGGCTGCAGTCACCATCTGCAGTGATTTTGCAGCCCAAAAAAATAAAGTCTCTCACTGTTTCCAGTGTTTCCCCATATATTTGCCATGAAGTGATGGAACCAGATGCCATGATGTTAGTTTTCTGAATGTTGAGTTTTAAGCCAACTTTTTCACTCTTCTCTTTCACTGTCAAGAGGCTATTTAGTTCTTCACTTTTCACCATAAGGGTGGTGTCACCTGCATATCTGAGGTGATTGATATTTCTCCCGGCACTCTTGATTTCAGCTTGTGCTTCTTCCAGCCCAGCGTTTCTCATGATGTACTCTGCATATAAGTTAAATAAGCAGGGTGACAATATACAGCCTTGACGTACTCCTCTTCCTATTTGGAACCAGTCTGTTGTTCCATGTCCGGTTCTAACTGTTGCTTCCTGACCTGCATATAGGTTTCTCAGGAGGCAGGTCAGGTGGTCTGGTATTCCCATCTCTTTCAGAATTTTCCACAGTTTATTGTGATCCACACAGTCAAAGGCTTTGGCATAGTCAATGAAGCAGAAGTACATGATTTTCTGGAACTCTCTTGCTTTTCTGATGATCCAACGGATGTTGGCAATTTGATTTCTGGTTCCTCTGCCTTTTCTAAATCCAGCTTGAACATCTGGAAGTTCACGGTTCACGTATTGCTGAAGCCTGGCTTGGAGAATTTTCAGCATTACTTTACCAGCATGTGAGATGAGTGCAACTGTGCTGTAGTTTGAGCATTCTTTGGCATTGCCTTTCTTTGGGATTGGAATGAAGACTGACCTATCCAGTCCTGTAGCCACTGCTGAATTTTCCAAATTTGCTGGCATATTGAATGCAACACTTTCACAGCATCATCTTTTAGGATTTGAAATAGCTCAAGTGGAATTCCATCACCTCCACTAGCTTTGTCTGTAGTGATGCTTCCTAAGGCCCATTTGACTTTGCATTCCAGGATGTCTGGCTCTAGGTGAGTGATTACACCATCATGATTATCTGAGTCATGAAGATCTTTTTTGCATAGTTCTTCTGTGTATTCTTGCCACCTCTTCGTAATATTTTCTGCTTCTGTTAGGCCCATACCTTTTCTGTCCTTTATTGTGCCCATCTTTGCATGAAAACTTCCCTTGGTATCTCTAATTTTATTGAAGAGATCTCTTATTTATTTAAACAAAACAAAACAAAAAAGCACAGGGGAAATATTATTGAGATGCTTGGCTGTTTCTTTTTATTCACACTTTCTAAGTGTTTAGTTCAATATAGACAGTAATGTAACCACCACAAAAATTAAAACACAAAACATTTCAATCATCACAAAAAAATAAAACTGTCCCCATGTCAGTCTCTCCACCCACAACTGGTCCCCTCCTGGTTTTAAGAAATATAACAGTGGTATTTCTTTTTAAGAAGTCAGTCCTTTGCATATCTCCTGCACTCTCAAAATGGTTTATTACACCCTACTCAAAAATTTAGTAGAAATAATATTATCAAATTAATGCAACCTCCCTAGGCCCATGGCTTCTACAGTCAAAGAATTATGGTGGGAAATGAGAACAATGAATCACAATAACCATGTTTAAACTCATTTCTAAATCTATTTGTCCAACAAAACCTTTGCTTATGAACATAAATGGATAAGAATATGTGAAATGTTGATCTAGAGCTCCCTGTGTAACGGACAAAAGAGGAAGAACTTAAATACCAATTACTGTCCCTTACTGCAAGAATTATATAGCATAGGCCCTGATGAGAGATGCTGTCAAGCTGGCCGAGTTGGAACCCACTGCAGCAAGCATGGCTAATATAAGAGGTAGGAGACAATAGAATTTAAAACAACACATAAAAGGTGTCTTCATACAGTAAGTTAAGTTAAAAACTACACAATTATTTACAAAAGCAAATGAGTTTAGACTACTCACATCATTTTCCTCTCCATCACTGTATATAACTGAGAAGCTATTAAATAACTTCATAGTAATATAACAGATCAACTCTGTTAAAAACACTAATGCTTTAAAATGGCTAATTTCCTAAATACACACTAGTGTCCAGGCCAGTAAATACTGTACCACCCTTTTCAAATAATGAAAATACTATTTAAGTAAGCATTTATTTTGATCTTTTCATATTAGATGTTAACAAGATGGGGCTGGTCTATGGCCAAAAACGATCAGACTCATACTAGGACTATTATTTTGTTAGCAATATAAATGTTAGCAATGTCTTTTTCCTGGAATGGATGCTAGGATGAAAGATTTTGAATGACTGGTTTTGTTGATTTTTTTCTTTTAGTCAGTAATTTTACATGTCTCATAATTCAGACGCCATCCAACATAAACCTATAATTATTATTGTTAGACAACCTCCAAGTTTCATGCACTGACAAAGATATCAAAGTAAAAGATACTCATAAAACTTTGTCTACTCTATTGATATATTATCGTTGATTAGCTCTTTCATCAGCAAAAATATTTAGTTACACTATGTTGCCAGAATAAATACTAATGATAAGTATCCTTAACTATTATAACCATCATCCTCTCTTTAAATTCAGAAGCCTCATCTTCATAGGTGATTCTTCTCTCTCCATCAATAAGCAATATTTTTAGTAATAACTGCATCTTCTTAGCTTTCTCCAACAGTTTACCTGCCAGGAACCCCCACAACACTCCACTGGCACTGCCTTTAACTAGGCCCTCTAGGCCCTCTAGACCCTGCCTAAATTTCTACACTGCTGCTATTTTTTTAGCCACAATAAATCCGATACAGTATCACCAGAACTATATTATTTAAACAAATCTAGATGTTCAAGCTGGTTTTAGGAAAGGCAGAGGAACCAGAGATCAAATTGCCAACATCCACTGGATCATTGAAAAAGCAAAAGAGTTTCAGAAAAACATCTATTTCTGCTTTATTGACTATGCCAAAGCCTTTGACTCTGTGGATCACAATAAACTGTGGAAAATTCTGCAAGAGATGGGAATACCAGATCATCTGACCTGCCTCTTCAGAAACTTATATGCAGGTCAGGAAGCAACAGTTAGAACTGGACATGGAACAGATTGGTTCCAAATAGGAAAAGGAGTACGTCAAGGCTGTATATTGTCAACCTGCTTATTTAACTTATATGCAGAGTACATCATGAGAAACGCTGGGCTGGAAGAGGCACAAGCTGGAATCAAGAGTGCCGGGAGAAATCTCAATAACCTCAGATATGCAGATGACACCACCCTTATGGCAGAAAGTGAAGAGGAATTAAAAAGCCTCTTGATGAAAGTGAAAGAGGAGAGCGAAAAAGTTGGCTTCAAGCTCAACAATCAGGAAACAAAGATCATGGCATCTGGTCCCATCACTTCATGGCAAATAGATGGGGAAACAGTGGAAACAGTGTCAGACTTTATTTCTGGGGGCTCCAAAATCACTGCAGATGGTGATTGCAGCCATGAAATTAAAAGATGCTGACTCCTTGGAAGAAGAGTTATGACCAACCTAGATAGCATATTCAAAAGCAGAGACACTGCTTTGCTGACTAAGGTCCGTCTAGTCAACGCTATGGTTTTTCCTGTGGTCATGTATGGATGTGAACTGGACTGTGAAGAAGGCTGAGCGCTGAAGAATTGATGCTTTTGAACTGGGGTGTTGGACAATGCCGGGAGCCAGCATGAGAGATCCCACCCATGCGAAGAGACCTAACGGGACAAGGCGAGTCAGGTCTCAACGGGTCCTCTGCCTGAGCATCTACCCCGAAACCAAAATCTGTCTGTTTACTGTCTGCTATACTATACTCTTCTGACATTACAGGGGGCTATCCCGACCACCTTTCTCTGGAAAAAGTAAACTTAGAGGTCCAGCTGGTCTCCTGCATATGAAAGGGGTGTCTCAGCTCAAATCCCTCTGATGGCTAACTTGCCTGACAGGTTCCCAGGGACTTTTACAACTACGCATGTGATTGTTTACAGACCCCCAACTGCACATCTTCAAGATATAGAGCCTTTTAGAGCTAAGAATTAGTTTGGTGAAGGGTTTCATTGCTGAGTTAAATGTTTGCCGCCAGGCCCCCATATCCTTTATCTTTTAGGAACCTGGAAGGATATTAATCAATGTAATCGGGATGCAGAAATAGGAATATAGTAGTTTTGATGTTAGCAATATTATACTTTTGAGTTAATGAATTTTCTCTTTGTTATAAATCACTGTACTCCTCTTTGTTATAAATTGTTGTGTCCTTGCTATGTAAGAATATAACTTTATTTAGTGCTTTCTGAGAGTGGCACCAGACTTTAGTAAGAACAACACTTTTAAGGCAAGTAAGTTTTCTGGTTGACCGCCCTTATCAGAAAAGGGTCATAAAATGCTAATAGGCCTCCTGGCCAGAAGATGATGTAAATCACCTAAGATCTGTGTATACAGCTAAGTGTCCAGAGAGAAAGCCTGGTCTCGATAAGGGTCAGGGCTGCTGACCCTGCGTGACTTTGTATTATCCATTGATATCTATGTACAACTAAAAGTATAAAAGCTTTTCCTGGAAAATAAAGGATGGACCAGTTTCTCAGGCCAGTTCCTGGAAAGATTGGTTCCCCCGTGTCTTCTTTTCTTTCTTACTCTATTTTCTGGCTGATTCCCGTCTGGGGCATAGAGGCTAGCCGTGTCTACTTATTTGCCCGGGCTTCTAAGACCCACACGAGAGGGAGCCCAAGGCTGGGCACCGTCCAGTATTTAAGCGGGCACCTGTGGCCCTATGTAGACGGTTCAAGTCCCTTGTCTCGGGGCTTTATTGGCTTTCTATGTAAACCAAGGAATACAGCCTCTTTCTCTCCTCTATTCTCTTATCTGCAAACTCTTTCCTTATCTCTCCCTAAATCTATATATCTCTCTCGCCACGCCATCCTCACTTCGAATTACCCTGGATCCAACCAGGGCTGGACCCCAGTAGGAGAAGACTCTTGAGAGTCCCTTGGACTGCAAGGAGGTTCAACCAATCCATCCTAAAGGAGATTAATCCTGGGCGTTCATTGGAAAGACTGATGCTGAAGCTGAAACTCCAGTACTTTGGCCACCTCACGCGAGGAGTTGACTCATTGGAAAAGACCCTGACGCTGGGAGGGATTGGGGGCAGGAGAAGGGGACAACAGAGGATGAGATTGGCTGGATGGCATCATCAACTCAATGGACCTGAGTTTGGGTAAACTCTGGGAGTTAGTGATGAACAGGGAGGCCTGGCGTGCCGTGATTCATGGGGTCGCAAAGAGTGGGACATGACTGAGCGACTGAACTGAACTAAACTGATCTTAGAGAGGCAGCAGTGAGTAGTCGCAAGAAGTGAGATCTTAGTTCCCTAACCAGGAAGTGAACCTGTGTACCCTGGATGAAAACCAGGAATCCTATCCACTAGATCAGCAAGGGATAGAGGTTAGAAGGAAATTTTCCCTGGCTCTTGCCCCTACTGAGAAATTCATTTCTCATAGAGGTAAAAACTGTACAAGCAGGTACAAAGTTTATTATTGGAGACAAAGCACCATGACAAGTGGGCGAGCACACAGAGAAACAGTTATGATAGGAAAGGCAGAAATACACACCCAAAGAGAAAGGGTGTGGGCGTCCCCCCTAAAGGGGAGGAGGGCAGTAAAGAGGTGTTAAATCATTTATACAGGGCAGTTCTTTTGGGTATTTGTTTACCTCTGGCCAATTACATGGTTTCTTTCTCTACACCTGACTTACCCGAGGACCCTCCCCAACATGCATGTGGAATTTTTTAAAAAATATATTCCAGCCCAGAGGCCTATAGGGTGGCCTTGGCATCACACATTCTGGAGTGACAAACTCCTCCTTTTGACCCCAAAGGAGCCTTTCTGTGCATGTGCAGTGTATCCCTTGCCCCAAGGATGGGAAATATACAACCTCTTGATCTTTTACACAAACAGGGTTTAGCCCCTTTCTGTTTCCAACTGTTGCTATCTTGAAGTCTTCTCGGGAGACACAGCCTGGCTATTTACTCTATTTGTGTTGTTATTTCTATTTTGAAGTGCAAACAGGAGACTGGTTGTAACTATCTAACCTGGAGCCCACATATCTCTTGTCTCAAGAAATGCAAACAGGAGGCTAATTGTAAATGTCTGAACTGGAGCTCATCTTTTTTTGCCCCAAGAAATGTATACAGGAGGCCAGTTTAAATACCTAGCCTGGAGCCCATCTTATAATAACAGTTTTACTGGTAATAGTAAAAACTTGGAAGCAACCCAAAGGTCCTTCAAAATGTAACTAGGTAAACAAACTGTGGTACACCCATCAGTTCAGTTCAGTCGCTCAGTCGTGTCCGACTCTTTGTGACTCCATGAATTGCAGCACGCCAGGCCTCCCTGTCCATCACCATCTCCCGGAGTTCACTCAGACTCACGTCCATCGAGTCCGTGATGCCATCCAGCCATCTCATCCTCGGTCGTCCCCTTCTCCTCCTGCCCCTAATCCCTCCCAGCATCAGAGTCTTTTCCAGTGAGTCAACTCTTCACATGAGGTGGCCAAAGTACTGGAGTTTCAGCTTTAGCATCATTCCTTCCAAAGAAATCCCAGGGTTGATCTCCTTCAGAATGGACTGGTTGGATCTCCTTGCAGTCCAAGGGGCTCTCAAGAGTCTTCTCCAACACCACAGTTCAAAAGCATCGATTCTTCAGTGCTCAGCTTTCTTCACAGTCCAACTCTCACATCCATACATGACCACAGGAAAAACCATAGCCTTTACTAGGCGGACCTTAGTCGGCAAAGTAATGTCTCTGCTTTTGAATATACTATCCAGGTTGGTCATAACTTTTCTTCCAAGGAGTAAGCGTCTTCTAATTTCATGGCTGCAGTCACCATCTGCAGTGATTTTGGAGCCCAAAAAAATAAAGTCTGACACTGTTTCCACCCATACAATGGACTAATATTCAGCATTAAAAAGAAATGAACTATGATACATCTTGGAAGGATTTCAAACACATTGTTGTGAGTTACCATTTAGGGATAACACAAAGGAGTTTCTTTTGGTGACAGAACAGTTTAGTACCCTAATTGTGTTAATATGGAATCTGTATGTAGAGATTCATGAAATTTCACGAATTATACAAAATTCTTCTGTACAAAATATCACAGAAGTATACACCACCACCACGCCAGTAAAACGCAGTGTAAGCAAAGACTGGTGATATTCTAAAAACATTCATAGTCAATTCATAGTCAACTTAATAGTACTACGTGTGCCAAGCCGCTTCAGTTGTGTCTGACTCTTTGTGACCCCATGGACTGTAGCCTGCCAAGCTCCTCTGTCCATGGGATTCTCCAGGCAAGAATACTGGAATGGGTTGCCATTGCCTCCTCCAGCGGATCTTTCCAACCCAGGGAACAAACACGCATCTGTATCTTCTAAAACTGGCAGGTGGGTTCTTTACCACTAGCGCCACCTGGGAAAGTACTATACCAATATTAATTTCCTGGTTTGGGTAATATACTATGGTTACTTAAGATTTATTACTGGCGGAAGTTGGGTGAAAGGCACATAGGAACTCTCTGTACTCTTTTTGCAACTTCCTGTGAGTCAAAAAAGAAAAAAAGAAAATCGTATTCAAAAGAAAGAAAAAAATATATTAAAATGTTTAAAAAACAATTAGGGTGACATCATCAGGAATGATAGAATAAGGGCCTCCAAAAATCCTCTCTTCCATAAAAGCAACAAGAACAGTAGCAAAAAAAAAAAAGTCTAAATCAACATTTTCAAAACTCCAAAGCCTTCCAACATCTGAGGAGCATTTTTCAAAGGGGAAAAAAAAAAAAGGCTGAATCTCTGCAAAAACAGCAAGCTTTGTGGCATTCTAACTTGCCGAATTCCCATCCCCCTCCCCAGCTCCATGGCAGCCTTAAAAGCAACAGCCCCAGAAACACAGTGGAAAGCAAGAGCCTATCAGCCACTGGAGGAATTGGAACAGAACTGAAGCTCTTTCAAAGCCTCGTTTTCAGAGACTGTTATTATCTGAGCTTTTGAGTAACCGGCAGTTACCCGAAAAATCCCTACTCCTAACACTTCTCATTATTTGACCTGACTCACAGTTTCCCCAGTGCTCACAGACTTTTCCCCAGGGGCATTTGTCAAAAACAATCATCTGCAATTGTTTAACACTCCAGCCATCTGAAGCAGTTGGGAGCAAACCAAAAAGCTTAAAAGGAAAAGTGTGGACAGGAGATGTCCATAGGGGTTTTGAAAAGTTCTGACTATTCCTGAGAATCTAGGAGACCATGTACATGTGCCTTGGCCTGTGTGCATGTTCAAGAAAGACTTGAAAAGGCATTAAGCAATCATCTCTGAACACGAGGCTTTGCACAAGCAGGAAATAAAGGCTATGGCAGCACTGCAAGCCTGGCTGAGCATTGAAGTTACACCTTATCAAACACAGACAGCCTCTCAGCAAACATTGGGAGACGATAACAAGTACTGGAAAGAACACAGAAAAACTGGAATCCACGCTGCTGGTGGAGATGTAAAATGATGCTGCCAGCTTGAAACAACATTTGGCAGTTCCTCAAAAGAAAAAACAAATGTAAAATTCCCAGGTGGCGCTAGTGGTAAAGAACTCACCTACCAATGCAGGAGACACAAGAGATGTGGGTTCAATCCCTGGCTTGGGAATATTCCTTGGAGAAGGAAACGGCAACCCACTGCAGTATTCTCACCTGGGAAATCCCATGGACAGAAGAGCCTGGCACGCTATAGTTCATGGGTTTGCAAGAGTCGGATATAACTTAGTGGTTAAACAAAATAACCATATGACCCAGTATAAGTATATACTAAGGAGAAATGAAAACACGTGACATCACAAAAACTTGGACATAAATGTTTATGGTATCATTACTCATAATGGTCAAAAAGTGGAAATAAAAATACCCATCCACTGGCAAACGGATAAACAAAATGTGGTCTATACACACAATGGAATATTATTCAGTCATAAGAAGGAATGAAATACTGACACGTGTAACAACATAGGAGGAACTCTGAAAATAATATGCTCAGTGAAGGAAGGCAGGCACAAAAGCCCAAATACATGGTTCCACTCATGAAATGACCAGAGTATGACAAATTCACAAAGTAGATTAGTAACTGCCAGGATATGGGCAGAGGAAATGGAGAGCAGCTGCCAACAGGTGCCAGGCTTCATCTGTGCCCTGTGCTCAGTCACTATGTTGTGTCCAACTCTTTTTGACCCCATGGAATGCTGCCTACCAGGCTCCTCTGCCCATGGGATTTTTCAGACATGAATATTAAAGTGGGTTGGCATTTTCCTCCTCCAGAGGACCTTCCTGACCCAGAGATCAAACTCACATCTCCTTTATCTCCTGAACTGCAGACAGATTCTTCACCCACTGAGCCATCAAGGAAGCCTGAGACTCATTTGGAGATGATGAAAATATTCTGCAATTAGATAGTGGTGGTGGATGCACAACACTATGAATATCCTAAAAACCACTGGGTTGTACAGTTTAAAATGATAGATTTTATGGCATGTGAATTATGTATCACAGTAGCCATGCATGGATGTGAGAGCTGGATCATAAAGAAAGCTGAGTGCCGAAGAATTGATGCTTTTGAACTGTGGTGTTGGAGAAAACTCTGGAGAGTCCCTTGGGATTGCAAGGAGCTCAAACCAGTCAATCCCAAAGGAAATCAGTCCTGAATATTCACTGGAAGGACTGACGCTGAAGCTGAAGCTCTAATACTTCAGCCACATCATGCAAAGAACTGACTCACTGGAAAAATACCCTGATGAAGGGAAAGACTGAAGGCAAGTGGAGAAGGGGAGACAGAGTATGAGATGGTTGGACTGCATTATCAACTCGATGGGCATGAGTTTGAGCAGGCTCTGGGAGTTGGTGATGGACAGGGAAGCCTGGCATGCTGCAATCCACAGGGTCGCAAAGAGTTGGACACAACTGAGCAACTGAACTGAAATGAATAATGCAATAAATAAAACAAGCAAACTAACTGGCATTTATAGAACAATACACCCAACAACTGCAATATTCATTTACTGAATAAATGATGTACAGAAAAACTACACTGAAAATCTCAAAATATTGCTGAGTGAAATTAAAGACTTTAAAAACACTTGTAATATTCAGCAAAACAGGCTACAGGTAAGACCATAAAAATCTCAGTAGATATCAAAGGACTGAAACTTAACAATGTATTTTTTCTCTGTACATAAAAAGGGGGCTTCCCAGGTAGCTCAGTGGCAAAGAATCCGCCTGCAAGAGCCACAGGAGACATGAGTTGGATCCCTGGGTTGAGAAGATCCCCTGGAGGAGGAAATGGCAACCCACTCCAGTATTCTACCTGGGATAACCCCATGGACAGAGGAGCCTGGTGAGGTCACAAAGAGTCAGACTCAACTAAGCACACATGCCCACATATATAAAATACAGATATACCCTTATAAAGTATAAACAATATATTTTCTGTATCATGGAATTAAATAGAAAATCAATTTTAAAAAATAACTGTAAAACCCCCAAATATTTAGAAATTAGACAATAAACTTTTAAAATCTGTAGTTAAGAGAAATCACAACAGAAATTGGAAAATTACTTGAATTGATCACACATGTCAAAATTTGTATGTTGCAGTTAAAGAAGTACTGAGGGAAACATTTATATATATGAAACATTTTATATATGAAATGCACATATTAGAAAACAAGAAAAGTTTAAAATGAATGGTCTGAATTTCTAACTCAAAAGAAAATGGAAAAGGAGTAAATTAAGTCCAAAAGAGTAGAAGAAAGAAAATAAAAATATGACAGCAAAAAATAAACAAAATAGAAATGTAGTACCAAAACAAGAAGTTCAACAAAACCCAAATCTGGGGTTTTGAAAAGATTAATACAATTGGTTAAACCCCTAACAAGACTGAGCCCAAAATGTTAAAAAAAAAAAAAAAAGAGGAGGAGGAGGTGGAGTACCAGTATCAGGAATGAAAAAGGGGACATAAAACAGTTCCTGCAAGCAGTAATAGAATACTAAGAGTAACTCTGTAACAATCCAACAATTTAGAACAGATTTCCTTAAAAATTCAAAACTGACACAGGAAAAAATGGTAAATCTGAATAACCATTTATCATATCTTTAAATATTCTAGGCCCAGATGGCTTTACTGCTGAAAGCTATCAAAAATTTAAAGAAACAATACCAATCTTACAAAGCTACAATAATTAAGTCAATGTAGTATTGGCATAACACTATACAAACAGATCAAAAGATCAGAATAGAAAGTCTGGGAAAAGTCTTATACCTATCGAATCTATTGACTGAGAATCCTTTTAAGGAAACCCTTACACTGTAGCAAAAAAAAAAAAAAAAATAGCTTAAAATGGATCAACAGAGCTAAATGTGAAGGCTCAAACTATAAGGCTTCTAGAAGGAAACATAAGGGCATAGTTTCATAACCTTGAGATAGAAAAGGAAAGATCTCTTTACCTCTATTAAAAGGTAAGAAACATAAAATAAAATGAATCCAATGAATTCAATATCAAATTTTAAAACTTCTGCTCCCAAAAGACACTGTTACAAAAATGGAAAGACATGGCTCAGAGAGAAAATATTTGCTAAACACGAAGAGTTGATTCATTGGAAAAGACTCTGATGCTGGGAGGGATTGGGGGCAGGAGGAGAAGGGAACGACCGAGGATGAGATGGCTGGATGGCATCACAGACTCGATGGACGTGAATCTGAGCGAACTCCGGGAGATGGTGATGGACAGGGAGGCCTGGCGTGCTGCGATTCATGGGGTTGCAAAGAGTCGGACACAACTGAGTGACCGAACTGAACTGAACTGAACTGAAACATGAAGGAATATATGCTTATGTGTAAAATCTGACAAATAACTTCTATCTAAAATACCAAAAGAATTAACAAACCAGCAACAAAAAAGACAACCTGTACGTACAAATATGGGTAAAAGACCTGAACTGACAGTTCAAAAGAAAAGATAAGCAAATGGCCTATAATCACATGATTAGCCATCAGTGAACTATAACTACAATGAAATACACTTATATACCCACCAGAATGGCTAAAATAAAAAATGCCAAACATTTTGGTATTTGGAAAGGATAGAAAAGGAGTAAAGGATGGAAAAGGAGTGACATCAAAAATGTCAAGCATGTGGAATAACTGGAACTCTTGTAATACTGAGTGTTGAATGTATTCCATTTTCTACTTTGGAAAACAGTGGTGGTTTCTGACGTTAAACACACATCTACCCTAGAACACAGCAATTCCACACCTGGGCATTTACCCACGTCCACACAAAGGCTTATCCAGGAAGGTTCATGAAGCTTCACTTAGGGTAACCAAACCCTGGAAACAAGCCAAAGTCCATCAGCAGAACTGTTATAATATTCATATCATAGAATCTTAGCAGTAAAATGAAACAAACTACTAAAACACACGTCTAAATGGATGAATCTCAAAACTGTCACTGAACAAAAGTAATCAGACACAAACAGTACTTATTGTATGATTTTATTTATATGAAGTGTTAGAAAACACAAAACTAATCTCTACTAATAGAACCCAGAAAATGATTGCCTGGATGGGGCAGGAGAAAGAGACTGATTGAAAAGAGGCAAGAAAAAACTTTCCAGGAGATGAACATGTTTTGTTAAGTTGATCTGGGTGGTGTTTTACAAATACTTTTCTTTCCTCCCAAAAAATTCAGCGAACTTAAGGATCTGTGATTTTACTAAATATGAATTACATTGTTGGCATTTTTTTAAAAAGTAAACAAACTAGGAAAATCTTTGTTTCCTTTAGGCTATGGAAGCCAGTCCTTTCATTTTAGCCTGTCCATACTAGCATGCTGTCTTGCACACTCAAGGAAAAAAATCTCTTCCCTCTGCCCAGCATCATCTATTTTTTTCTTCCCCTTCATCCCCCAAATCCTCAACCATACATATATCTGTAAGTATTATTTCCCTACTCCCCATGACAGCTAACACTTCTAAAAGACTGTGCTATGAAATAGGAAGGTTCCCTAAAGTAGATAAAATTATTTATTTTAAATTCAGTTTTCAGAAGCGTATGTGTGAGATACTAATGACTAACAGCAATTTAAAGCTTACAAAGCATTTTTATGTATGTTATTGCCTTTAAATCCTCACAAAAACCCTATAGTATAGGTTTTGCTATTATCTGTGTTTATGAAAGCCTGGCAGGGCTACAGTCCATGGGGTCGCCAGAGTCAGACACGACTTAGCAACTAAACCACCACCACTGTTAAAGAAAATAAGAGGCTCAGCAAAGTTTCATAACCTGGCAAAGGTCATACAACAAATAAATGATACCTAACTTCAAATCACATTCTTTTTAATATGCTACTCTGCCTGGCGTGCTGTGATTCATGGGGTCACAAAGAGTCGGACACGACTGAGCAACTGAACTGAACTGAGACAATAAGAATTCTGTTAATAAAAATGTCTGACTGATGAAAAATATCCAAATCTAGCCAAAATAAGCTAATATTCCATTATCTTATGGTACTATGTCAAGTAACATTTCAACAACCCAAATCTACTACCACAAAATTACTATAGTGTGTTAAGTAGGTAACCAGATAACTTATTATCCAAGTGGGACACTTTTGAGAATAAAGGGAGAGCTACTAATAATTATGCCAGGATAACAGGCATGATCCAGGACTGTCTTGGGCAAACTGGGACATATGGTCATTCTATTTATAAGCTAGCTATGCTATGTGAAATTAAGAATTCAGACATATTTTATTACAATATTTTTTAAAGTAACAATTTTAAAACCAAGTAGAAGAGGTAAATAGCCATGAGCATTAACCAGTGTTACAAGAAAGGTTTAACATTTCAAACTGTCTAGACAATCACTCTGGTTCCATTTCATCTTTGACAGTTCTGCTTAATGTAGCAATAGTGTGGCTGGAAAGATCTGGAGTTAGAAATCCTTGTATGCCTTTTCAAACAAAGATGACCTATTTATCAATATTAGTATTAACAGCTGACAACACTGCAGTTCTCCAAGGAAAGGATTCCTGCTTTAGTTCTTCAAAATATTTCATAAATTTAACAATTTCATTTTATTTTAAAAAGCTCACTAGCTTCACTAAGAAGCCTCATGGCATAAAAAAGTTTGTGTAATAATATAAAATTTATAATTCTTATAAAAGACACAAGCCCTGAAATGAGTTTGAAAAACTGTTTAAATATTCTAAAGAAACCAATTCAACAAAGTAATACACTTCAATCTCAGCCAGAATTTAGTCTTCGTATGAATGTTCTCCATCTGAGTGGCTTGGCAGATCCTACTAGACGTACCTCAAAGTCTTGAGTGTTACGAGAAAAATACCCCAGGACTCCACCCATAGCCCACATAAATTTTCCAATGTAGGCTTAACCCACAGAAGTGGTTACAGAATTATCATGTAGGTCACAGTCATGTCTAGTCCCAGAATAGTCTTAAACCAAATCTGACCTGTCTACGCAGGCCAAAGAATAGGCTCCTCAGCTCTACAGCAAACATGGCACAAACTCAAGCTGTAAGCAATTTTCAAAACCAGACTAGACATTCATGTTGGAAAAACAAGGCAATATTCATAGAAGTATCTTGAAATACTGTTGGCTTAGTACCTATAAAAAGTGCATAAAGTAGAAGTCAGGAGACCTAAATTCCCTTTTAAGTTCGATTGCTGCCAAACTAGGACATAGCTCTTCATTTGGGCCTAAAGGTCCAATATCAAGAAAGAAAGAGTAAAGCGCTCTCTAAGATTCTCTTATACTCCTAACATTCTACCTTTTCCTATGTGTCCTGAATTTTAACCCAAGCATCAACTTTCCTGTTAGGCCAATTAAAAATGACAAAAGCATCAGTTTATCAAATATGTTTCATCATTTCTCAGATGAAGACCAGCTGGAATCTGATATATTGGGATGGCCAAATAGAAAACACCAAATGAACTTTATGGCCAACCCAATACATACTCTGATAATTGGTTTAAGTGAAGTAAAGTGAAGTCGCTCAGTCGTGTCCAACTCTTTGCGGCCCCATAGACTGTAGCCTACAAGGCTCCTCTGTCCATGGGATTTTCCAGGCAATAGTACTGAAGTGGATTGCCATTTCCTTCTCCAGGGGATCTTCCCAACCCAGGGCTCGAACCCAGGTCTCCTGCATTGTAGACAGACGCTTTACCAACAGGCTGCAAACTTGGGACTCTTCATTAGTAATGGTGTAGCAGAGTAGAACATAAACAACAAAAGTCAGAGTCAAATTCTCCAGCCAAACTTATTCAAAAATCATAAGCTTTTTTAAAATTATTTTTATGTAAATAGTTATTTAGGAATTCCAGTCGGAATGCTGCACTGGAAAGGGCACTGAATCAGGTATCTAGAGATCTGCGATCTAGTTCAAGACATGCAACTACTTGTTATGAACCTGAACAAATCACAGTATCTTTTACCTTCAGTTTCTTCGACTGTAAAATGAGAAAATTAGCTAAGTTCGCTTCCTATTTAAAAATCTAAGATTTAAACATTTATTTTCAGATGACATCATTCTCTAAGGAGACTAAATTGCATTCAACAAGTTAATATTCCATTTACAAAATGCCTTAAAATATAAAAAAGTTTCATATCTACTCAAGAACACTGTGGAATACATATCTGTATTACCATCACAACAGGCCCCATGGTGTAATGATTAACACTATGGTCTCTGAATCCAGCAATCTTAGTTCAAATCTCAGTGGAACCAGAGATCTGTTTGAGGGCTTCCCCAATGACTAAGTTAAAGAATTCGCCTGCAGTACAGGAGATGTCAAGATGTGGGTTCAATCCCTGGGTCAGGGAGATCCCCTAGAGGCGGAAATGGCAACCCACTCCAGTATTCTTGCCCAGAAAATCTCATGGACAGAGGAGCCTGGCGGGCTCAAAGAGTCACAAAGGGTCACAAAGAGTTGGACACGTCTGAGTGACTGAGCGNAGATCCCCTAGAGGCGGAAATGGCAACCCACTCCAGTATTCTTGCCCAGAAAATCTCATGGACAGAGGAGCCTGGCGGGCTCAAAGAGTCACAAAGGGTCACAAAGAGTTGGACACGTCTGAGTGACTGAGCGTGAGCACACATTACCATCACTATTTCATAAAACAAGTGTTCAGAGAAAAATGAAAAAGATCACTCAATCAGAAAAATACTGTCAATTAGAACCCAGGGGTATTGACCACTGGCCCTCACTGGTTCCCATTTCTCTGTTCTGTCACAGTCACTGTGAAGAGTCACATATTACTGTATTTACCAGCAATTATCTTAAGTGTGGTGTAAAAAACAGCCCTGGACATGACGTCAGCTCGGTGACCTTAATCATTCTCCTCATCAGTAAAAGCAAGTCAGCAGTCCCCATCCTCTGGGCTACTGTCAAACTGAGTACAAAATGGGAACGCACGCAACATCATAAATGTGAAAATTAATAAACATAAATGTGAAAGGTATCATAAAACTGCACTAAATGTTGTCTTCTTTGGGAACCAGCTGGTATCTGTAGGATTACCAATCCATTTAGAACTGTCACCACATATACAGGGTTGCTTCAACTTCAGCAGTCCCCATGCCTACTCTTCTAAGTTATTAAGTTCTTTGGAGGACTATGGGAAAGCAAGAAAGTTACTATAGCTGTCCCTCACAATACTTTACAACTTTTGTTCCCAGAAGCAGTTTTTTTCTTTATTTTATATATATAATTTTGTAGTTTTTAGGCTGTGCCATGTGGATGCAGTACCTTAGTTCCTTAGTTCAAATCCATGCCCCCTGCACTGGGAACACAGAGTCTTAACCAATGGACCGCCAGGAAAGTTCTAGAAACAGTCTTTTCAGGAAATTTAAGTAGTATGTTGTTTTTATAAAGGTATCTTGCAGAGCACTCGATTATGGATATCTGGATTCAGTTCCTAACTCTGCCACTAACTGATTTTACTCAAGGCACTCAACTTTTCTTAGCCTCAGGTATAAATGTGGCAACTGGTTTTAGATAATATCTAAAAATCTTTGAGTAATGTCACTGTAGCTGAAGACTATAAAAATGTAGACTAATATCTGAAGATACAAGCATAAATGTAACTATTATTAGTTATCTACCCTTCCAGGAGTCAATCTTTTTAGGACTTGCCTGGTGGTCCAGTGGTTAAGAATCTGCCTTCCAATGCAAGCGACATGGGTTTGATCCCTGGTTGGGGAGCTAAAATCCCACATGCCTCGGGGCAACTAAGCCTGCCACTACTAAGCCTGTGCTCTCTGGAGCCTGAGCACCACTAATAGAGAAAAGGCCATACACCCTCAATTAAGACCAGAGGCAGTTAAAAATACATGTTAAAAAAAAAAAATCAAGTCTTTTTAATACAACCACCATTCAACTTCTACATTAAAAAACACATCCTGTTGTCACTAGCCAAGAAGCAGAAGTTTTAGATTTGGGTGTTCCTCCACCAAGGAGTAGCCAGGATTATGATGATGGATAAAAATTAAGTCCACACAAGAAGAGACCCTTAACATAGAAAGTATTTGCCCCCACTCCTAATTAGTAGCAGATTGAAAAGATGGGATTTGAAAGTGCAAATGGGGAGATGGAGCATAAACTAGGTTTAACAGCATAATCCTAATTCACTCTAAAATACTGTTAGCATTAAATGTTAAATTTATACATCCCAATATAATTTACTGTGAAATCGTTCCATGTGGATCTCCACATTTCACTGTGTGTGTGCGCTCAGTTGTGTCAGACTCTTTGCAACCCCATGGACTATAGCCCACCAGGCTCCTCTCCTTGGAATTTTCCAGGAAGGAATACTGGAGTGGCTTGCCATTTCCCCCTCCAGGAGATGTTCCCGACCCAAGGATCAAACTTGCAACTCCTGGGTCTCCTGCATTAAGAGGCAGATTCTTTACACTGAGCCACCTGGGAAGCCCCCACATTTCAGTACTGTATTTCGAAACGTCCTCCTTCTGCATAATGAGGTAAGTACTCTGAGTTTACATGGAATTATGCAATTTAAGAGAAACTGCATCCAAGTTCAACAGTTACATCCTAAATTACCTGAGGGTTAGGTTCTAAAGTAATTTCTAAAATACTGTGTAGTCAAAATCACCAGTGAGAAACCATTAAATCACCAGGACTTTGGCTGCTGGAAGCTTGCAGAGCAAAATTTAATTTCATTTATTCTCTTCACATTTGTGCTGGGGCCTCCCTGTCGCCAGGACAATGAAGGTCAAAAAGTGAAAAGTGAAAAGTCACTTAGTCGTGTGGGACTCTGCGACCCGATGGACTATACAGTCCATGGAATTCTCCAGTCCAGAATACTGGAGTGGATAGCCATTCCCTTTTCCGGGGGATCTTCCCAACCCAGGGAGAGAACCCAGGTCTCCCGCGTTGCAGGTGGATTCTTTACCAGCTGAGCCACCAGGGAAGTCCATGAAGGCCAAGGTCTACTTTAAAAGAGGCTGTCCAGAACACTGGGTAAATAAGGCAATTTATCTCTTTTTTATTTTTTTAGATTTATCTCTTTTTATAAATAGTTGCATTAGCAATGCAGAGAAGGCAATGGCACCCCACTCCAGTACTCTTGCCTGGAAAATCCCATGGATGGAGGAGCCTACCTCCGGGCCAAACTAGCCCAGACTATCCTGCTTGACACACTAATTGTCTTACGTCCTCGCCTTCCTGAAAAGGATGCAGTGCTCTGAAGCAAGCATCTAGTCATAGGGAGAAAACTGGAAGAACCTTAACTCTTGGCGCTAACCTTGCAATTTAGCGGGGGTAAAAGGACTTAAGAAACTGAGTCTGAACCACTAATAAAAGACAGTAAATCAATTCCAACTGCGGGAAGGACTGACATGGGGGCGTTAGAAAATAAACGTTTTATGATCTAAATAACTTTTGTTTATTCCCTCTTTATTCTGTGTACAAATATTTATATAAACAGACCATAACCTCCAGTGGCATTCATTTACTAACCATTTTGGATGGGGTTCAATTCCATAATCTGAAATCAGTTACATTAGAAACATACCCCAACACGTAACATTGAAATGTGCATTCTGTGACTGAAGGAACTAAATATTTATTTCCTTTTAATTAGTTTAAATTTTAAAACCAAAAGCAAAGTAAAACATTATCCCATTAAACAGTATTTTTCACTGCATACATTTCACTGTGGAAAATTTAGCATCCAAATTGAGACACTGGACAGATAAATATGTACTTTTTCAAGACAGTACAAAAAAAATACAGAATATCTCAAATAGTTTTTATATATATATGTTGATTACATGTTAAAACAGTACTTTTCTACACTGAGTTAAATAAAACCTATTAAGATTAAACTGTTTACTTTCTAATGTGGCTGCTGCTGCTAAGTCGCTTCAGTCGTGTCTGACTCTGTGCGACCCCATAGACGGCAGCCCATTAGGCTCCCCCATCCCTGGGATTCTCCAGGCAAGAACACTAGAAATTTAATTTTGTCTTACATTACATGTCTACCTGACAGTGCTGTTCTACTAAGCCAGCCTTGCTTTTCTTACCTATCATTGCCCCGTGACAAAATTATGTTCACAAAATGAAATTAGTAGATCAATTTACACAAATCTGTGGTTTCTTATAATCTAAAATATAAGTATTCCAAAAGATTTCAAGTTTTCTTCAAAAATGCTTTAACATTATTTTCTTTAATTTGGAAAATGCCTATCTAGAAGGAAGCCCTGCACTATACATCTGATGTGTTCAGTCCATGAATAAAGGCTATTAAAAACAAGAGTCTTGGCTGATTGAGACTTTGTCCAAATGTCCACAACTAGTCAGTTGTTCCTCAGGAAGTGAAACAAAGCAGCAGCAGGACAGCAAATTGAAGCAGTGGAGACACTGACTGATTCAACAGTTTGCCTTCTCCACTAATGGAAAATGTTAATAGATAACCCACATGAGTCAGACACAGTTAGCGACTAAACAACAACCATAACCCGGATGAACTAAAGTAAAACCAGGAATAATACTCAGAACAAACTTCAAAATCTCCATGCAACTTTTAATATGGGATGTACTATGGTGCTTTTCAGACTTTAATACACATCACTTGAGAGATCTTATTATTAAGGATTCAGCAAGCTCTGTGGTCAAGATTTTGCATTTCCTTAAGTTCCCAGATGTTGCCAGTTGCTTCTCCTCTGTGGGCCATGCTAAGTAGCAAGGCTGTAAAGGAAAGTAGCAAGATTATAAAGGCAGCAAGACAGAAGTGACTTGGAACCCCTACATGACTTCCTGCATGAGTTTACACATTACATGCTTTTCATGGCATTGAGAAGATTAAAACTGAATTCATTCTAGTAAAGTGTCTAATAGAGTCCTTAGCACAAGACATGAGTATTACTTTGTTATTACCACCCTTGTTAAAATTATATCTCTGAGAAGCATATGAAAGCTAACATGAACTTGGCCCTGTGAAAAATAGATGAACTTTTATTCATGCTTTTCTTGACACGTACTTTTGATTTTTAATAATAAAGAAAAAAAGGTGGTACACAAGCTAGATTCGAAACCCTGCTTTTAAACAAATATAGTATATTGTATGTTATTAAGGGATGATAAAAGTCTACAATGTTCAAATATTCAATAAAATTAAAGTCATATCAAATTCAAAGTTTTTTTTAAGAAAACAACCAACTTTTGAGAAGTGACATTTTGCATCTAACAATCAATATTTTGGGTTTTTTGGGGGGGTTTTCTGTGCTCATAACCAGTCAACAAAACTTTTAAAAAGTGTATTATCTAAAATGTACTTGGGTAACAGTTCATTTCTGCAGGTATAGATATAAACATGTTATTTCAGTAAACAGGGTTCATGTGTGATCCTTCTTTTAGAGTCATTCAGGTAAAGATAAAAGATATGTTTTTCCAGATAAAGGCAGTAGCTTTTTTCATTCATGGCATGTTCCTTTCCTCAGCTTTTTATGTTCCTTTTCTAATCTTTCCCTACCCTCTCTTCCACCCAGTTTTTTTCAACCATACACATACAAATACACACACGGTTAGCTACTGAGTAACTACTAAAAAACTTTTGATCAATTTTCTAAGCAATTTATTTCAATCCTATTCGTTACTCTAGGGAAAAGCAGTCAATTGGAACTTTTAACTTTTGCAGCCAAAGACAGAGAAGCTCTATACAATCAACAAAAACAAGACCAGGAGCTGACTGTGGCTCAGATCATTAACTCCTTATTACCAAATTCAGACTTAAATTGAAGAAAGTAGGGAAAATCGCTAGACCATTCAGGTACGACCTAAATCAAATCCCTTATGATTATGCAGTGGAAGTGAGAAATAGATTTAAGGGCCTAGATCTGATAGATAGAGTGCCTCATGAACAATGGAATGAGGTTTATGACATTGTACAGGAGACAGGGATCAAGAGCATCCCCATGGAAAAGAAATGCAAAAAAACAA
>SJYX01008924.1:142089-153557 GCA_006410675.1 Oreotragus oreotragus
CATCCATACATGACCACAGGAAAAACCATAGCCTTGACTAGGCGGACCTTAGTCAGCAAAGTAATGTCTCTGCTTTTGAATATACTATCCAGGTTGGTCATAACTTTTCTTCCAAGGAGTAAGCGTCTTCTAATTTCATGGCTGCAGTCACCATCTGCAGTGATTTTGGAGCCCAAAAAAATAAAGTCTGACACTGTTTCCACTATTTCCCCATCTATTTCCCATGAAGTGATGGGACCGGATGCCATGATCTTCGTTTTCTGAATGCTGAGCTTTAAGCCAACTTTTTCGCTCTCCTCTTTCACTTTCATCAAGAGGCTTTTTAGCTCCTCTTCACTTTCTGCCATAAGGGTGGTGTCATCTGCATATCTGAGGTGATTGATGTTTCTCCCGGCAATCTTGATTCCAGCTTGTGTGTCCAGAAGGTTAGGACTCCATGCTTTCACCTTTGAGGTCAGAGGTTCAATCCCTAGTCAGAGAATTAAGATCCCACTATCCAAGGCATAGCCAAAAAAACAGGGAAAGGGGATCAATCACTCATTAGCTCAACAAAAATTTCCTGAGTTCTACTCTACTTCTCAGAATACTGGAGACCGAGCAAGGACCAAGAATATGTACTGCCCTTAAAGAACTTGCATTCTAGTGAGCGGATAGGGATGAAAAACCAAATAAATAAGATCATTAAATGCTCATCAGTGCTATTCAGAGAATTAAAGCCAGCAGATCAACACAGAGAAAGGCTCATTTAGAGTGGGGAGTCAGTAAAGGCCTCCAGTAGGAGGGAACTGAATAGCAAAGAAGAGCAAAGTGGGGAAGGGATTCCAGACAGATATGACTAAAATAACTCGAAGGCCAGTGTGAAGAAAGTCAAGGAAGAGATGGAAGGCTGTAGTCAGAGAAGAAGCAGACTGTCTTAGCTTTCATGAGACTCAGAAGTTTATATTTTGTTATAAGCAAGACAGGAATTAAGTTTTAAACACTTAATTTTTAAAAACAGGAATGACATGATCTGATACTGTTTTAAAATAGAATGTGGTTACGGTGCAGAGAATGGATCACAGCAGCATGAAGGCAGAAAGACTAAATTAAAAGCCTGTGACAGGGATTTCTGTCATGGTTCAGTGGCTAAGACTCTGTGTTCACAATGCAGGGGGCTCAGGTTCAATCCCTGATTAGGGAGCTAGATCCTCCATGCTGCAACTAAGACCTGATGCAACCAAATAAATAACCTATTACAGTATTAAAGATGACAAATAATTCTGATTTGAACCACAAAAATAGTGGTGGATATAGAAGTAAATGGACATTTTGGAGGTAGAATGACAGGACTTGCAAAATACAGGGGAGTAAGGAAAACAAAGGAATCAAGAGTAACTCCTAGATTTTAGACTACACTGGGTAAATTTGGACTAAATTGAGTAAATGGTGCTGCTATTACCAAGATATATGGAAAAGGCAAGAATCAAGTTTAAAGGACAAGTTCTAGAAGTGGTCAAGGATAGAAATAAAAACTTGGAAAACAGATTTTTCTTTCTAGTCATTCTTACTCTGTAGTGCCTACTGTTTTCTATGAATAGACTAAATAGTTGTCCATAATTGTATACGCAGTTTCATTTGAACAACACCCTAAGAGAGGAACCATTCTACCTTAGCAGTCACCTGCTACTAGTCACTCTCTAAGTTGCTAAGTTGTGTCTGACTCTTGCAGCCCCATGGACTGTAGCCTGCCAGGCTCCTCTGTCCATGGGATTCTCCAGGCAAGAATATCAGAATGGATTGCCATTCCCTTCTCCAAGGGATCTTCCCAACCCAGGGATCGAATCTAGGTCTCCTGCATTGCAGGCAGATTCCTTAACCTCTGAGCTACNGACTCTTGCAGCCCCATGGACTGTAGCCTGCCAGGCTCCTCTGTCCATGGGATTCTCCAGGCAAGAATATCAGAATGGATTGCCATTCCCTTCTCCAAGGGATCTTCCCAACCCAGGGATCGAATCTAGGTCTCCTGCATTGCAGGCAGATTCCTTAACCTCTGAGCTACCAGGGAAGCCAGCAGAAACTAAATACGTATATAAGGAAAATAATGGGTACAACTTGTATGCGTGTGTGCTCAGTCACGTCCAACTCTTTGAGACACTATGGACTGTAGCCCGCCAAGCTTCTCTGTCCATGGAATTCTCCTGGCAAGAATACTGGAGTGGGCTGCCATGCCCTTCTCCAAGGTACAACTTAATGAGTGGTTAGTATGTGCCATGCTATATATATCTTTCAAGTACTATCTCATTTGAATTTGTAACAACCGTAATAGAAGACATTTTACTATCACCATTTACACTTAAAGAAACTGAAACTCAAAAAGGTTAAATAATTTGCTGAAAGTCATACATTACAGAGCAGAAATCCAAACTCTGGTAGTATGACTCCAGAACTGGGAGTAGTTACCACTATACAGTGTTTGATCAGAGTAAACCCAAGATAGACTGACGTAAGTTTGCTGCTGCTGCTGCTGCTAAGTCGCTTCAATCGTGTCCGACTCTATGCCACCCCATAGACGGCCTCCTACCACGTTCAGCTGTTCCTGGGATTCTCCAGGCAAGAACACTGGAGTGGGTTGCCATTTCCTTCTGCAATGCATGAAAGTGAAAAGTGAAAGTGAAGTCGCTCAGTCGTGTCCAACTCTTAGCGACCCCATGGACTGCAACCTACCAGGCTCCTCCGCCCATGGGATTTTCCAGGCAAGAGCACTGGAGTGGGGTGCCACTGCCTTCTCCAGACATAAGTCTGAGACTTTTATAAATATCCAAGTTTCAGGCCACTATACTGAGACTTCAACCCATACGATGTAATAGTCCAGTAACAGCTTTCTTATTAGCTGGAGCATCATAGGAAATACTTTCAGAAGTTGCTTCTTTTTTTTTTTCCATGTGTACTTATTCATAGACAATGAATCTGCCATTTTTATCTTTAATTTGGCCAAGACTCTAATTGCCACCAAGAAACATCTCTTAGAGCTCATTTTTTAAATTTCAACCACAATTTCATTTCTGTCAAAATCACAAGACTGATTTTTGACAAAGAAAAATCTCTTTTTTACCACTCTGCAAGAATTCAGAGGCACATAATGAATACAAGGGTTCAATTTACTATAAAAGTAAGAAAATATCCTATCTCAGCCATTCATCTTGTGCAAATTAAATTTAGGCTTTAGGAAAATTACAAATTATTTCTTAGCAAGATCTTTCAAGACTCAGAAATTGAAACCACAAATGTCCACAAAAGGCTCCACTGTAAGAAAAAAAATTTTTTTTATATTCATGCTGTCCTTGGGTATGTCCTCTAACTAACCGGTGCCTATCATTTTCTAAATAAGAGTAAACAATATGCAGCTTTATCCAAAGAGTTCTAAGGAACAATAGTTTCTACTGAGATTTTTAGAAATGATGAAACTGGTCTCTTATTCAGTGTTTTGGGGCTTTTTTTCCTAACAGGGTATTCTAACAACGGTAACCAGCAATCTCATAGTTTCCACTGATGAGGACTGATCTATATCTGAAGGCCCTGTCTTCGACCCTACTACATGGACAGAGGGCCATCTTCTCCCATAGTCTTTAGGACAGGACACAGACTGGCACTGGCTCTCATCAGCCTAAAGACTGACCTGCAATTGGATTTCAGGGTGCAGAGAAACAGCGCAACCCCTCCTTGTGGAAACAGGGTAGACTGCTTTCCTGCAATAACTAAGCATTTAAAATTGAAACACTTGGAAGCTTTATACAGCAGTGATGGCAGTGGAGGTGGTAATGATAGTAGTCTTATCGTTACTGGGAAACCTGGAAGGGAGAAGGAAATGGCACCCCACTCCAGTACCCTTGCTTGGAAAATCCCATGGACAGAGAAGCCTGGTAGGCTACAGTCCATGGGGTCGCAAAGAGGACAGGACTGAGCAATTTGCCTTTCTTTCTTTCAAGCATCTATAACATATCACTTTGCCAGGAGTTGAGACAAGACATTTATCTTCACAAGCCTATTTACAAGCTTAAAATATACCTAAGTATTCCCACTCCCATTTCATTTGAGGGTGGGTTTTAATATTTATTTTTAAATACTGGCATTTTTAAATGCACAGAATTTCATTCTAAATTCTTATCATTTTCCACATTCTCCTCCTTTATTACTTTGAAGGAAATCTTGATTATCTTCACGTCTTTCTTGGTGGGAAAGAATAGCCTGGGGTGGAGGAACATTTAAAATGAATGTGGTTTATCTGAAAAACAAGACATTTGTCTGCAGACAGAGGCAAAAAAAATAATCACTCTCCAGTGTAACTAGTCAAATAATCAGCCCAACCCATTCCCAAAAAGCCAGGGGTTAAACTCAAACACTGCTTCAAGATCTGGGATTCTAAATAGCCAAGGGTATGGTAAGATAAATCCCTTTTACTTATATCCTAAGAGACCGGTATTAATATTCCAAATATGGGCAGATACGCTGACATGGACATTTCTTCAAATCCCTACAGCTCTTGGGGAGAAGGATGGAGGGAAGTGATAAGGAGTTTGGGATGGACATGTACACACTTCTAGATTTAAAACAGATAAACAATAATGACCTATGCATAGCATATGGAACTCTGCTTAGTGTTACCTGGCAGCCTAGATGGGAAGGGAGTTTAGAGGAGAATGGGTACATGTGTATGAATGACTGAGTCCCTTTGCTGTTCACCTGAAACTAACACAACATTGTTAATTGGCTATTCCCCAATACAGAAAAAAAAGTATATATAAAAAAACTCTACACTTCTATCATAGGGAATAGTGCTATTCTAGAAAGTCTCTGTCAGCTAAAAATATATCACAAAATCTACATTTTACAAAAATGAATATATTTTTTGCAGGTATAATTGACACTTTTGCAGGTATTAGCTTCGGATGATTCAGTATTTGTATATATTGCAAATAATCACCACAATGTCTAGTTAACATTCATAACCATACCCAAAGATTTTTTTTCTTGTGATAACAACCTTTAGATTTATAACAAAAATGTTTAATGGCTTTGTTTTCTTTACTGTGAGGTGGAATGGGTGTTGGTGGGAACAGATTTCGCACTTTTCCAGATTTCAACAAAAGCATAACAGCTCCAGACTGACTATATGTGAAGGGAAGAAGTAATTAAATCCAAATGGAATCTCCAAACATTATAAGAAGGCAGTTCTTTTAGGTAGCATTAGGTAACAAACTTAGGACTCCACAAAAATGGTTAGGCCTTAAATTATTTCTCCAAAAGCCTAAAATTCACTATATACCATGTGAAAATAATATACATATTTAAACTCTGCACTTCGAAACCAAAAGTTGACACATTTCCCAATGTTATTTGTTCAAGTGTCGGGGTAGGGGAGTAGACTATTGAAATGAATCATCATTCAAAGGACAGCAGCAGAATTAAAAGCTTAGATAGACAAATTCGGTCACGCTTTAGCCATAAAGGACTGCCAGCTCCTGCCTTGGTCTCTTGGAGACCTGAGCTGCTCTCAAGGAGATCCAACTACCACACGGAGAGGCACTCAAACTACACAAAGAGGAATCCAGCCAGGATTTCCAGTCACCTCTACCAAAACAGACCAGACCTATTATCAGCTGCTGCTGCTGCTAAGTCGCTTCAGTCGTGTCCGACTCTGTGCGACTCCATAGATGGAAGCCCACCAGGCTCCTCGTCCCTGGGATTCTCCAGGCAAGAACAATGGAGTGGGTTGCCATTTCCTTCTCCAATGCATGAAGGTTAAAAGTGAAAGCGAAGTCGCTCAGCCGTGTCCGACTCTTAGCTACCCCACGGACTGCAGTCTACCAGGCTCCTCCGTCCATGGGATTTTCCAGGCAAGAGTACTGGAGTGGGGTGCCACTGCCTTCTCCGTGTTATCAGCTAAATACTTCCAAGTGATCCTAGCCAATACCACATGGAGCAGAAGAATTAACCAGCTACTCCTGACCCATAAAACCATTAACTCTAATAAAATGGCTGCTCTTTGAAGCCCCTAAATTTTAGGACAGAAAAATCAAACTCATTGTGAAAATACATTTTGCACTGCAACTAATACTCCATAAATACACATTACAGAAATATTTCACAAAGCAGTATTTATCCTTACCATATTCAATGCACTGACACTTTCTATTTTCCTTTTATAAAATACCACTTTTTCTACACCCAAATTGATTCATGATCTAGTTTGAAAATCTTTTTAATCTAGACTACTCACTTCACAGGTGTATACACAAACCTAGACAGAAACCTTAATAGGACCCAAGCGTTCTGATTAATAATGCAAAGCTCTTTTTCCTTATACCATCCTAAGAGACCACAGGTATTACAGTTCATAACAAGAAGTTTCTCACAAACTCACAAACACACTTCAAAGCTGAGTAAAAAGCTGAAAAGCAGAGATGTCTGATGTTGGAAGTGATGCAGAAATCAGAAATAGCTAAGGGGAACTGAGTCCTTTTTTAAAATCACTTCCTTTTACTACCCCTGTCTTTCCACAGATCTGCATTTTCTTACTCCTACTTCCTTTTTCCTATAGTTCTCAAGCATTATAAAATTGACCTTTTAAGTATCAGTTGAATTTAATGAAATGTTATAGTCATATCCTTATATGTAGGCTAACTGAACATTTTATCATTTCTTTAAAAATGTTGCTTTTTTTCTGTATGAGGTTCAAGACTAATTGTGGCTGCAGGTCTTTTCTAATGAAAAAGAATCCTCACCACTGCCATCTCAGATTTGGTAGAATATTTTTATGAAATTTTAAATTATTAATAATATTAAGATTAATTAATAGATTTTTAGACAAGTAATAGTTTCATATATAATTTAGGAGTATTTTTGAAGCAAAGGGCTTATTTTTTTAATCCCACAAATCACCATTGATTCCTGCTGTATTGTTTATATAATACCTGAATATTTGAGCTAATTACTAAACATTAAGACAGATTCAGGTTTGAACCCTATCTCTGCCATTTATTGTATAATCTTGAGCATATTAAATTCTGTGGACAGTAATGGTTATTCCATATTATTATAATAATTAATAATGCTAAGTTATAACATTCAAATCATCAATATCAGAGAAAAGTACAAAATCTCCAAAGTAAATAAAAACTTAGCAGAGATTGTTCTCTTAGTTGGAACATTTTAACTCTCAAAACATAAGCAAAATTGGCTTATGCCAAGCAAAAAAGGCTTTTAATGGAAAACACAATCTGCTCAAAACTGAAGTTCAATGAGTTAATCCATTGCAAAGCATACAATTAAGTATATCCCACAAGTTTATTTCAGGGGGTGAGGAGGGCTGGACACTTCCATATGTGAATAAGAGAACTTGAAAGACAAAAATCTAAACAAGGTTACCAAACAGAAAACAGAATTTCCTTAAACAGTGTGCTTATCTCTCACACACACAATTTATTTTGACAAGTTCTCAATTTCTGTCTTCAGAGTGTAATACACACACCAAGAAATGTGAGTCAGATGTCCTGAGTGTGAAATGAGAGCTTACTACTTAGGGATGCTTAACATCCCTGGGTCTATATCCTCAACAGAAGGCAGTTACCTGGTAGCCTTGTGAGGATCAGTAAGAAAAGGTAAGTGAAAGTTATTGACGTATTCATATGTTATTTTTATCTTAAAAAAAAATACTTCATTTCCTGTTCTAGAAAGTAGGACAATGAAAAATTATAAGCCTTGGCATCAAATTTCATTTCAGATACTTAATAGCTATGTTACAAGACTCTTATTTAACCTCTGCTGCTGCTAAGTTGGTTCAGTCGTGTCTGACTCTGTGCGACCCCATAGACGGCAGCCCACCAGGCTCCTCCGTCCCTGGGATTCCCCAGGCAAGAATACTGGAGTGGGTTGCCATTTCCTTCTCCAATATATTTAATCTCACTGGGCTTCAATTCTCTAAACACGAGGTAAATATGAGACTGATTTTAAGTACCTCCCCAGGCACTAACAATCTAAAGGGTCTAAAACATGTTCAGAGTTTTTTAAAAAATCATGTGAAATTGTAAATTATCATTTCAAAACCACATCTGGCTAATACTGAGATTTGCAGGAAACTTCAACTCTATGAGATCCTACCCTACCTTAGAGTCTGCACACCTATACATCTCTTCCAACCCCTGTTCCTACTCCTACCCACAGGAGCATTCCCTGGCATTCTTTGGATATACCAAAATAGCTCCTAAAAGGGAAGCCTAAGAAAAGCAGCTAAAAGCTCTTAAAAGCAGCCTAAGGAAGCCTGCTTTAACCTGTTTTATGAGGAAAAAGAAGCAACATCTTACTCAACAAGAGAGCATTTAAAGAGCTTTGAGTCTGACGTGATAGTTACAGGATACTAACAAGTCTTCTCAGGAATGTAGCTTATTCAGGCTTCACACAGAAGTGAAGTCGAAGGTCTCTAGTGAGCTCTGCATAAGAAAAACAGTTTCTGAAAAACTCTATTTTAGGAGGAACCAAAGACTTCCTCAGCCATGCCTATAAAATAAGAAAATGTTCAAATCTCTAATGTGGTTAACTTCAAAGACAACACATTTGACCTGTTTGTTTAAAAAGATAAAATTTTCTTGTTTAACTTGCTTAACTCAGAAACTTAACATGGCTTTCCAAACTTTGGTTCAAAGGTTCAAAGGGTAAAACTATTTACTTTGCTACATCAAGCTTAAAGGAATTTGAGAACTCTAAGACATCTGAATTTGATTATTTTGCTCTATTTCAATAGTTTTCAAGTGACCCCTCTTGGATGAGTCAACAGAGACAAATTTCTTAAAAAGACCATTTT
Source organism: Oreotragus oreotragus (assembly GCA_006410675.1). NCBI lineage: Eukaryota > Metazoa > Chordata > Mammalia > Artiodactyla > Bovidae > Oreotragus > Oreotragus oreotragus. Next base: position 150,926 of record SJYX01008924.1, read on the forward strand.
GGGATATCACTTATTGGTTACATAGTACATTGTTACACAGTATGTTATGAAATCAAGAATACTGCTAACCTTCAGTGCTTTTGGAGTTCATTACAATGCAAATAATCTCACTAAATATGGACTTGCAAACCCAGAGGGAAAAGGCTGACCATTCTGATAGGTCACTGAGTTCTATGTAAATTCACTCTTTCAAAAAATTCATTTCTCCACCAAATAAGCAGTTGTACTGTATTTATTTTAAGAAAGAAAACACTGACAACATGGCCTTAATAATACGTTTCTATTAACATAAGGTTGTTGGTTGGTTGTGTGTGCTTAGTTGTATCCAAATCTTTGCAATGCTATGGACTGTAGCCCACCAGGCTCCTCTGTCCATGGAATTTTCTGAGTAAAAATACTGGAATGGGTTGCCATTTCCTCCTCCAGAGGATCTTCCGGACCCAGGGATCGAACCAGAGTCCCTTGCATCTTCTGCACTGGCAGGCAGATTCTTTACCAACTGTACCACCTGGGAAGCCATTAATATAGGAGAAATATATTTATTTTAAGGTAATTTTCCCTATGGACAAATGCATGAAATGATTATTATAGTCAAAGCTCACTATAGTCATCAGTAAGAACAGAAATGCAGTCTAGAGTGCATCTCTTGGCCTCTGTCCTCCAGCACTGGATTTATTTCACACACAAGCTCACTCCACATGACAATAAAAAACAAAGGTCCAAGAACCATGAAACATTTTCAGGTAAGAGTTCTATCAACTCTTATGACCAGATAACAATTTACAGTCAACATATGATTCCATTTTGCACCACTGAATACCACAAAGATAAGCTTCAAACCTCTTTAAAGAGTTAAATAATTCATTGGACAAAAATGTAGTGCCTATGTTGCAATGAAGTAATTAGTTATAAAGCACTGAGAGTTATTCAGTTAGTTTCCTGACTTCAAGTAGCAGTAGACAAGATAAAACACGCACATACTGTGCACTGCAATAATACCAAGCATAAAGTACCAAGCACCAGAGAGAGAGCCATTCCCAGGCTGGGTGATGAGGAAAATTTTATAAGGAAGACAGACTTTGTCTAGACCTTGAGGAATGAGGTTTCCAGTGGCAGCAGGAGACAGGAGAGGATTGTTTGTTCATTTTTGTAAATATTTTATTTAACTTCCATAATGAATTTTTCTCTTGCTGAGAGAATGACACCACCTCCTGTACCCTTCAAGTTCCTGGTAGAACTGTTGATTATAGTGTCTTCCTCAACATCCATACACTCCACAACATATATAAACACACGCACACAGAAAAAAGAGTAAGAGTACATCCAAGGCTGGCCAAAATCCCCACCTCTGAGACACTAACTGGTTCAATGGTGGGTATGTAACCCAGGAAGGGCCAATCAGAATATTCTCAAAACCATTAAACAGATGTGGAAAGTCTTGCCTTTGGGCTCATGAGATTGTGGGCTTAGGGATGAAAAATGCTGTCTTTCTTACTACATTTAAGATGGACTGTGTGAGAAATAAATTCAATACTAGAGGATAATAGAAGCTAGGGATGCACTCCTAGAATGAGTCATATTTGGCTAGACTTCCCACTCTGTGAGTCAACTGAGTCTCTTAGAGAATTAGAAATGGTTCTTGCCGGGAGCCAGCACGGGAGATCCCACCCATGGCAAAGGTCATGTGGAAAAGAACTGTTAGGCAAGGCTTCAGGACTCGAGGGTCTCCCTGGGCCTTCTCGAGCATCTACCCCAAGACCAGAATCTGTCTGTCTTACTATCTTGTGTCTTTCACCAACTTTCCTGACATACAGGGGGTTATCCCCGACCACATTTCTCCGGAGAAAATCAACTTAGGGCTCTAGCTGATAAGTCCCCTGGACATGAGAGGAATATTTCAAATCAAACCCCTTGTTAGCATTCTAGCTTGCTTGGCAGGTATATCCAGACTCTTGCAACTACGCATATGATTATTTACAGCCTCCCAACTGTGAGAGGCACGGAAAGCCTAAAACATAGAGCCTTTCAAAGAGTTAAAAGTTATTAGAGTAGTGCTGGTGTAGGATTTCATTATTGGGCCAATGCTTGTTATTAAGTTCCCATATCTCTTATCCACTGTGCACCTGGGAATACATTAGTTAACATAGTTGGAAAGTAAAAAAAAAAACAAGTGTAGCCTTGAAATTAACCACATCAGACTTTTGAGCTAAAAAAGTTGGCTTAAAGCTCAACATTCAGAAAACGAAGATCATGGCATCCAGTCCCATCACTTCATGGGAAATAGATGGGGAAACAGTGGAAACAGTGTCAGACTTTATTTTTTGGGGCTCCAAAATCACTGCAGATGGTGACTGCAGCCATGAAATTAGAAGACGCTTACTCCTTGGAAGAAAAGTTATGACCAACCTGGATAGTATATTCAAAAGCAGAGACATTACTTTGCCGACTAAGGTCCGCCTAGTCAAGGCTACGGTTTTTCCTGTGGTCATGTATGGATGTGAAAGTTGGACTGTGAAGAAAGCTGAGCGCCGAAGAATCGATGCTTTTGAACTGTGGTGTTGGAGAAGACTCTTGAGAGTCCCTTGGACTGCAAGGAGATCCAACCAGTCCATTCTGAAGGAGATCAACCCTG
>SJYX01008925.1:0-11628 GCA_006410675.1 Oreotragus oreotragus
TGTCCCAGTAGTCAGATGTGAGAACTGGACCATAAGGAAGGCTGCCCGTGTGTGTGCTAAGGCGCTTCAGTTGTGTCCGACTGTTTGCGACGCTATGGACACGTAGGGAGCCCCCGTCAGGCTCCTCTGTCCACGGGCTTCTCCAGGCAGGAATACTGGAGTGGGTTGCCGTGCCTTCCTCCAGTGAATCTTCCTGACTCAAGGACCGAGCACATTTTTCTTATGTCTCCTACATGGTTCTTTACCACTAGTGCCACCCGGGAAGCCCAAAGAAGGCTAAGTGAGAAAGTGTTAAGTCGCTCAGTCATGTCTGACTCTTTGCAATCCCATGGACTGTAGCCTACCAGGATCCTCTGTGCATGGACTTCTCCAGGCAGGAATACTGGAGTGGGTACCCATTCCCTTCTCCAGGGAAGCTTCCCAACCCAGGGACCAAACCTGGGTTTCCCACATTGCAGGCAGATTCTTTACCTTCTGAGCCACCAGGGACGTGCTGAAGAATTGATGCTTTTGAACTGTGGTGTTGGAGAAGACTCTTGAGAGTCCCTTGGACTGCAAGGAGATCAAACCAGTTAATCCCAAAGGAGATCAACCCTGATTGGCAGGACTGCTGCTGAAGCTGAAGCTCCAACACTTTGGCCACCTGGTGCGAAGAGCCGAGTCACTGGAAAAGACCCTAATGTTGNTTGAACTGTGGTGTTGGAGAAGACTCTTGAGAGTCCCTTGGACTGCAAGGAGATCAAACCAGTTAATCCCAAAGGAGATCAACCCTGATTGGCAGGACTGCTGCTGAAGCTGAAGCTCCAACACTTTGGCCACCTGGTGCGAAGAGCCGAGTCACTGGAAAAGACCCTAATGTTGGGAAAGATAGAGGGCAGGAGGAGAATGGGGCGGCAGAGGATGAGATGGATAGATGGCATCACCAACTCAATGGACAAGAATTTAAGCAATCTCTGGGAGAGAGTGGAGGACAGAGCCGGGGCTGCTACAGTCCATGGGGTCACAAAGAGTCAGACACTACTTAGCAACAGAAGAACAACAAAATTCTTACTTTTAGTTGTTACTAATCTGATCATTAAAACCTAGATTTCCATTATTTTAGAGTGCATCTCTTTGATTTCCAGTGTAGATGAACATTCTTCTAAATCTCTGATCTCAATGTTCTATGTGGAAGCTATTTAATAGGTGTCTCTGTCTCCTACAGGACTGTTGTGTTCGTCTACGAGGGTTGCCTGGTCTAACAAACAACTCCCAGAATCTTTAGGGCCTAGCCCCAGTAAAGAACTGTTCACACTGCAGGCAACTGAGGGCTCAGATCAGGGTTCTGCTCTGGGAGGCCACTCTAACTAACTAATGTTCCTGTCCTAGCACCTTCCAGGCCTGGAGGACTCCAGCAGATAAAGGGGAAGACAGGCTTAGAGACTGGGTAGGAGAGCTTTTAGAGTCTAGGCCTGCAAGTGACCAACATCACTTCGGTTACAACTCAGTCATATAACTCCCGAACTGCAAGAAGAGTGGGAAAGTGTCTAGCCTTGTTCCCATGAGGAAAGCTCACAGAGGTCTGATGATGTTAGATCTCATTCACCGTTAGCACCTCCTCTTAAGAATAAGAAGCAGGGCCCAGTTCCCTGTAGCTCTCGCACGAAGCCCTTTACCACACAGGGCTTAGAAATAGCAACAGGTGGTGACTCCAGAGTGTGGTCATTCAGGAGCAAGGGTCTCACAAACAACAGTCATGCACCTCTGCTCTGAGAGACAGAGGATCCACACTCAGGGTCCATCATGAGACTGTTACCTCATCTTGAGCTCTCAAGCAACAATTCCAGACCTCAGGGAGGGAGAGGTTACTCCTACTAGACTCAGAGATCCCTGACATATTTTACAGATCATATAGTTAGCAGAGCACTTCTCGAAGTGTGGTCTTTGAGACCCTCCAAAAAGAGTCTGGGAGGTCAGCATTACTTCATACAATACCACAATGCTATGCAGCTTTGGACTCTCATTCTCTCACAAGTGTAGAGGCGCGTTGCCAGAGACTTGTGATGTGATATCACAGCAGACTGATTGCAGAAGCAGGCATGAGAATCCAGCTATTTTATACGAAGCTTTACTTTAAAGAGAGGTGCAAAAAATCTTAAACAGTGACACTCCTCTCACTACACATTTTGCTTTATAAAAGTTATTTTTCATTAAAAAAAAAAAAAAAAAAAGTCATGTTACTAGAAGCCTGGCATGCTGCAGTCCATGGGGTTGCAAAGAGTCAGACACGACTGAGCGACTGAACTGAGCTGAGGACATGGATGTATCACTGTACTTTTTAAATGGATAATTATTTAATGCCTTAGTTTTTTAAAAAAATATGGTATATATTGGTATATGCAACCCACATAAACAAAAGCTCTTTGGGTACTCAATTTTTAAGGAGGACGAGATGGCCCCCAAGACTGAAGGTTTGAGAGTGGTTTGGTGCAGTGGCTAAGATGGCAGTCTCTGAAGCCAAAATGCTTTAGCTCAAACCTTGCTGCTGTACAGGCATGAAAAAGAAATGAAGATAAACTATGCTAACAAACTTAGTGTGTGTGACCTTGAACAAATTACTTGGCCTCTCAGCCTCAGTTTCCCCATGGACAAAATGAGGAACAACATGCTCTTCTTGGCTTGTCTGGTGACTGAATGAGGTAATCCCCATACACACTTGAAACTGTACTCGGCACATACTGCACACTCAGCAGCAGCAGCTGCACTCAGTGAATGCTGGCCCTCATTTATTTGTATGCCCACAGCAGTCAGCTCAGCACAACTGCCCAGAAGAGGGGTACAGCTTGTGTTTTCAGAAGCTGAATGTGAAACAAATAGAAAATGATGGAAAAGGCATCATACCACAGCCATCCCATGGAAAAGATATCATACCACAGCCATCCCAAGGTCAGGTGAGGATTACAGTGTTTGCTTACCTGTCAGCCACATCCAGGTCAGATTCCATCTTGTCCAGGCCTCTGGAGATACTGTCGAGTTGCTCACCCTGATGGTGGAGGACTTTGGCTGTGTCTTCCAGACGCTTCTGGGTACAGGCCATCAGACAAGTCAGCTCCTTCCCCTTGGTCACGGATGAGGAGGAGGCCTCGGCGGCAGCTCCCGACTCAGACAACAGCAGCTCTCTCCAGAAATGCTCAATGATGCTGAAAACGGCATTTCGACTAGGCTGCAAGGAACTGAACCAGTGCTTGCTGTGGTCCCTCTCCAGGATGGTAATGGAACTGAAGATAAAATGAGAAGCTTCTTTCTTGATCTCAATTATACTAGAGAGGGGAAAGCTGACAAGAGTCTCTCTAGTTTTATCAGTCGTAAACTTTAGTGAGAGAGAAGTTAATGACAGTCTTCCAGGGACCCATCGCTTCTCAAGCTCTAAATAATAGGAGCATGGCCAGGTTTGGACGCAGGTGTCTCTGCTCATCTGGTTCCCGGGTCGGTCTGCACCACGGCCAAGGTCGCTCTGCCTCTGAAGGAAAGGGCACATGTTAGTGGGCGGACGAGCCTGAAACAGGACCTGGACACTTGGACCAGAGAGAGCAGGACACGGACGCTGAGGCCGTGATCCGGGTCCCGAGCCCACGGGANTTCCCGGGTCGGTCTGCACCACGGCCAAGGTCGCTCTGCCTCTGAAGGAAAGGGCACATGTTAGTGGGCAGACGAGCCTGAAACAGGACCTGGACACTTGGACCAGAGAGAGCAGGACACGGACGCTGAGGGCGTGATCCGGGTCCCGAGCCCACGGGAGGCTCCAGCAGGGGCCAAGCCCGCACCTCCACGGGCTCTCACAGCCCCCGTGACAGGCAGGATGAAGACTGCGCCCGACTCGGGAGAGAAGCAAGGGCTGGGGCCAGGCCTGGACTGGTCCCAGAGCACCACGGCCCCCAGGAGCTCCACACCACGGCCCCCTCAGTGCTCCTCCGTGGCTAGGTGCGGCCGAGGGGAGGAAACCACTGGGAACGACCGCCCGAGATTCTTCACAAGACCACCTCTGGCTGTGAGGACTCCTACCACTATACGCTCTGCACGTTTTCAAACCAACACTCTTCTTTTGACATTTTCATAAGTTTACTTAGTTTCATATAGAAAATAATGCTACAAACTTTTTCCTCTGTGTAATCCCAACTAACTTGATAGAGTTCCATATATGTACATATTTATATATAGTTTTATATAGTTACAGGTAACAAAGGACACGTTTTCAAACCAACACTCTTCTTTTGACATTTTCATAAGTTTACTTAGTTTCATATAGAAAATAATGCTACAAACTTTTTCCTCTGTGTAATCCCAACTAACTTGATAGAGTTCCATATATGTACATATTTATATATAGTTTTATATAGTTACAGGTAACAAAGGTATACTATTCATATCTACAGTTTGCATTTACCAATGCATTTTTTCCTTTTTTTTTTTGGACATGCTGCACAGCTTGTGGGATCTTAGTTCTCCAACCAAGGACTGAACCCAAGCCCTCAGCAGTGAGAGTGCACAGTCCTAGCCACTGGACCAACAGGGAATTCGTTATCTAAGCATTTAAAAGTCATGAATGACAGACATTAAACAGCCCTTGTAGAACACTCAGTCCGACCCTCTCATCATACAGATAAAGAAGATAAGGCCAAGAAAGGATGAAGACTTCGTACAGGGTCAAACCACAAGTTTTAAGTCCCCCAACATACTACACTGGGATGCAAGTAGAAAAGAAACAGCAACATCCTTGGCTCACAGAGCTTAAGAGTCCATTGGAATTCTATAAACTTCCTCACTGAGTTATACTCTAAAGACTCAAGACTCTTCAAAGTAATTACTGCACTACGTGCCACATCAAACAACACAAGGCTGGACACCAAAAAAGGGAGGAGCTGCACCTGAAGAGCTTGCACTGAATTATAAAGAAATAAAGTGACTTGAGATTAGGAAGAGCATCATCAACTGTGAAGTGAGTTAATGCGAGAACACAAAAAACCCAAAGCTCATAGGTTACAGGCATAGAAAGCGATGTAAAGAATCTTAATTGGACTACAGTGGCATCTAGTTGGTCTCCTGCCTTTGGTACTCCAAATGCCACCTGCTGCTGCTGAAATCTTCTTAGCCGCCCTCGGCCTCTCCTCCCCTTTCTGCCTTGCGGGGGCATACAGGGCTTAGGCACACTTACAGGACGCGCTAAATGGGAGGATGACCACTTGTTATCTGGCCGCAGGCCCGCGAAGGGCAATGCTCGTACTCCATTCATAATGCTGACTCGGGAAGCACTGTGAGACTGAACGGGCGCAGCAGACACTCACGGCTTATGGCGTCTGCCCAGCTGTGGCCCTCAGCATAGTTGTGGCCGGTGCCCAGGCTGGCCTCACCCTGCTGCTTAGTGCTCTCCATACAAGGTGTGGACATGACTGGGAGGCAACTCCTCACGGTGTCTCTCCACATACTACATCAAACACTGATATGAAACTTTATGTCATGAAAACTGTCCAAGAGCATCTTCCTTATAACTGTGGACAGTGTCTTCCTCCTGGCTGAGAGACTTGTTTCCTGACCAGGATAATAACTGAGTGTCCCCTTTGAGGCAAGGGTTAGACGGGTTTGCTGGCAGTCCCCTCATAAGTGAAGACACAAACCCANAAGAGCATCTTCCTTATAACTGTGGACAGTGTCTTCCTCCTGGCTGAGAGACTTGTTTCCTGACCAGGATAATAACTGAGTGTCCCCTTTGAGGCAAGGGTTAGACGGGTTTGCTGGCAGTCCCCTCATAAGTGAAGACACAAACCCACGGAAAGTGCAGCCTCCACCTGGGCCTTAGAACTCAGGGGCAAAGCGGGCAGCTGCACACAAGAATCCCGCTGTGCTACACACAACAGGCCCTTTCTCTCTGAGCAAGGGCCTCCTGTCTTCTTCCACATCTGCAAAACTAAGGCAGGCTCACTCTTAAACCTATAATAAAGTCTCAGACCCTTCTTGATTCCCGGCAGTGATGTGCACCACAAGATCATTCTACTTTGGGGTACAGGTTCTTCATACCAGAATCTCTATTAAAAATAAGTATTTGGGAAGTAAATTCCACAAATCAACTCTATCAACTCATAACACCCTAAGATGTTTCTATTTGACTTAAGGAAATCAAGACTTTCCCCAAACTTTAATTCATTTTAAAAATAAGTACACGAAAAGCTCAAAAACAGGCGTCAGAATGGTAGTTATAGCCGGGAAGAAGGGGGCCTTGAGGAGGATCCTGTGGTACTGGTAATGGTCTGCTTCTTGCCCTGGGTGTATTCATTTTGTGATAATTCAAGATTTGTGCTTTTTCTGTTCTTATGATTGGATAATTTTTCTGCATTAACACTTCAATGAAGGATTTACTAAATATTTACTAATAAAATAAAATTTTATTAAAAATTAATAATAAATGTACATACATATGAGAGATATACCAAAACTAAATTTCAGCTGGGTTTCACAATTTCACCAACATCTGAAACCACTGCTTTGGGTAGCAGTACATCTGGAAGACTACAACACAAACCTCTCACACAGACAATGGCCGGTGTTCCCATTCATCCACGTATGACCCCTTCCGTGTGTGACTCAGCCCTCCTGCATCCACTTCCTGATCTGTAAATGGAGCTAACGCACCTATCTCGTACTGCAGTGGTGAGGCTTAACCGAACCAATATGTGAAAGGTGCACAGACGAGTACTTGGCACCTAATATACGCTCTAAGTGTAATTATGAACACTACAAAGTATCCACAGAACTCACTCAGTTCATCTATTAGGTGTGAACAGTCTACAGTTTTCTCGAGCCCACTTCCTTAATGGCCGCTAAAACATCACTATGCTCGGAATCTGTCGTTTGGTCTCATTAGTTTTCACCATCTGGTCAGAGCTGGCTACAGACAGCACCTGAACGGAAGCAAACATGACGGTGGAAAAGGGGAGAAGAAAAGAAAGAAGGACGTGCGTAGACATAACAAAATTCAGGTGCCAAAACAACCTGATTCCACCACAAGAGGAATAAATTTAACTATGTGAATCAAACGGAAGCACTTTCCAGATTATTCTGGAACTTCTCTTAATCACCACAGCGAGGGCTGGCCCAAACTTCCCAGATATGCGTATGCGCCAAGCAAGCCCTGCTACAACTATATACTAGCTCTGCTAATTACTAATACCTGCAATTAGGACAAGCCTAGAAGAAAGCTTCACACTAAGGATGAGAATTTTGTCATCACTACAAAAGATACGGCACTTGGAAGTAATAAATATAAAGGTATCAGGGCGGGAGGGACCACAGAGATCACCTCCAATTCACCTCATTCAACAGAGGAATGAGCACAGTCCTATCATGGCAAAAGCTCTAGAAGTCCACTGACCGGACTTTCATGCAGGTCCAGCAGTTAAGAACCCGCCGGCCAAAGCAGGGCACACAGGTCCCATGCCTGGTCCGGGAAGATCCCGCATGCCACGCGCAACTCAGCCCGACACCACCACAACCGTGTGCCTGGAGCCCATTCCCTGCACCAAGAAAAGCCACTGCAGCGAGAAGCCCGTGCGCGGCAACGAAGAGTGGCCCCCACCCGCCTCACAGCTAGAGACAGCCCACACAGGGCAGGGAAGACGCAACGAAGAGTGGCCCCCACCCCCATCAGAGCTAGAGACAGCCCACACAGGGCAGGGAAGGGGAAGACGCAACGAAGAGTGGCCCCCACCCCCCCCACAGCTAGAGAGAGCCCACACACGGCAGGGAGATTCCGTTTAGCCCAGAATAAATAAATAAATAGTTTTAAAAAATAGTCAAAGTCCACTGATGGCTTGGCTAACACTTTCAGGAGTATTAGCATCTTCAAGTGTTTTCTCTGAGTGTCAATTCTGAGAAAGCAATAGCCTTAGGATCTACATATTTAAGGAGACATGAGCCCAAGAATCCATCTTCTCAGCCAACATGATGATGAATGCCAGACCCACACTAAAAACACACTGAACAAACAACCTCATACTCCCAACTCTGTAAGTGATCCAGGAAATCCATGCTCTTACGTCACTGGAAAGCTAACGAAAACCTCCTCAGCTGTCTGAAACTCCTGACCTTCTGTACTAAAGACTGGTGTCATCTTCTTTGCGGGCTTTATCTGTGAGCTCCCTCCCAGGTCCTCCCAGCACACGTGGGGATTGTGGAGAAGCAGAATCCAAGGGGCAGAGCAGTTGGGAGGGTGCCTTTCCCCTCCAGACAAAGGAACTGCAAACCCAAAGGGTCTTCCTCAGACCTTTCTCCCTAGAAAGGACACTCACCCAAGTACTCTGAAAAAGACATAAATCAGACTACAGAGCATCGCTTGACTGGGGCCTCTCACAGGACAGGGAAGCAAGCGAGGTGCAGACCTTCCGCTTGTTACGACGGGCACATCTGCCGTCCTTCCTGAGTTAGGACCCTGGCAAGCCACCTGCACAACCCGCTAGCACCGTCTTGCCATGAGGCCACTGGGCAGTCATTCAGATGTGAATAAGAGAAAAGAGTTTTACTCTGAGAATTAGGGGACAACTAACCCCAACAATCTAACCATGTTTTCCAGTGTTTACACGTCCAAGACAAGGCACCTCTGGCCTCAGTCACCAGTGTGCTCACAGCTCTGGGCAGGATCCAGCTCTGAAACTGGCAGGACCCTGGTCCTTCTGACTGGAAACAGCCTCCTGCCACCTGGCCACTCTGTGCCCACCATCAGCCCCCAGAGAGCTGATGAGGGGCCGGAGCTTGTTTACTGCTCCTCCCCATTCTTAAGAGATTGATTCAGCATGAAAACCGAGTTCACATTAACAAACTATCTGACCTGCACCGTCATTCCTGAGTATGTACTCTGGGAGGTATTCCTTGAACACTGAGATTATGCACAAATACCCCAAAGAATTATTGAGTCTGGCACTGCAGCATCCAAGGAACCACGCTGTAGTTCCAATGCCAGCTCCATCACAAACTTAATGACTGTGGAAAAGTTATTTCACCTTCTGGGTCTCTGTTAACCATTAAAATCACTAAGAGACCCGAGGACAACAGACGCTCTAGACTATTCTAAAATTCAAAGAGAGAGAAAAGGGGAAAGAAAATTCAAGAGAAGAGCAAAAACACCTTTTTTTCCTGTAGTATATAGAAGAAATATGAGAAAAGTACTTAGGGTTTGACAAATACCAAGGAAAAAGCAAAAGGAGAAACCTGTGACCACAACTGTTCCTAAAACAGATTTCCATGGCAGCCTTCCAACCAGACCAAAACAAATGACGATTAAGTGGAAGAGCCGAAGAACGACATTCCCGTGTGCATGAGAATGACCCCACAGACACCCGCCCTTTGCCTCAGCTAGGGATAGCACACCTGTCCCTGGGTGCCTGCCCTTCCTCTCTCCATGCAGTGTGTGGGAAGCAGTGTCCCCACTCCCTCAAAGACTAGGTTCTACCTCTCTTGCTTCCAACCCCCTCCCTCTCCAGGAGCAATAGCTTCTCTGTCCCTTCACCACTAGGAGAGGGCATGCTTTTTTTCCCCCTAAGGGCCAAGTAGTAAATATTCTAGGCTTTGTGAGCACATGATCTCTGTTAAACTACTCTGCTGTTGCAGACTGTAAGTAGCCAGACAATCCCCACAGTCTACTCCCTGTTCCTCCAAGAGACTCCAAATGCGGCCCCGTGCCTGGCCACCAGCCAGGAATCTCCCCCTCCAGACAGGCTCCTGTCCCCACTGCTCACGGACACTTCTCGGCCTAGGCCTCCAGTGGCCAAATCTAATGCACACATCTGTTCCAACCTCTGTCCAACACCCCTGCCCGCCTCCTGAGAGACATCATGTCTTGGATTCTTGGGTATCAAGCTGCCCCGGTCTCCCACGCCCTGGAGCCTGTTTTCAATCTGCTCTGCTGGTTCTTCCTCTTCTCCCTGAGAGCCAGATGCTGGAATCACCAGGTCACAACCTTGGTCTCCTTAATCAATACTCTGTTCTTAAGTGAGTCAACGCAGTTTCACGGCATTAAATATACCTTCCAGCTGTTGCCGGGCAAACTTTCCTGTCCAGCCCAGACTCTCTTGAGACTTGAGTACTGCCTGTGCATTTCCACCTGACCATCTAATAGACATTTCCAACTTAGCAAGCCCCTCCATCTGCTCCTGCATTTCAGGGAAGGCAGTGCCAGGTGAGTTCTCATAGATTCCCTCTTCCTTATCCCTCTCAATCCATCGGCAAGTCCTGGCAGCTGTATCTCACACCTGCCCTCTGCACTCCTCACCCCCACAGCCACACCACTAGGCAATGCTGTCACTACTCTCCTGGACAACTTCCCAACTGACCTCCTTGTTTCATTCTGCCCCCAGCACCCGTTCTCTATCCAGCAGCCAATGTGAAAACCATAGAACAAAATGAGAAAACACCACTCTCCTGCTGAAACCCTTCCCCATGTGCCTTGAGCACAGTCACCAGCCAGGCCAGGCAGGCTTTACTGACTGCAGCCACAGCACCCGGCCCAGCAGAGACAGCCCCTCTCTCTGCTCCGCTCCTCAGGGCTCCCTGCCTGCTGCTCTTTGGACTCTGAATGGCCAACTCCACCTCACTCTCCAGGTCTCTGTTCCAGCGGCATCCTTGCCTCTTCACCAACCACAGCACTCACGATAATTCCAAAGGGCCTGTGAATGTGTTTCCATGTTGACCAGCTGGGTCAAAACACTGGAGGAGGCAAACACTACAAGGAGGGTGCCTTGGGGACAATACTGGTGCGTCACAGGAGCCCAGTAAATACGGGATGAGTGAACTACAAATCATGTGATGTGAAAACACCAGCTGTGTCCACTGGGGACAGTCTCCTTTCTGTATGCTAAATTAGGTCCCCATTCTATGCTAAGCTCCTGGAGTCCTTACTTGGTCCTCGCCTGCTGTAACTGGGAACCCACATCTCCAGTGAAAACACAACACACCTGCTGACCTATGGATAGAGTTGAATTAGGGAGGGGAGGTCACGCCAAGGCACCTCAAGAGTGTCTGAGACTAATCCACACAGTGATGCTCTTGGGGAAGAAATGAGTGGTCACAGGGACTGAACTTACAGCACACTGCAGTTAGTATAATGGATCTCTTTTAGCGCTTCCATCAGACCTGTGTCCTGGAGTAGACTCAGTATCAAGTAAACACCCTATTTTTAGTTAATTTCCAATGTAACAGACCAAGCAACGTTTTACACACCTTCCAGTAACTCCTGACCATAAGGAGGATTAGAGTCAGAACAGTGGGAGCAGTGTCTCCAGGCACCAGCAGTCAGTCTTTTCCATTACCTTCACCTCCTGCTCCTCAGAGGCTCCCACCTTCAACCTGGGAGGTTTGGGGTGTTTCGGTGCAATAACACAGCCTCTTCACATGGCATGCACCATCTTCTGAACTTCTCAGAGCCGAGAACTAGGATTTTATGTATTCCTACTGCATTTCCTACAAATGCTAACTTTTAAACTCCCCTCCTGCTATTTTTCCTCTGGCCCTCTGTGGGGTGTGTCACTGGGATGTGATAACGGATGCCATGCTCCCAGATCTGACTCAGGTCTGGATGGGGCTCAGGAATGTGCATTCCCTACCAGT
>SJYX01008927.1:4181-26662 GCA_006410675.1 Oreotragus oreotragus
TGCAAAGAGTTGGACACACTGAGCAACTGAACAACAACAAAGACTCAGAACCCTTCATTTTAACAAACATCTCAAGCAAAACTGATATGGGTGGCCTAGAGACCATGCATGAGAAATACTATATAGAAAGAACTGTAGGATACAAGCCAAAGTTAGGTGCAGGCAAAAATTAAATCCTAGGAAGCACTGCATACCAGAAAAGAGAAAGGTACTATAAATTTAGAGTGAGCCCAATGTCTGGCTTATCCCAGAGCTTGCTCTGTCTGCAGGAATTGCTTTAACACAGTTCTTGCCTTCTTGTAACCAATTAGTTCAGCTTTCCTGAGTTCTTGATCGCATATACCCTTAAATTTCTCATTACTTGAGAGAGCTTACTATAGCCAAAGAGCTAAATAAAATACATCAAAAGTAGTTTATCTTCTATGAGAGGGAAACATAAAATAACCAAAATATCTGCTTCTGAAATTAAGAATGAAAAATATAATCTTCAGACACCTCAGTTTCAAATTAATGGCTCTACCTAAGAGCCACCTAATCTAAGGGCGTCACCTAAGTGATATCAATGACATTTTGATTCTCTGAAACACTGAATTTGCTGACCTTTCCCCTCTTATTAAAAACTCCCTTCTTTCAAAGCAGCAATATCTTCTTTATAGTCCCCTCATCACTGTGTGTGTGTGTGTGTATGATGCATGCTAACTCGCTTCAGTCATGTCCAACTTGCTGGGACCCTGTGGACTGTAACCCACCAGGCTCCTCTGACTGCAGGATTCTCCAGACAAGAATACTGGAGTGGGTAGCCATTCCCTCCTCCAGGGGATCTTCCTGACCCAGGGATCAAACTTGTGTCTCTTATGTCTCCTGTGTTGGCAGGTGGGTTCTTTACCACTACTGCGACCTGGGAAGCCCAGTATACATATATATATGTTTATTTATTTGGCTGTGCTGGGTCTTAGTTGCAGTATGAGGGATCTTTTAGTTGCAGCAAGTGGCAAGTGGGATCCAGCTCCCTGACCAGTGATTGAGCCCAAGGCCCCTGTATTTTCAGTGCAGAGTCTTAGCCCACTGGACTACCAGGGAAGTCCCTAAACATTTAATTTTTAAAAGAAGCCCAAGTGGGGAATCTGAGAAAAGTAAAAATAAGGGTTACATAATAAAATTACATTGATAGATAGGGTCAGTGACAGAAATGTATTTAACGGTCTCATAAAGCTGCTGGAAATGAATAGCAAATCTGACTCTATGCTTATTAGCAGCTGGTTTAAAGTAGGAAGAAAAACCATCAGTTCAAACACAGTGTCAGTAAGATAAAAGTAAATCAACTATTTATGAGAATCACTGCTTGTCTTGATGTTTTAAACTACTAGAGTTTCCATAATCTCTCGTCAAAGGAATATCATCTAATCTAAGTAATGTAATGTTCTCAACAAACAGTCCATAGTACTACTAAAATAAAACGGTATCTGGCTGAGTTTTTCATGACATACCTAAAGTGCAATGTCAAGGCAAAATACAGTTGAAGCAATTTTATAAAGGCCCAAATAATACAAGTTTAGATTTAAAGATTTCTGATCAGCAGTTCAGTCACTCAGTTGTGTCCAACTCTTTGCGACCCCATGGACTGCAGCACACCAGGCTTCCCTGTCCATCACCAACTTCCAAAGCCTACTCAAACTCACATCCATCGCGTTGGTGATGCCATCCAACCATCTCATCTTCTGTCATCCCCTTCTCCTCCCGGCTTCAATCTTTCCCAGCATCAAGGTCTTTTCCAATCAGGGTTCTTCACATCAGATGGCCAAAGTACTGGAGTTTCAGCTTCAGCATCAGTTCTTCCAATGAATATTCAGAACTGATTTCCTTTAGGATTGACTGGTTGGGCCTTCTTGCAGTCCAAGGGACTCTTAAGAGTCTTTTCCAACACCAGAGGTCAAAAGCATCAATTCTTCAGTGTTCAGCTTTCTTTATAGTCCAACTCTCACATCCATACACGACTATTGAAAAAATCATTGCTTTGAATAGACAGAGCTTTGATGGTAAAGTAGTGGTTCTGCTTTTTAATATGTTATCTAGGTTGGTCAGAGCTTTTCTTCCAAGGAGCAAGCGTCTTTTAATTTTATGGCTGCAGTTACCATCTGCAGTGATTCTGGAGCCCTCAAAAATAAAGTCTCTATTTCCATTGTTTCCCCATCTATTTGCCATGAAATGATGGGACCAGATGCCATGATCTTAATTTTATGAATGCTGAGTTTTAAGCCAACTTTTTCACTCTCCTCTTTCACTTTTATTAAGAGGCTCTTTAGTTCTTCTTCGCTTTCTGCCATAAGGGTGGTGTCATCTGCATATCTGAGGTTATTGGTATTTCTCTGTGCAATCCTGATTCCAGGTTATGCTTCATCCATTCATCCAATCTGGCATTTCACATGATGTACTCTGTATATAAGTTAAATAATCAGGGTGACAATATACGGCCTTGATGTACTCCTTTCGCAACTGGAACCAGTCTGTTGTTCCATGTCCACTTCTAACTGTTGCTTCCTAACCTGCATACAGATTTTTCAGAAGGCAGGTCAAATGGTCTGGCATTCCTATCTCTTGAAGAATTTTCCATAGTTTCTTGTTGTCCACACAGTCAAAGGGTTTGGCATAGTCAATAAAGCCAAAGTAGATGTTTCTCTGGAACTCTATTGCTTTTCCAATGATCTGCGGATGTTGGCAATTTGATCTCTGGTTCCTGGGCCTTTTCTAAACCCAGCGTGAATATCTGGAAGTTCACGGTTCATGTACTGTTGAAGCTTGGCTTGGAGATTTTTGAGCACTGCTTTATTAAAGTGTGAGATGAGTCCAGTTATGTGGTAGTTTGAACATTCTCTGGCATTGCCTTTCTTTGGGATTGGAATGAAAACTGACCTTTTTCCAGTCCTGTGGCTACTGCTGAGTTTTCCAAATCTGCTGGCATATTGAGTGCAGCACTTTCACAGCATCATCTTTTAGGATTTGAAATAGCTCAATTGGAATTCCATCACCTCCACTAGCGTTTTTTGTAGTGATGATAGCCTGGCTTAATTTAGGACTAAAATTTATAAATCTACAGAATGGATAGGAGGTTTGCCCTTCAAGCAACTGCTATTAAATATTATGTCTTGTAACTTTTAAGATTTCAATAAGTAACTTCATAAATATTATTTCTTTTACATTCTGATGACATTTTGGTGAGCAAACAATTCAAGGTTGCCTCCCACGTTAAATTAATTTGAAATAATTTGAGTGCAGACACTCTGTGCTGTCAATGTAAGGGCAGGGGGTAATAATGTGCTTTCCATTTTTATATCTTACTTATCCTTTATAACAAAGCTATAAACTGCCTATATTCAGTGTCTTCACTTTCTCACATGCATTATTTCCCTTTCTATACAATATAGCTTCTATCCCCTATAATGCCACTGAAACTATTCTCTTTTTAAAAATATTTATTTGGCTGGGTTAGGTCTTAGTTGTGGTGCGTTGACTAAGTTGTCCCATGGCACGTAGGATCCTAGCTCCCTGATCAGACCAGGGATCCAACCCGCACCTCCTACACTGGAAAGCAGATTCTTAATCACTGGACCAGCAGGGAAATCCCATGCCACTGAAATTATTCTTGCTAAACCACTAATATCTTTGTTTTGCCTCGCAGATTTTTCACACCTACCCTCTAACCCTTCCTGTGCCCTGAAATTCTCCCCTCAACTTCTGTGACACAACTCTTTCCAACAGCCCTGGCATTACTTGTTTGAGCTCCACTTCTCCTTCTCCTTAAATGATTATGCTTCAGGACTCTCTCCATCCTCAGCCCTTTGCTTTTCTTACTTTCTATGGCCTCACTGTGTGATCTCACTTAGTCTGTGGACCTAATTACAATTTATAATCATATGATGTTAAACTCTCTTTGTAGGTGCCTTCCTGGTGGTCCAGAGGATGAGATGGTTGGATGGTATCACTGACTGAAAGGACACGAGTTCAAGCAAACTCCAGGAGATACTGAAGGACAGGGAAGCATGGCATGCTGCAGTCCACAGGGTCACAAAGAGTCAGACACAATTTAGTGACTGAACGATAACGACCTTGGTGATCTAGTGGTTAAGAATCTGCCAGCCAATGGGGAGGACAGGGGTTCGATGTTCAATTCCTGGTCCAGGAAGACCCCACGCGTCACAGAGCATGCACCACAACTACTGAGCCTACACTTTAGAGCCCCTCGAGCCACAGTCACTGGGCCCGCACACTGCAACCCCCGATGTCTGTGTGCCTAGAGGCTGTGCTCTGCAGTAAGAGGAGTCACCTCAATGAGAAGCCTGCGCACTGCAGTGAAGGGGAGCCCGTGTTCGCTGCAACTAGAGTAAGCCCTTGAATAGCAATGAAGACCCAGCATAGACAAAAACTAAATAAACTTTTAAAAATAATAAAGAAAGAAACTCTATTTGTAGCCTTTACCTCTCTGCCAGCTCCAAACCATACATCCAAGGGTGTACCAAATATTTCCACCCTATTGTCATAAAGGCACAACAAATCCGACATGTTCAAAACTGAAATCATCCTCTCTTCTTCCTTATCCCAATCTGCTACTCTTCCAATATTTCTTGTTCTAATCAGAAATCCAGGCTTCCTCCCAGACTCATTCTTCTCTACATACCTTACATCTAAAAGGTCATCAAGTTGTGTTACATCTACTTGCCTAAATTCTTTGAATATGTACCACCTACTCCAGTCCCAGTCCCACTGTTCAGGTTCTTGCTATGCTATTTGTATGCCAAGGATACCTGAAAAACCTCGTAACTTCCCTACCTCCAGAATGATCCCCTCTCTGGTTTATCCTCCAAATATTGCCAGATTTGTCTTCCTTAAAATGTGATTTCAAACCTGTTTAAATTCCTTTCTACATATGTTAACCTCTTTACCTCAGTTTAACTGATAAGGATCTTTATGGACTAGGCACTACTCATTTCCCTAGGCTCATCTGCTTGTATGTTACACATACCTTTTTAAATTTGTAATAGTATACTATTTATAGTTCCAGGTATATACCTTGCTATTTGACCGCTCTATGCTTTTGCATATGCCTATCCTGCCAAGAACATACAAGACTTAAAAATGTGGTTTCTAAAGTTATGAATGTACAGGTTCAAATCCCTTCTCTACCACTGACTTAATTGTACCATACCACTGATTGACCAAGAGCAAGTTATTTAACCTCAATTTTCTCATCAGTAAAAGTGAAGTAACACTGTTCACTACAACATACCATTGTCAAAAGAGTTTAAAAATATGTCAAGGCTTACTTCAGGGTTTTGCAGATGGTCCAACTGATCAGTATTTTATTTATTTATATTTTTACTTAGTTAATACACACTAAAGCTTTGAGATTCAACTTAGAGCATTATCTCCAAGAAAACCCAATCCCCTAGATTGGTTTGAGTATCCTCTTTACTTTTATGATACTCAGAGTGTATCTCTAAAAAATATGTATTACACTGCATTGGTTTGTTTTTCCTCTTTAGATCCCTTAAAAGACAGAATTATTTTTCTACTTTGTTGCTTCAACGCCTACCAGAGTGACTGGGTATATAGAGTAGTACACTGGTATACCCATACAGAGTAGATGTACAATAGCACTTTGCCATGGAACAGAATGATCAGGCCATTAAGAACACATCTAATATCCCTACACTAAGTTGAGAAGCTTTACCCAGAACAGGAAACTGGGCTTCCCTGGTGGCTCAGTCGTAAAGAATCTGTCTCCCAATGCAGGAGATGCAGGTTTGATCTCTGGGTCAGGAAGATCCTGGAGAAGGAAATGGCAACCTACTGCAGTATTCTTGCCTGAGAAATCCCATGGACAGAAACACCTAGCAGGCTACAGTCTATGGGGTTGCAGAATCGGACTCAACTTAATGATTAAACAACAAGAATAACTAGTAAAGGACACTGGTATAGTTAAGCCTGGTAGAGTAATCTTCCAGGATTTAACAGCAATGGTCCAGGTATAGAGACATAGTTTTTGATCCAAATACACAATTTCACAACAAATTTTTCCTGATTTTAGAATCAGGAAGCATCATAAAGCACAAATATAAATTATATATAGCCATTTATAAATTGTCTTTTTGGAACAGAATTACATTCTGTAATTAAATTCAAATTACACTGAAAAACCATAAACAATTATTTTGCAGAGTAGGTAAAATTATTCAGCAGAAAATTTCCTATGTGTTGGTGGGTTTCCATCACCAGTCAATTCTCAGTAAGGAAGTCATGGCAACAATAAACACACGTAACTCAGACTTCACTGGAAATAATCATCTTAGATAAGAAAAACAAAACACTTTTACAAACTACGCTAAGAACCTTCAGCCAAGTTCAAAAGCCATGACTGTCAGCATCATTTTACTAAATTGAAATTTCAAAGCTAAGAGCAAAAATAAGGAAGTGCTTGAAATTGTGCTACAATATGGTAGTTAAGAATCAAGTAAGATAATGTACAAGGCTTCCCAGGTGGCACTAGGAGTAAAGAACCTGACTGCCAATGCAGGTTAGTCATGAGACACAGATTCAATTCCTGGGTCAGGAAGATTCCCTGAAGGAGGGCATGGCAACCCACTCCAGGATTCTTGCTTGGAGAATCCCTTGGACAGAGGAGGCTGGCAGGCTGCAGTCCACAGGGTTGCACAGAGTTGGACATGACTGAAGTGACTTAGCACACATGCATGCAAGATAACGTATGCAAGTGCTCTTGTAGACTGTAAAACTATACAAACATGAGTTATCACTATTGAAAACTTTAAAAAAAAAAAGCCCACAAGCCCTAGAGCCCATGTTTCACAACAAGAGAAACCACCACAATGAGAGGCCCACACGCTCCAACTAGACAGGAGCCCTGGGCCCCCGCTTGCTGCAACTAGAAAGAAGCCTGTGCAGCAACAAAGAACCAGCACAGCCAAACATTTTTTGAAAAAACAAACAAAAAAATTTCTTATATTTTCATTATCTAAGAATTTATTTTTCCAAGAAAACCTTAATATTGTATATACCAATAACTCATCTTACCAATTTTCTTCTTTTGTTGTCGACCAGCTGACTCTGTTATTGTTTCCTTCTTCTTTTCCACTGTAAACATAGTGACATCATAAAAAATTAATTACACATTACACTCCAGAAACAAAGACTATATTTTATCACAGCTGAACCACTGAAAGAAGCTTACAAGAAAGTTACACATTGGCTTTGATGGTGGTCATGATTAAGTTAACTGGTATGCTCCCACACCTGCTGACAGTAAGAGGTAGAAGCAATATTCTACTGTAACAGCAACATTGTAAGCATCATTAAACAAATACCCGAAAAAGACTTCATAAAGACAAAGTCATAATCAAAACTGAGATGATTTTCAGGCCATTAGCTGAGACTGCCTTAGGCAGAATCTAAGCACAATTTAAAATTCTGCTTCCCTGGTGGCTCAGAGGTTAAAGCATCTACCTGCAATGCAGGAGACCCTGGTTCGATCCCTGGATTGGAAGATCCCATGGAGAAGGAAATGACAACCCACTCCAGTATTCTTGCCTGGAGAACCCCATGGAGGAAAAAGCCTGGTAGGCTACAGTCCATGGGGTCACCAAGAGTCGGACATGACTGAGCTACTTCACTTTCACTTTCAAGCACAATTTAAAATTCTGCTTCCTCGGGTGATTAATTGTAGTTCCAGTCTCAAATTCACTATAGAAAATGGGCATTCACTCATTCAGTTATTGTCTGCCAAAGTAATAGGCACCATTCTAGGTAGATAAAAAGATAAACACGATCCTTGCCATCTAAAAAGCAATCTAGTGAGGGCACATAATCAAATAACAATTACAGTATAGAATGCACAGGGTAGGAAGATCAGGAGAGTCGAAACAGCTAAGATGAACATTTTCTGAGACTTTTTAATTAATATGACGATAGAGTAAGAGTGAGTTTTGGAAGAATAATAATGTAACATATTTATATTTTATGTTTACTATCTTTACTCTCCTATGGAGCTTTCCTAGTGGCTTAGATGGTAATGAATTTGCCTGCAGTGCAGGAGACCCAGGTTCCATTCCTGGGTCAGGAAGATTCCCTGGAGAAGAACCACCTATGAATGGACTAGCAATATATACAGTAAAACCTTTATTTACATTATTTGCTTCTTATATTATCTTAGTATACTTCCTTTACTAGCACATGGTACAGTATATGTATTATTTCTAAAAGTTGCATTAAAGAGAATTGCAGGTAGGAATCTTTCCCTTACTATATTAAGTATGCTGCTTGAATTTTAAAAGCAAAATTGGTGTTATTCCTTTATCAGAGATATAAAATTCAATTTAACGCCACAATTACAAATAAAAGGGTAAAATTCTGACTAAAATAAAACCTATGTGTATGTGCGTAAATATACACATTGGGTGTCTAAGTGATAGGCACAATTCCAGGTAGATAAAAACATAAAAGATGACATATATAGGGAGAGAAAGACAGAGATTTAGAATGAACTACTCGCACGAGATCATAAAAGGAAAGAGTCATATTCTACAAGATGTTACAGAAACAAAAAATATTTCTTCCCACCCCAGAAGGACTATAATACAACTACTTGGCATTTAACCATGGCTGCATAAAAACCGCGGAGAAAGCAATGGCACCCCACTCCAGTACTTTTGCCTGGAACATCCCATGACAATAGAGTAAGAGTGAGTTTTGGAAGAAGAATAATGTAACATATTTATATTTATGGTAGGCTGCAGTCCATGGGGTCGCTAAGAGTTGGACACAACTAAGCGACTTCACTTTCACTTTTCACTTTCATGCATTGGAGAAGGAAATGGCAACCCACTCCAGTGTTCTTGCCTGGAGAATCCCAGGGACGGGGGATCCTGGTGGGCTGCCATCTATGGGTTCAGATATAGTCGGACACGACTGAAGTGACTTAGCAGCAGCAGCATAAAAACCGGGGGAAAAAATCAGAAGGCTAGAAGATAGAAACATAAGATGATACTATGAACATTACTTGATCTTCTAGCACAATGGATTAAGACCAGATAAATCTTTTCCAGGGATAATACAATGTTTTTTTTAACTTCTCGAAGTTACAAAGAAACTCTAAGAAATGGAGATATCAGAGTTGACAAAAAAAAAAAAGATGTCTACTGTGAAACATATTTTTGCCTATGACCTGGTATTACTGCATTCTGAATTCGAGTTGTCTAACAGTTTATAAATTACTCTTAAAGCTTTATCATGTTTCACTGTAAACCAAAGAAATACTTCATACCTTATAATAATTTGTACTTAATAAGTGTTCTCAAATAATTTTGTTACAAGAATCCAATTACATATAGTACTTTAATCTTTCTCATTTATTGAAGTGTTCTTTCATTAGTCTATATTATAAAAGTAAAACAATGAAAAAAAGACTTACCGACATTTAGAGCACACTCATCTAGAGATCACCTAAATCAAACAACTTGGTACCTTTAAGAAAGCATCTTTCAACAAGGATGTCCACCACAGTAGCACAGGGTTCTAGATAACATCAATATTCTCCAAACAATGCCTAAGATCAGATCTGCACAAGATGAGATCTGAATCTGTGATTCAAATCTATTTATATTTTATATTCCTCAAAAGCGCAACATACCTTTTGAGATTTTAATTATTTTACTATTTTACATTTTGAGTCTGTGCTCAAAATGTAAAACCACTTAACTACAGAAAAAGAGCAGACGAAACAACAAGGCCTCCCTTCAGTTTGGTTTATTACTATTGATTTGTTTGTTTGAAATGTGTGAAAATACATTTAGTCATCTTAAATTCATTTTGAGCTATCAAAGTCCAAAGTGGATTAATTGATTCAAAACTATCTCAACAGATAGAAAATTTCTACTTTTAAACTGTGGCTGCCTACTTATTTGTACTCGTACAGGATTTTTGTTTGGCTAAAGTTGTAAATGGACTTCCCTGGTGGCTCAGCTGTAAAGAACTGGCCTGCCAATACAGGAGACATGAATTACATCCCTGGGTCAGGAAGATCCCCTGGAGAAGATATCAGCAACCCAACTAGTATTCTTGGCTGGGAAAATCCCATGGACAGAGGAACCTGGCAGGCCACAGTCAATGGGGTCGCGAAGAGTCAGATACGACTTAGATACGACTAAATCACCACCACCACCACCAAAGCTGTGAGAAGATTAGATATTTATTTAAGTTTGAAATATCACATAGTAAGCATTTTAACAGTCCACAAGTATGGTGATCATCCAATGAGAGTTATCACTGAAAAACATTTTTTAAATACCACAGTAAAACACTCATTTGAAAAGTCATTCTGCAGTTTTAAAGATAAGCAAAGTTCTTATGATTGCCCCGCACCTCCCCATTTCCTTCATTTCAAAAAAAACCCACTTTTACCTCTTTCAGCTGACTGTTTTGATATTTACTCCTGTATCTTCTTCTTTGTTTTTGGCAGAGCCATGCAGCAGGTCAGTTCCCCAACCAGGGGCTGAACCTGGGCCATAGCAGTGGGAACTCCCATGAAGTTGTGTGTGTGTGTGTGTGTGTGTGTTAACCTGTGTCTTGAAATACCATATCATTGTCTTAGTTGTAATTTTGGTTAAATGTGAGTTCAACATTTACAAAATTATGACTGTGAAAATACTGTTCACAGGTGATTTACACAGTAAACTATGATGATTCTTTCCTTCCTACAAGTTCTCCCCAGATTTATGTCATTTAAAAATGTGTACAGTTGTCTCCACGCTGCTAAGTCGCTTCAGTCGTGTCCGACTATATCTGAACCCATAGATGGCAGCCCACACGGTTCTGCCGTCCCTGAGATTCTCCAGGCAAGAACACTGGAGTGGGTTGCCATTTCCTTCTCCAATGCATCAAACTGAAAAGTGAAAGTGAAGTCGCTCAGTTGTGTCTGACTCTTAGCGACCCCATGGACTGCAGCCTACCAGGATCCTCTGTCCATGGGATTTTCCAAACAGAGTACTAGAGTGGGTTACCATTGCCTTCTCCTCAGTTGTCTCCATCAGTTCAGTTCAGTTCAGTCGCTCAGTCATGTCCAACTCTTTGTGACCCCATGAATCGCGGCACGCCAAGCCTCCCTGTTCATCACCATCTCCCGGAGTTCACTCAGACTCATGTCCATTGAATCCGTGATGCCATCCAGCCAACTCATCCTCGGTCATCCCCTTCTCCTCCTGCCCTCAATCCCTACCAGCATCAGAGTCTTTTCCAATGAGTCAACTCTTTGCATCAGGAGGCCGAAGTACTGGAGTTTCAGCTTTAGTATCATTCCTTCCAAAGAAATCCCAGGGTTGATCTCCTTCAGAATGAACTGGTTGGATCTCCTTGCAGTCCAAGGGACTCTCAAGAGTCTTCTCCAACACCACAGTTCCAAAGCATCAATTCTTCGGCGCTCAGCCTTCTTCACAGCCCGACTCTCACATCCATACATGACCACAGGAAAAACCATCCATATTTATCACTAATTCAGCCCCAAATTCTTGGCTAGCTGTCTGCATCTTTCTAGTATAAAATCAGATCATTAGGAATTATAAGTTTTTCTAAAGAAGTTTCTCCTAGCGTCTTCTAACAAGCTCAGTATGGTGCAAAGCTGACGTTCTTAAGCATGTCAGATCTAAATCTGCCTTCACCATTGTCCAGGGGATTCCCTTTACCGAATCTTGTGTTGGTGCTTCTATTTCCTGGAGCTCATATCTTCTTTTTTTGGTTTGTCTGGTTTGTTCAATTGTTTTGATGTAGTGTATTTTCCAGTAGTTTGCAGAGAAAAAAAATTTAGGACCTTGTATATCTGGTAATTTTCTCAAAGGATCCTTTATGTTCAGTTCAATCCAGTCACTCAGTTGTGTCCAACTCTTTGCGACCTCATAAGACTGCAGCACGCCAGGCCTCCCTGTCCATCAACTACCGGAGCTTGCTCAAACTCATGTCCATCAAGTTGCTGATGCCATCCAACCATCTCATCCCCTGTTGTCCCCTTCTCCACCTGCCTTCAATCTTTCCCAGCATCAGGGTCTTTTCCAATGAGTCAGTCCTTTGAATCAGGTGGCCAAAGTATGGGAGTTTCAGCTTCAGCATCAGTCCTTCCAATGAATATTCAGGATTGATTTCCTTTAGGAGTGACTGGTTTGATCTCCTTGCAGTCCAAGGATCTCTCAAGAGTCTTCTCCAACAATCACATTTCAAAAGCATCAATTCTTCGATGCTCAGCATTTTTTACGGTCCAACTCTCACATCCATACATGACTACTGGAATATGTTTTTATTTCAGCCAATTCCATGTGATTCTTTCTTATGGTTTCCATCTCCTGAAAATCCCCATCTGTTCATGCATGTTGTCTACCTTTTCTACCAGATCCTATAACATGCCAATCATAATTATGTACAAGTTCTATACCTGGGCTCTATAAACTTTTCTTGCCTTGATCCATATCAAATTTTGAACACAGAAAGTCAGAATGGCTTATGTTTGCAATTAAGACATTTGCTCAAAGAGGGAATTTATTTCTTCCTATTATGAATATCTAGAAAAAGCTATCTACACCCCTTCATTGTATACTGCACTCTTCATGGTAAACTCTATATAGAGCAAGCAATCATAAGTTTCAACTGATCGTATAAATGAAAATAATACATGCTCACTGAGTTTTTGTATTTTTTTTTTTAATTGAAGTATAGTTGATTTACAATGTTGTGTGAATTTCTGGTATACAGCAAAGTGATTCAGTTCTTTTTCAGATTCTTTTTCATTACAGTTTACTACAAGATATTGAACAGTTTCCTGTGCTATACACTAGGACCTTATTGTTTATCTATTTTATATATACGTCTAATCCCAAACTCTTCATTTACTCCTCCCCTACCCTTCCCCTTTGGTAACTATAAATTTGTTTTCTATGTCTGTGCATGCTCACTGAGTTTTTATAAAATAGAGGACATAAGTAGAGGACTTCCCTGGTGGCTCAGATGGAAAACTGTCTACAATGTGGGAGACCCGGGTTCAATCCCTGGGTTGGGAAGATCCCCTGGAGAAGGAAATGGCAATCCACTTCAGTACTCTTGCCTGGAAAATCCCATGGACAGAGGAGCCTGGTAGGCTATAGTCCATGGGGTCACAAAGAGTCGGACATGACTGAGCGACTTCACAGTCACAGTCAGTCACAGAGGACATAAGACCATAAAAAAATAACAAGAGATTTTCGAGTTACTGTCAACCTACCTTATACTTATCTTCAAAGAAAGAACATTAGTCAATCACATTAAAAAATACAACTATGGAAGCTTTGCCTGGCAACTATACTACTTTGAATTTAGGTGTCAGGTGAAGGAGACAATGTTTATAATACAGATAACTACTATAAACAAGGTAATTAATTGTGGACACTAAGGAAGCCCAAAATCTATAGAGTAAATTCATATTCATATAAGTATTTAAGGTATGAGAATATTGATCTAAACAAATTCAAAGTTAAATGTGTTTTATATTTCATAAGACTACTCCATGATACATATGACATGCAGAAATTTGTCTATGGATGCTACTACATGCTAGCTAACTAGTTTATGATCAGAGCAGAACAATTTTTCACAAACAATATATGTGGTGTTATGTTACAGAAATAATTTATTCTTTAATATATTCAACACACTTTTATCAAGCATCCTTAGGTAGGTTGATAAGGAATCTGGGGCCCTCGAGCAGGAAGAGGTCCGGGGTTCTCAAAGAGGAGAAAAGGACAAACATTTTTTTCTACATTGCTTTGTCTTAGTCAATATAACAATGAGGACATGTTTCTCCTTCTGACTAACCTTGTTATCTTAAGATGTATTGTGGGAGTGGGTCTGGTAAGACCTTTCTATTGTTAGCTCTAATCTCATTAATTTAAGATGTATGTTGCAGGAGTGGGCCTGGTAAAAGTATATATAAGGCCTTAATAAGACTAGTACTGAGTGGGGGCACTCTCCATCACCCTTTTGATGTCTATGTCAGAAGCTTTCTCTGTCCCTTTTATACTTTAATAAAACTCCTACACAAAAGCTCTTCAGTGATCAAGCCTGGTCCCTGGTCCCAAAGCTAAATCGTCTTCAGAGATCACAAATCCAACATTGTTCACCATAAGCTATCAGTATCAAATCTATTTCAGGCATTGTGTGTACTAGAGATATAATGGCCTTTGCTCTCTTAGAAATTATAGTTTAGTTGGGGAGAGGATATTATTCAAACGACAATAATCATACACAGATAAAATTATAATTATGACAAGTTGTCTAAGCAGAAGTAGCTGTATGAATTAGGGATCATGATAGGGAAGACTAAATAAACAAGGCTTTGAGATCTGAAGAATGAGTAGGAGTTCATTATGCAAAATGAGAAAGGAAAATTATCCCAGAGGAAAAAGTAGTGCAAAAGCCCACTGCATAGTAGGAAAAAAGCAAAATTGGTTCAGACAATGGCTAGAGAAAGAGTAAGGGAAAACATGACACAAATGTGGTCAGAGAGGAGACAGGGAGGCATATGACCATGCTGGACTTTGTAGGCCACACCTCTGCCCTCAAAGCAATGGAAAAAAATTGAGTGTTTTAAGAAGGAAAAGTAACATAATCAGATTTATGTTTCAAAAAATTATTCCAGGTGTTTCTATATGGAGGAGATTTGAGCAGTAGCAGGTAGACCAATGAGGAGGCTGTCACAGTAGACTAAATTAAACTTGATGGAAGTTTAGACTGGGTGATGGTGGTGGAAATGAAGAGATGTGGAAAGACTGAAAACAATTCAGGAGGACAATAAAGTATCAGGGCTTGACAATGGACTGCACATACAGGGTGACAGAAGAAAGTATCTGAATCAACAAATATTTATTAGACATTGAGCATGTGCCAACCACTGTTCCAGGTGTATAGGATAAATCAGTACACAAAAACGATTAAAAAAAATAAAAGCATCCTGCTCCAGTGAAGTGTCATTCTAGCAGATGACTCAAAACAGAGCAGGATAAAGGAGATGAGTAGCAGTGGTAGAGGAGGTAAGCTGACTGCCGTTTTAAATAGGGTGGCCAAGTTAAGACTCACTGAGGTGAGCTCTAAACAAAGATTTAAAGAAGACATGAAGATATGGGCTTCCCTGGAACCTCAGCTGGTAAAGAATCTGCCTGCAATGCAGAAGACTCCAGTTCAATTCCTGGGTCAGGAAGATTCCCTGGAGAGGGGATAGACTACCCACTCCAGTATTCTTGGGTTTCCCTGGTGGCTTAGCTGGTAAAGAATCCACCTGCAGTGCGGGAGACGTGGGTTTGATCCCTGGGTTGGGAGGATCCCGGGGAGGAGGGCATGGCTGCCTGGAGAATCCCCATGGACAGAGGAGCCTGGCAGCCTACAGTCCATGGGGTTGCAAAGAGTTGGACATGACTCAGCAACTAAGTACATATGAGGGTTAGGTAAGATTTGATAGGGAAGAACATCCTAGGTAGAAGGCACAGCCATTAGAAAGGTCTTGACATAGGAGTGAGGCTGACGTGTAGTGAGGAACAGCAACAAGTCAGTGAGAGTGGAGCACAGTGAGTGAGAGGGAAAGAAGCTGAGAGCTGTAACTTGGGACCTCTGTAAAAACTTTGTGGTTTTTTTTCCTGTGAGTCAAATGGGACACCATCACAGAGTTATGAGTAGAGAAGGGACATGAACTGATATACTACAAAAAAGGATTACTCTGGTTGCTATCTTGGGAACAGACTACAGGGAAACAGAAACATTTGAGGCTATCATAATAATTCATGCAAAGGATGATGGCAGCTTAGACTCTGGTAGTTAGCAGTGGAAATGATGTAAAGTGGTCAGGCTGTGGATATATCTGAAGGCAGGCCAACAGTACTGGATGTGGCTGTAAGAGAAAAGTTACAGATAACAACAGGAGGATTATGTCCTGAACAACTGGAGGGACAGTATTACTACTGACCAAGATTGTGAACGTTACATACATAATAGGCTTAGAAGTGAGGAATAAGAGTTCAATTTGGACAGGTTGGGTTTAAGATGATTATTAGACATTCCAGTAGAATTAACAAGTTGATAATTGGATATCTGAATCTTGCATTAAGGATAAATGACTAAGGACATACATTTGGAGGTCCATGGCAAATAGAGCACATAAATGAGTTTATTAAAAGAGTGAGTATACACACCGGTCAGAATGGCTGCTATCAAAAAGTCTACAAACGATAAATGCTGGAGAGGGTGCAGGGAAAAGGGAACCCCCCTAACACTGTTGGTGGGAATGCAAACTAGTACAGCCACTACAGAGTACAGTGTGGAGACTCCTTAAAAAATTAGAAATAGAACTGACATCAGTTCAGTTCAGTCGCTCAGTGATGTCTGACTCTTTGCAACCCCATGAACCGCAGCATGACAGGCCTCCCTGTCCATCACCAACTCCTCAAGTCCATCCAAACCCATGTTCATTGTGTTGGTGACGGTTTGGATTTGGTTTCTAATTCTTTGTTTGCTCTGAGACATTAACATGTCATTTAACCTTTCTGTTCCTTTTTTACAAAGGGAGAAAAATATTTATACAGCAATATTTACACAAATGGTTGCTATGTGGATATTATAAATGGCATGTTGTAAGAAAGACTTCAAACTCTTATGAATACATACAGAAAAGTTATGGAATATAGAAAGTTAAGATGTGAAAGTTAATCTTTATAAGACAGAAGACTGAAAACCAGACCAAGCCTATAAGGAACCATCCATATTATATCTCTAGCAGCTCCCTCCAGAGAAGGCAATGGCAACCCACTCCAGTACTCTTGCCTGGAAAATCCCATGGACAGAGGAGCCTAGTAGGCTGCAGTCCCTGGAGTCGCTAAGAGTCGACACAACTGAGCGACTTCACTTTCACTTTTCACTTTCATGCACTGGAGAAGGAAATGGCAACCCACTCCAGTATTCTTGCCTGGAGAATCCCAGGGACAGGGGAGCCTGGTGGGCTGTCTATGGGGTCGCACAAGAGTCGGACACGACTGAAGCGACTTAGCAGCAGCAGCAGCTCCCTCAGCTGTATCCTGTGGAATTCCTACTTTATTTCAAAAACAACTCGACTTGCTCTAAACCCTTTTCTCAAATATTCCTTCAACCATCAGACCCAACAGAAAATTGGGCTTATCCCTAAAGACACCATTTAACTTTGACACCAATCATAATGACCTGATGTTCTCCAAACACATCTTACTAGTTAAAATTTCCACATTTTTTGCACATATGCTATTTTCTTTGCGTGGAATTCCTTCCCCATCTCATCCTCTGTCCAAATTCTAACTACTCAGGAAGGACTCCAAGGCTATCTGCATCACAAAGGCTTCAATGTCCCCTCACAACCTAACGGGATATCTTCTCTAGAACTGTCACAACACAGAACAAGAACGGCTCCCGTGAGTTGCTCTGCTGTTTGTAGCACATATTTTGCACAAAAGTCTTATATTTCTAAATAGACTTCAAGTCGGATTCACCTACTCCTATAAAATTTTATAACAGTTGGTGCTCCTAAAATACATACTGTGAACATGCACTTCAGTAAACCTGACTTGTCTCTAAAGGATGTTGGCATACTTACATTTTTTACTCTGTTTTTCCACTTCTGCCTTCAGTCTCTTGTACTTGTCTGTCCTGTAAACCAGGACCCAAGTTATACCTGAAACATTAAAAGCAGCATGCTAATAGAGAAATGTTTGGAACCGTAACAAAACCCTTATTAGTGGTTACTGTTAGATAAGAANCTGTTTTTCCACTTCTGCCTTCAGTCTCTTGTACTTGTCTGTCCTGTAAACCAGGACCCAAGTTATACCTGAAACATTAAAAGCAGCATGCTAATAGAGAAATGTTTGGAACCGTAACAAAACCCTTATTAGTGGTTACTGTTAGATAAGAATGGATTTTGACTTTTTGCCTTCTATTCACTAGTGCTTAACAACTGATGTTCAACCAAAACAACCATGCCACGATTCGAAGTTGTCGCCACAAACACGCAAATAAAATCTACCCTGGACCGGAGACACCTGGCAATGGATTCTACACTGGATTCCCTCTCACTCCTGAAGGTAAGATTCCTGGAGTACATGAGACCCACCCCCACCGCCACCAAAGGAAGCACGGCTCGTGACCTCTCCCTTGGAGGCTCGAGGGACCCGGGGCCTAGGATCCTTCCCTTCCCTCGAGGTCTGATCACACGTCAAAAAAACCAGCTGCTCTCACCCTCGGCAAGCAGAGCCGTGCACACGGAGATAAAAACGATGAGCAGCGTGTCTGCGAACATCGTGCTCATCTCGCGACGGTTCACTCTCTGCACTCCCACCCTCCAGGGGGGAAGCCCTTGACAGCCAGGGAAAGCGAAGCGAAAACGACTTTCCTAGATTTCAAGACCGCGGAGTAACACACCGACTCTGACAGACAGGAAGCCTCACTTCCGCTTCCTGGGCGCAGCGCCGGAAGTGCCCATCCTGGCATGCCCTGTTGCCGCGAGAATCCTGAGGAAACCGCGCTGCAAGTTTCTGGGGCGGATGGGCTAGCTTTCAGGCCCAACCTCGCGAGAGTTGGAGCTGATTTGCCGAGACCTAGTTGTGGCGGCGGGACTTCCTCTGGTAACGTCTGAGAGCTGCGGCACTGAGGTGGTCTTTCCTCTCGCCCCGAGTGTGCGTTTTTTGACTCGTCTGTTCGTCTGTGTTTCTGTCTCAGTCACACATTTAAGGCCGAGTAGATAGTTCAGTTTCGGTTTGCCTAAAGTGGAGAAATTGGCTTCCAAACACACGTACCTAAACTCTGTTTAGGTTCCAGGTCACGGATTTGGGGCTGGAGGCGCGAACATCAATGAGCCCCGGGCCGCTGGCTTTCAGGCACTCCCATCCTAGCAAAGGAGAGAAACTTGTGCATACGATGTGATTAGAACTTTTACAGAAGTGTGATCAGAATGCTGCGGTGACCTGGTTCAGCAGGTGGTCAGAGGGAGCTAATAATGAAAGGAATTGAAGCAGTGGCTTAGAGGAGTCAGTGTTTTGAAGAAAGGCAAAGACACAGTCCTTGAAAACACCTGGTGTGCAATAGAGCAGTGAGCAGCATGTCTTAGGTGGTGGTCATACATACACTCATGAAACTCCAATACTTTGGTCACCTGATGCGAAGAGCTGACTCATTTGAAAGGACCCTGATGCTGGGAAACACTGAGGGCAGGAGGAGAAGGGGACGACGGAGGATGAGATGGTTGGTTGGCATCCCCGACTCAATGGACATGGGTTTGGGTGGACTCCGGGAGTTGGTGATGGACAGGGAGGCCTGGCGTGCTGCAGTTCATGGGGTTGCAAAGAGTCGGACACGACTGAACGACTGGACTGAACTAATAAGTACATTCAAATAAACACCGTTACACAGGGTGGGCTTAAGAAAATGGTGGAAGGCACTACGATGAGTAAGGGAGCACGAACTTGGTCTGAAAGGAACCACTGATGCATGTAACCAATTTACCTTGGAGAATGAGCACCCAGTTTCCAGTATCTTCCCATTTCTCAAGAAAATCCCCAAATCCTGAGTTATTTGAAAATTTAAATGTTCTAATCTATAAATGCTGGTAACTCATTAAAGGGCTTCCCTGGTGGCTCAGAAAGTAAAGAATCCACCTGCCATACAGGAAAAATGGTTGAAGAAAGAAGTTGTCTCAGCAGCTTAGTTTCAGCATTTTCAGCTTTTCCAGACTGATTATGTGCGTGTGAGTGTGTATGAAAACCAGGAAGCTGGCTGAACTATCTCCCCTTAACTTGTACTTTCTATTCTTTGTTCTTTTCTCCTAAACACCAATGCACTTTATTTATAATTTTCCTGTAACAACGGAAAGGCCAACGGGAAATGTGGCCTTTGTTTCTTATATATGCATTTCTTGTTTCTTCTTTAGACTTAGTGGCAGACGTCCTGTTTCCTTTTAACGACATTGAGCTTCTACGTGTGTGAGGATCACTGGTAGACACTACAGTGATTGGAAACGGTAATTATCAAGATACTATTCCTAACTTCCTTGGATGTTACATGTTACAATAAGATGTAAGAGAGGTGTTGATTGAAAAAAAAACAACAAAAACCACCTTACAACCTCAAAGCTGGGAGTTAAGGTTTTGTTCAGAAGTCTTTCTGAGGCCCTAAGCCCTGAAGGCAGGCAAGGAGCTCTGAGGGACTGCTCCAAAGGGGTATGGGAGGAGCCAGGAGGAGTTTTTACAACAAAAACCAGGTTGGAAGTTGAATGATCACTGCTAATTAAAGAAAAACCAGACATCTCAAGTTAATGAATTTAGCCATATATGGGAAGATGCAAGAGTCTGGGCTTATTGAAGTTACTCTTTCGATATGCACCTTAACTATCTAGGTCCAGTGTCCTGTTTTTTTCTTTTCTTTTTTTAAATCCTTCCTGAATTCCCTCAGGGTGCACCACTGCAGTGGCTGACAGCTAGGTGGTGGGCAGCCTGTTTGTCTCTTTCCTGAGCTCCCTCAGGGCTCAGTAGTGGCTGATGGCTTGATGGCTGCAGCATCATGTGTTTGCTGATATGGCAAGTGACATTTTACATCCACAGTGATATTCATAAAATGTTACGAGCACAGATGAGGGCAAGATTGACTCTTTCTGGAGTAGCTGGAAAAGCTTCATCCCATTTGAACTATTCAACATGGAGCTTTGTATCACCCATGGTAAATGTTGAGGTACAACAGAGCATGACCTTTGAAGTTAAACTTGGTTTTCTCTCTTGATTTCCTTTCTTTTTTTTTTTGCCATCGTGCCACAAGACTTGCTGATTGAACCTGGGGCCAGGCAGTTAAAGCACTAAGTCCTAATCACTGAACCGCCAGGGAATTCCCCATACCTGGTTTGCAGTACTTGCTTTTCCACTTGACAGCGGTTCTTGAACATATTAACATGTTTGAGCCTCAATTTCCTTACCTGTAAAATAGTAATAGCATCAACTACATGAAACCATTATGAAAATTAAATTAGAGTATATTATAAAACATCTAAAATTGTGGCACACGTGTTTGATCAAAACCAACATGCTATTTTATGTACTACTAAGAAAAAAAATAACTAAGAAAACCATGATTGTAAGATGCATCTCATCCAGAGGTGTTAACATGTAATAAAAAGCATTTAAATTATTCCTCAGTTAATATTTACTATAAAACTGTCTACTGTTAGGATAACATTTCCTTCTCTGTGTGTGTGTGTTGTTGAGTGATGTCCAGCTCTTTGCTATCAAATGGATGCATAGGATCCTGACAGACTCCTCCGTCCATGAAATTCTCCTGGCAAGAACACGGAAGTGTGTTGCCATTCCCTTCTTCAGGGTATCTTCCTGACTAGGGGATCGAACTCTTGTCTTTTATCTACTGCATTGGCAGGTGGATTCTTTACCACCAGTGCCACCTGGGAAGCCCTCTCTAGGGCAATGATGTGACCCTCTTGCTGAAGAATAGTGTTAGAGGCAATTCAATGACACCTTTATTGCATGCTACCAGATTCCTTTATCATGTCTTTAAGCACTCGGTTGTACTAATTTTTAGGNCAGGGTATCTTCCTGACTAGGGGATCGAACTCTTGTCTTTTATCTACTGCATTGGCAGGTGGATTCTTTACCACCAGTGCCACCTGGGAAGCCCTCTCTAGGGCAATGATGTGACCCTCTTGCTGAAGAATAGTGTTAGAGGCAATTCAATGACACCTTTATTGCATGCTACCAGATTCCTTTATCATGTCTTTAAGCACTCGGTTGTACTAATTTTTAGGTTTCAAAGTTTTGTCCCTGAAGACCACTCCAAAAAGTCACTGTCCTGCTCTTAATTTCTATGATTATTACAAGGCTTATGTCCTGGGACTTCCTCTCACTCTTCTCTAGGATAGGAGTCACTATTTCCTGGACCAACATCTTCTGCCTTAGTTTATACTTTTTTTTTTTTTTTTAATGCTGTGGTACAACCTCAGGTAACTTTCTGTGAAAGGTAAGTGGGAGCTAAACTTCAATGTTCTTACATTATTAATAGTAATTATTATGTTTACTACTAGGCTCAGCATTGTAAAAGATTATGAGAAAAAGTAAATCACTTCTCTTAACTGAGGTATGAAAGAATATGGTCTTTAGGTTTAAATTGTAACCCTACTTCATGCAACCTGTATTATTCTAGGAAGTGAATTTAATTTCTCTGAGCCTCTTTTTTTTTTTTTTTTTTTTTTAATATGTGAAATGGAGGCAAAAATATCTGCTTTGCAGAATTACTATGAGGTTTATATAAGGTTAGGGGCAAAGTTCTAGAGTCAGGCTACCAGTCTTAAAGTCTTAGCTTCACCACTCAAGTAGATATGCACTTTTAGGCAAATTATTTCA
>SJYX01008928.1:0-37918 GCA_006410675.1 Oreotragus oreotragus
TTTTTTTTTTTCTCATATTTTCCATTGTTTTGCTTTTCTGACTTGCTACAAGGGAAATTTCCTCCACTTTTTCTTCCATTCTGTTATATTTTAAATTTCCATGAGCTATTTTTCTCCTAATGCTTATTTTTTATTGTACCCTTATGCATACTTCATATCATTTTTTAATCTCACCAAAGATATTAATAATAGCTTATTTTTTTCTTTTCTCTGCAAATTACGTTTCTCTGTTTTTTTGTGTTATTTTTTCTCTTTCTTAACAGAAAATTTTCTCATCTATCTGGTAATCCTTAGCTATCAAGTTATATTTAAGAGTGAGAGTACTATAAAGCTAACTGCATGCTGTTTCTGATGATGAGGTTTGCCACTATAGACTTATCTCACTTGACACAAATATATAGGGATTTCTCCTGACCAAAGAAGAAATTGTGGTAGAATGCTCACAAGTTGTTCATATTTTGGTAAAGAAATACTATTTATGTTGGACTAATTCTAGCTATTAAGTCCATAAAATAACACTCATGTAGCGTAGAACAGAAATGAAAATAAAAATCCTTTTCCTTCACTGATTTCAAGAAAAGTCTATGCTTTTGTTCTAGTTCAGTTTCAGGGAGAGACTAACTTCCTCTTTGAACTTATGACTTATAATTAGCCCAGCCATGGTCCTACGCTGACTGGCAGTACTTGAAAATAGGAGTGGGTCAGGCCAGTCACTCCCAGCCTGAACATTTCAGACTTGCAAGCATTCCAAAAACAAAAAAGATAAAGGGAAGCATGAAGGGCTCAGGCTATTCTTCAAAATTTGTTTCCCCCTAGGGACAACTGTTTGATTCTCTTAGGCCTTTGACTGTAGAGACTCTCCCAGAATTCCACAGACCTCATGAAAATTTGAAATATTTTAGAAAAACAACAGAGCTTTAAAGAAACTGAAGTTCACTGATACAAAGTAATTGGGATGTTTACCACAGAATATGCCTAATTTCTTAATTTTATGAAAGTAAATGTTAGTTCATGTATTAAAAATGTCAGGAAAAACAGACACCAAACTATTAATGCTGCCTCCTGATGAGTAGCATCTGAATGTGGAAGTGCGGAGTGAAGATGTTTAATTTCTTACTTTACCTACATTTTTTGTTTTTTGTTACAATAAACACACAGTTTTTAAAAATATATCAAATGCTACTCTACAAAAATCAAATAACTAAAATTAATAAGCTTACAAAACATACTATATATACAGTTTGGGGACTCGAAAATAATGGTCAATTACTTTACCTTGGTATTAGAACTTAATATTAGAACTTTGATACTTGATCAGTTTTTCTCTTCTCCATTAGTGGAAACTTCAGCGTAACTCCAGCCTATTCCCCAGATTACCTTAGGAAGATTTCCTTTGGAAGAGATGTATCAATCAGGCTTTTAATTTGTCTTCAAGAAGTAATAGACACTCAATTACAGTGGCTTAAGTAAATAGGGGTTGCTTCATTCAAATAAAAAAAAAAAAAAATCCAAAGATAGTTACACAGCAAGCAGTTTCACATAATGGAAAGTCCAGAGCCTTTAAGCTTTCTTGTTACAAAAATGGTCATTAAGCCGCTAGGCATAAGATCATACAGAAGTGAGGAAGGGCAGAGAGCAAAATGCACATGGTAACTGACTTGGCTGACACTGTCTTTCTAAAACAGTCACTTTTCCAGGAGCACCTCCAGATTTCCACTTAAATTTTATTGGCCCACCTGGCTCTTATCATCACCCCCAACTCTGAAGGAGTTTGAAGATTTTTGCATACACCGCAGCTCTGAACAAAATTGGGGTTCTGTTAGAAAGGTCAAAGTGGAGGACAGATATTGGCTAGGCAGCCAGGAAGCTCTGCTACCAATGGCTCACCTTGTTACCTCTTTCACAAACAAAGCACACATAATTCCCTCCTGAAACTAGAGGGCTCGGTTTGTGGAGAATTGAGAAAATGTCAAAAAGCTGTTATGCAGAGTTCAAAAAATGAGTATCATTCACTGAAGTATTGTTTGTAATTTAAAACATTGGAAAAAACTTAAAATGCCTGAGACCTGAATCCAGGAAAATTTGTCAGGAGCCTTTAGTTGACAGAGGAGTTGATGAGTTTGCTCTCATCATATCTTCTGTAGAAACTTTACAAGCTTCTCTAGTCCCTGTCAACGTACATGTACAGATTTGCCTACACTTGGGAGCAACATTTGGAGTAGCGTATTCCTGGGCATCAGTGGCAGAGAAATAGTCAGAGACCAAGATACTTGCTGGACTCCAATCTGTCCAGGAAGAATTAACTCTACTTTCCAGAAGGAAAAATCAAAGTCTTCTGCACTGGCTTCTCAACTCTTCCTTGAAACCTTCTTTGATTATTCAAGTCTATGTGGAGCTCTCCATTTTCTGACCTGCTGTAGGAATTATCTGCTCATCCAAATCACAAAGTCTAAATATTGTTACATGGATTTCACAATACCATGTCCCATTTTCCTAAGTACAGTACGTGCTTCTCAACAGCTAGCTCTCTGCAGTAGGAGAGGCCATGGAAAGGAGGATGTCACTGGGCCTCTGTGGACAAAAAAAAAAATGCTACTGAAGATGCACAGGTTCGTGGGTGTGGAGCATCCAAAGATACATTTCAGCTACTTTAAAAGATCAGTGTGAACTTCAGAAGGATCCTGTTTAGTGACCTTTGAATCACTAAAAGAGTATGATCTTCTCTTCTTGGGACACATTTTAGCCAGTATTCAACTTTGGTGCCTAGAAGTATGTGCTGTCACAGTAGGAAATAAACCACATCAGATTGGAGTCATGAGCTTTTGATGTGAAGATCCAACTCTAAATCTTCTCTGAGTCAAATATGCGGTCAGCACCCCAATGTAACCCTTTTTGTATTCTTGGATGGTACTCCTTCCCCATCAGCTGCCACGTGGTGTCCTCTTTTTCTCTGCTCTCTTCTCCATCATAAAGAATCCGATAAGTTCATTGCTAATAAGGGAACAACATCTTATAATAAGATGTTCTCTCTTCAAAGTACTTTGACAGAGGACAAAAGCACAAGCTAATACAATAGAAATGTAATGGTGGAATCTCAAGTATCAACAAAAAAGTTGAGAGAGTTTTCTTTTGTATAACAACCTTCCAGGTACTCAAACTATTACAGAGTAGACAGCTATTCTGTTCCTAATAATTCCTATTTTTCTTTATAGTATTTCATAAATGAAGTCAGGTAAGTATTGATATAAAAAATATCATTTGAAGACATGTTTCCAAAGTGCTGAGTCATTAAAGAGGTAGTAAAATACAGTGTTAAGACCATGGGCTCTGAGTCTAACTGCCTGGGTTTACACATATACCACCATGCAAGGTGCTTAAATGTCTTTGTTCCTCATTCTCATCTGTACAATTGGAGATAATATTACCTACCTAATGGGGTCATTATGAGAATTAAATAAGACTATACACATAAGCCGAAGTAGGGAACGGCACCCCACTCCAGTACTCTTGCCTGGAAAATCCCATGGATGGAGGAGCCTGGTAGGCTGCAGTCCATGGGGTCGTGAAGAGTTGGATGACTGAGTAATTTCCCTTTTACTTTTCACTTTCATGCACTGGAGAAGGAAATGGCAACCCACTCCAGTGTTCTTGCCTGGAGAATCCCAGGGACGGCAGAGCCTGGTGGGCTGCCATCTATGGGGTCGCACAGAGTTGGACACGACTGAAGCGACTTAGCAGCAGCAGCATATAAGCACTTAGAACTTTGCTTAACACATACTCATGCTCTATAAATGTTAGCAACTATTAGTTCAGTTCAGTCGCTCAGTCGTGTATGACTCTTTGCGACCCCATGAATCGCAGCACGCCAGGCCTCCCTGTCCATCACCAACTCCCAGAGTTCACTCAGACTCACGTCCATCGAGTCAGTGATGCCATCCAGCCATCTCATCCTTGGTCGTCCCCTTTTCCTCCTGCCCCCAACCCTGCCCAGCATCAGAGTCTTTTCTGATGAGTCAACTCTTCACATGAGGTGGCCCAAGTACTGGAGTTTCAGCTTTAGCATCATTCCTTCCAAAGAAATCCCAGGGTTGATCTCCTTCAGAATGGACTGGTTGGATCTCCTTGCAGTCCAAGGGACTCTCAAGAGTCTTCTCCAACACCACAGTTCAAAAGCATCAATTCTTCAGCACTCAGCTTTCTTCACAGTCCAACTCTCACATCCATATATGACTAATGGAAAAACCATAGCATTGACTAGACGGACCTTTGTTGGCAAAGTAATGTCTCTGCTTTTCAATATGCTGCCTAGGTTGGTCATAACTTTTCTTCCAAGGAGTAAGCGTCTTTTAATTTCATGGCTGCAGTCACAATCTGCAGTAATTTTGGAGCCCAAAAAAATAAAGTGTGCCACTGTTTCCACTGTTTCCCCATCTATTTCCCATGAAGTGATGGGACCAGATGCCACGATCTTCGTTTTCTGAATGTTGAGCTTTAAGCCAACTTTTTCACTCTCCACTTTCACTTTCATCAAGAGTAGTAAGGTTTTTATTTCCAAATGAATAAGAAGTAGAATATTTGCAGCTGGTGAATTACAAATCTCTTGAAAATCTTCATATTTCAATTTACCCAAAGAATAGTCAGCATAATAAGCAGTTTCCTATAAGAGTGAGAATCATAATTTGCCCACCATTTTCAAAAGGTTCATGATGGGGTTGACTACAGGACACTGAAAATTTCTTTGTTGTATAATACCTGTTTTAAATTCTGATTTCCAGATTGAAGCTATTCCTAAAGATGATTCTACATTATCTGAGAGAAGGCGAGAACTCCATAAGGAAGTTGAAGTAGCTAAAAGGAATTTAACCCAGCAGGTTAATATCAAGTTTCACTTAAGTTTCTAAGAATGACTAACGCAAAGTTGTGTTTTAAATTGTGTTCCATGAAACCTCATTAGTAGAAGAGTCAAAGAGCATGATCCTACGTAACATGAGTCTGTTTCTTTATCTCAAAGTCCACTCAAACCCACATTAAAATTTTGGAGGAGGAAAAAAAAATATGTTTGAGCTGGCAAAAAAATTATACAAATTCATGAGTTTAAAGTAAAAAATCTACTGATTCAAAATAAATAATAAATGCATTATTTCACCAATATCCTATTTCAAATTTTGTTTATCCAAAACCACTGTCAAAGTAAAACATGCTTTTATTTCTCTTCAAAACTTTACTTGAAAATACAGTCTGGATAAGAAAAAGTTCTATGCTATCATGTTTGCACATTCTTTTTATAAGATAAATACTTGGTGCTAAGGCAGCAGAGTTACTTTTTGTGTTTTAATAAAATAAACTCTACATAGAAGATTTTAAAAGTAGTCTGAGATACTGGCCTTAGTTCAGTTCAGTCACTCAGTCGTGTCTGACTCTTTGCAACCCCATGAACTGCAGCACGCCAGGCCTCCCTGTCCATCACCAACTCCTGGAGTCCACCCAAACCCATGTCCATTGAGTTGGTGATGCCATCCAACCATCTCATCCTTTGTTGTCCCCTTCTCCTCCTGCCCTCAATCTTTCCCAGCATCAGGGTCTTTTCAAATGAGTCAGTTCTTCCCATCAGGTGGCCAAAGTATCAGAGTTTCAGCTTCAACATTGGTCCTTCCAATGAACACCCAGGACTGATCTTGTTTAGGATGGACTGGTTGGATCTCCTTGCAGTCCAAGGGCCTTAGTGTGTTCCTGCAAATAAATACTTTATGATATTTGTGTTTTTTCCAAAAGAAAATCCTATCAGAAGTTGAGTCTAAGTTAGTAGAACAGCAACTTGCTGAGGAAAACAAGCTTTTAAAGGAGCAAGAAAACATTCAAGAACTGCTTTTCAACCTTGTCCGTATGACTCAAATCAAAATTGATGAGAAGGAGCAAAAATCCAAGGATTTCCTGAAAGCTCAGGTAACTGCATTTTTATAACCATTCATTAATTACCACAACTGTCCAGGGTAGCCTCCTGTTGATATAATGTTATTAGAAAACTATGACTAAGTCCCCTTCAAGTTCAGTGACTACAAGCTTCCCTAAACAAAACTCAACCATGCAATGAAAAACAGTCCCAGGATTCAGCTGGCAACCGTCAACAATCTAGAGGGAAAAAGAATTAGATCAATGACAATGAGCAGAGGATTTGAACAGATGACAATTTCAGTAAGAATAAGGTGGGTACCTCCAGGGGAAACGGCTGACAGGCCCAAAGGCACAGATGTCTGTGATTCACCACCATCCCACAGTCCATCATGATTTACCCAGAACAACTCAGGAGACGCAGCATCAGACCACTCTCCTTCCCAAGTTCATCGAGTCAGCATCATTTAAACCAATGTGAAGACAGTTACCTTTGGTAACTGTTTCACCCTATGCCTTTCCTGGGCTCCTGACCAAGTGCCAGAGCTGACCCAGTGCAACATCCCCAAACAAAATCAACCATGAAACCATAGCAAAACAATCTTTCTATGATAGCTAACATCCTAACATTACAATCATTTACTCCACATAGGGATC
The DNA here is from genome assembly GCA_006410675.1 of Oreotragus oreotragus. Lineage (NCBI taxonomy): Eukaryota > Metazoa > Chordata > Mammalia > Artiodactyla > Bovidae > Oreotragus > Oreotragus oreotragus. The sequence continues at coordinate 6,547 of SJYX01008928.1, forward strand.
GGGTCCAGAGACCCTTGTTTAAAAATTACTATGGAGTTTCCCTAGTGGTCTGCTGTGGCTACTGCTAAGTCGCTTCAGTCGTGTCCGACTCTGTGTGACCCCACAAATGGCAGCCCACCAGGCTCCCCTGTCCCTGGGATTCTCCAGGCAAGAACACTGGAGTGGGTTGCCATTTCCTTCTTCAACGCATGAAAGTAAAAAGTGAAAGGGAAGTCGCTCAGTCATGTCTGAATCTTTGCAACCCCATGGACCGCAGCCTACCAGGCTCCTCCGTCCATGGGATTTTCCAGGCAAGAGTACTGGAGTGGGGTGCCATCGCCTTCTTTGTCCCTAGTGGTCTAGTGGTAAAGAATCCACCTGCCAATGCAGGAGACATGGGTTCCATCCCTGGTCCAGGAAGATCCCACATGCCCCGGAGCAATTAACCCCACGTGCTGCAACCACTGAGGACTGCACACCTAGAGCTGCTGTTCCACAACGAGAGAAGAAGCCTGAGCACCACAAGGAAGAGTAGCTCCCACCCGCTGCAACTGGAGAAAGCCCACACAGCAACGAAGACCCACCACCCCAAACACTGAAATAGTATATAACTCTTCTTAAAAATGATATGACATGTTACTAAAGTAGAATACCTAAATTTACCATGTGACCCAGGTGCTGGCTGTTTCTGAGTGCAGCTTTGTTTAATTCTGAGCAAGCATTCACACAGGGTCAGTTCAGTTCAGTTGCTCAGTCATGTCCGACTCTTTGCGACCCCATGAATCACAGCACGCCAGGCCTCCCTGTTCATCACCATCTCTCGGAGTTCACTCAGACTCACGTTCAAGTCCGTGATGCCATCCAGCCATCTCATCCTTGGTCGTCCCCTTTTCCTCCTGCCCCCAATCCCTCCCAGCATCAGAGTCTTTTCTGATGAGTCAACTCTTTGCATGAGGTGGCCAAAGTACTGGAATTTCAGCTTTAGCATTATTCCTTCCAAAGAAATCTCAGGCTTGATCTCCTTCAGAATGGACTGGTTGGATCTCCTTGCAGTCCAAGGGACTCTCAAGAGTCTTTTCCAACACCACAGTTCAAAAGCATCAATTCTTCAGCACTCAGCCTTCTTCACAGTCCAACTCTCACATCCATACATGACCACAGAAAAACCATAGACTTGACTAGACGGACCTTAGTCGGCAAAGTAATGTCTCTGCTTTTGAATATACTATCTAGGTTGGTCATAACTTTTCTTCCAAGGAGTAAGTGTCTTCTAATTTCACGGCTGCAGTCACCATCTGCCGTGATTTTGGAGCCCAAAAAATAAAGTCTAACACTGTTTCCACTGTTTCCCCATCTATTTCTCATGAAGTGATGGGATCAGATGCCATGATCTTCGTTTTCTGAATGTTGAGCTTTAAACCAACTTTTTCACATTCCTCCATGGAGCTGGAGGAGTTCTCTAGTGGGTAAATTAGGAGCCCAGTCTCTGAACTTCCGAGTCCCTGCCCTTTGAATCAGGGTACCTAACACGTTTTACATCCTGTGTCAGGGAGAGCCTCCAAGGAACATAGTTGGTTTTTGACTACTCTATACTCACAGCACTTAGAACTGAACAGTATAGAAAGTAAATATTTAAGTGAATGAACAGTATAAATTTTTAATAGCAACAAAAACTTTATTAAATTTGGCAATGCTATTTCATGATGAAGATGCCCCTAGACATAATGAAGTTACTAAAAGTTTATGAATTTTTCATCTATCTTTTCTTAAATGATTTTTACAAACATAGTTGTAATAAATGTGGCACACTAAATTCTTACGGTACATTCAGTAAAAACTGAAAGACATCCTTGAATATTCATTTATGTATTGGGTCTGTGGAAAATAAACTTAGAAACATTTGATAATTTATTTGATTAGATACCCATGTATATTTGATCCTCTGTTGTTTTTGTTTTAAGTAAAAGTCATCTGTGCATAGGGGAAAAAAAAGCTAAAATGATTTAAACCAACATGTTAGCAGAAGTATTTCTGGGAGCTAACATAGTATGACTTCTAAAATTTTGTTTCTAACTTTCATTATTATGAAAATGTTTAAACAAAAACAAGAATAGTTCAATGAACACCCTCTGCCTAGATGTTACAGTTGTTAATATTTTGCTACATTTGCTTCTCTCTGCACATAGACACACACACACATACACCCATGTCCTTACCAGTTTATAGGTGCATGCATGTACATACTCACCTTTTTTTGCATCACTATCTGCAAGTAAGTTACAGACATTAACCCTTTGCCCATAAACATGAAAGCATGTATTACTAAGAATAAGATATAGCCACAGCACTATTATTACACCTAAGAAAATTATCAATTTTATGATAATATGGAATGCTCCAATTTCTATCTAATTTTCCCCATTTGTTCTAGGAATATATTCTATATAGGTGAAGGGAATTAAGAAATAAAAACCTCTAGTTATAAAATAAGTCACATGGATATAATAAACAGCATAAGGAGTATGGTCAATAATATTGTAGTAACTTTTAATGGGAACAGATTGTTACTAGACTTACCACATTGATCATTTCATAATGTATGCAAATATATAAAATCACTATGTAGTACACTTGAAAGTTATAGAATATTATATAGCAACTATACCTCAATAAAAAGAGAACATTTTAAGATGTTATTATGTAGGGTTTCCCTGGTGGCTCTGTACTAAAGAATCCACCTGCTAATACAGGAGACACACGTTCGATCTGTGATCCAGGAAGATCCCACAAGATGTGCAGCACCTAAGCCCCACAAGCCAGAGCTACTGAAGCTGGTGAGCCCTAGAGTTTGTGCTCTGCAACATGAGAAACCATAGCAATGAGAAGCCTGTGCACCTCTTGCACTTCAAACTGGTGCAAGACTATTTCAATCCCCAAGTGTATTGTGAGGCAGGAGTGAAGGATAGCACCAGTGTAGCACCCTTTAACACTCCATCCTTCTTTATGGTCTGTCTGAGATCCACTCCTCCAGAAAAGAGAGTTGTTTTGATTGTGTAAGGGTCTGTGAAGTTTGGAGGTACTATAAGCATACCTTTCATTTATATGCAACAGAGTTGCCTCAGGTCTTACTACCTCATGGGTGCAAAGAGTGTCACCTTGGCAATAATCATGCTCCACGCTGCACTGGTGGCATCCTGGCCAAGGCTAACTACTTCTGGATTTCACTACCAGTGCATTGGAGCCCTTGAGGTGTCCAAGCCCTTTGTTCTGTTTAGTGCACAGCATAGTTTTCCAAAGCTTTGGATCCAGGCTGCCTGGGGTCAGATCCCAGCTTTGTTGCATACTAGCTGTGTGATCAAAGGAAGTTATTAACCTGCTTGAGTTTTATCTTTGAAACAATGAAGATGAATACTAGTATTCTACTTCATAGGGCTGTTATAAGGGTTACATGAGTTTAAACACGTGCATAAGTCCTCTTGGAGGAGGTCACCATTAGCCCTACCATGGAGACATCAGACTCCAGGACTGGGCTGCCACAGGTCAAACTACAGGGAGGGAGTGCAGCACTAACTATGAGCAGAAAATTGAATTAAAAATTTTACTGAACATGGCCCATGCCTTGAGAACCTCATGAACATTATGAAAAGGCAAAAAGATATGACACTGAAAGATGAACCCTCCAGGTCAGTAGGTGTCCATATGCTATTTGAGAAGAATGGATAAATAGCTCCAGAAAGAATGAAAAGGATGAGACAAAGCAGACACATTCAGTTGTGAATGTGTCTAGTGGTGAAAGTAAAGTTCAAGGCCATAAAGAACAATATTACACTGGAACCTGGAATGTTAGGTCCATGAATCAAGATAAATTGGACGTCAAACAGGAGATGACAAGAGTGAACATGGACGTGTTTGGAATCAGTGAACTAAAATGGACTGGAATGGGCAAATTTAATTTAGATGACCATTTCATCTACTACTCTAGACAAGAATCCCTTAGATGAAAAGAAGTAAATCTCAAAGTAAACAAAAGAGTCCTAAATGCAGTCAGTCAGTTCACTTAGTCATGTCCGACTCTGCAATCCCATGAACTGCAGCACACCAGGCCTCCCTGTCAATCACCAACACCTGGAGCTTGCTCAAACTTATATCCATCGAGTTGGTGATGCCATCCAACCATCTCATCCTCTGTCGTCCCCTTCTCCTCCTGTCTTCAATCCTTCCCAGCATCAGGATCTTTTCCACTGAGTCAGTTCTTTGCATCAGGTGGCCAAAGTACTGGAGCTTCAGCATCAGTCTTTCCATTGAATATTCAGGACTGATTTCCGTTAGGATTGACTAGTTTGATCTACTTGCAGTCCAAGAGATTCTCAAGCGTTTTCTCCAACACCACAGTTCAAAAGCATCTCTTCTTCAGTGCTCAGCTTTATTTATGATCCAATTCTCACATCCATACATGACTACTGGAGAAACCATAGCCTTGACTAGACGGACCTTTGTCTGCAAAGCAATGTCTCTGCTTTTTAATATGCTGTCTAGGTTGGTTATAGCTTTTTTTCCAAGGAGCAAGCGTCCTTTCATTTTCATGGCTGCAGTCACTATCTATGCTGATTTTGGAGCCCAAGAGAATAAAGTCTGTCACTGTTTCCGTTTTTACCCCATCTGTTTGCCATGAAGTGATGGGACCAGATGCCATAATCTTGGTTTTTGTAATGTTGATTTTAAGCTAGCTTTTTCACTCTCCTCTCATCAACAGGCTCTTCAGTTCCTCTTCACTTTCTGCCATAAGGGTGGTGTCATCTGCATATCTAAGGTTATTGATATTTCTTCTGGCAATCTTGATTCCAGCTGTGCTTCATCCAGCCCAGCATTTCACATAATGTACTCTGTATACATTATGTTAAATAACCAAGGTGACAATATACAGCCTTGATGGACTCCTTCTCCATTTGGAACTAGTTCATTGTTCCATGTCCTGTTCTAACTGTTGCTTCTTGACCTGCATATAGGTTTCTCAAGAGGCAGGTCAGGTGGTCTGGTATTCCTATCTCTAGAAGAACTTTCCACAGTTTGTTGTGATCCACACAGTCAAAGGCTTTGGCATAGTCAATAAAGCAGAAATAAATGTTTTTCTGGAACTCTCTTGCTTTTTCCATGATCCGGCGGATGTTGGCAACTTGATCTCTGGTTCCTCTGCCTTTTNCACAGTTTATTGTGATCCACACAGTCAAAGGCTTTGGCATAGTCAATAAAGCAGAAATAAATGTTTTTCTGGAACTCTCTTGCTTTTTCCATGATCCAGCGGATGTTGGCAATTTGATCTCTGGTTCCTCTGCCTTTTCTAAAACCAGCTTGAACATCAGGGAGTTCACGGTTCACGTATTGCTGAAGCCTGGCTTGGAGAATTTTGAGCATTACTTTACTAGTACATGAGATGAGTGCAATTGTGCGGTAGTTTGAACATTCTTTGGCATTGCCTTTCTTTGGGATTAGAATGAAAACTGACCTTTTCCAGTCCTGTGGCCACTGCTGAGTTTTCCAAATTTGCTGGCATATTGAGTGCAGCACTTTCACAGCATTTCTTATTTTTCGGGAAGAATGCACAACAAAGCATTAGTAAGCCATGAGGGTAAATACAGATGAGAGGAAACTAAGGTAAAGATCTGCATCACACAACACACGGCCAGCTATTCAAACTGCCCTTTCACTGTTTATTGCCACATCCCGCACCACCCCCAGAATATTTGAGAGAGAGAACCTACAGGTTTAGCATGGTCGGGGCAGGGGAAGATGGGAAAGTGTGTCAAATAGTGAGACCCGAGAGGAGAGGTCAGGCGGTGAAGGTCACTTAATCCCCGTTGAACAGTTTGGATCCTTGTCCCAGAAGCTCAGGCAAAGCCCAGTAGAGTTCAGGGGGTTTCAGTAAAGAAGAGAAAGCCAGTGGACAGGGAGGAACGGGGAAAAGAAGGCAGCCTGAAGGAACAGCTGGCGGAGGGGAAGAGGAGGAGCAGCCAAACAAGGAAGGAACATGGATCTGTTTCATGAACTAGACAATTTTTAAATTAACCTCAAAACCTGATACATGTGTTATCCATGTGTGACTAATCTGTGTCTGTCAAATCTCACGACTAAATTGGCTAATTTAGCTCTCTAATTGCTCTCAAAGAAGATCAATTCTTTCTCTTGAAATATGGAAATCAATAAAGGAAAATATTGTTACCCTGAACTATTCTGAGCATCGGGGATTGATTAATCTGTTAAACAGTGGTAATACACTATACTCTCCATAAGGAACAGTCAATCTTATCATTTATTTTCACCTCTCATCTAAGATAAAAGGTGAGGGGACAAAGAAAATCAACGTTGCTATCACTTCCAAGTGGGAGTGGATTACTACATTTTACATCTCTTTAATTCTTCATAGACAGAGTTACTTAGATGTCTAGTTTCTTTTATAGGAATTGCTCTCACAGTCCTTAAGGCCAGCAGAAACTGATTTCTTCTAGCAAAATTCTGTACTTCTTTGAATACATTTCTCACCCTAGATGAGAGGCAAAACATCTTTAGATTTGAAGATGTAACTAGTTCATTCAGCACTTGGTATATCTTGAGGACTTTGGAAACAGTAACTGCTGTCTTTTGAAATATTTGTGTGGAATCTTGTTTCTTACCTCCTTATGGGGCTGGTCTCAGCACATCACTTCATTCTGTAGGAGAAAACACCCACGGTACAAAATAATGGAAAGGTGCTTTAAAATCATGGTTTCAGGGACTTCTCTGGCGGTCCAGGGGTTAAGAATTCACCTTCCAATGCAGGGGACGCAGGTTTGAGCTCTGGTTCAGGAAGATTCCACATGTGGGGGCAGGGGCAGGGAGGGGACTAAGCCGCTGCACCAGGGAGCCTGCACCCGAGAGCTCTTGTGCCCCAAGTACTGAGCCTGCGCATTCTGGAGCCCCTGCCAGGTAACTAGAGAGAAACCTCCGCGCTGCAGCTAAGACCCACTGCAGCCAAAAATAAACAAACAAAAAGAAAATTATGACTTCAGTCTCTCACCAAAAATCACTGAGGCTTCAACTCTCAACAGTTCTATGACAACCTAGAGGGTTGGAATGGGTGGGAGGTGAGGTGGGAGGGATGCTTAAGAGAGAGGGGACATATGTATACCTATGGCTGATTCATGTTGATGTATGGCACAAACTAACACAATATTGTAAAGCAATTATCCTCTAAAAAGGGGGGGGGGACTGATTCCAAACCCCCTCCCTCAACTATCCTTCACAAATTCCTCACTCACCCAACCCAGTGGTGCTTTTCGTAATCATTCTTTGGCTCTTGAAAAGTTCCCAGAACTTTTCCTCAAACCAGCGTGGGCAGGCTCCTTTTTTCCCTCCTCTCTGGATCTTTCTCGGGGAAGGCAATGGCACCCCACCCCAGTACTCTTGCCTGGAAAATCCAATGGACGGAGTAGCCTGGTGGGCTGCAGTCCATGGGGTCGCTAACAGTCGGACAGACTGAGCGACTTCACTTTCACTTTTCTCTTTCATGCATTGGAGAAGGAAATGGCAACCCACTCCAGTGTTCTTGCCTGGAGAATCCCAGGGATGGGGGAGCCTGGTGGGCTGCCGTCTATGGGGTCACACAGAGTCGGACACGACTGAAGTGACTTAGCAGCAGCAGCAGCTGGATCTTTCTGTCCTTTAACAAACCCTTTGTCCTAGTCAATGCAGTTCAGTTCAGCTGGCCGTAATTTTCAGCCCCCGCCCTCACCTCTTCCCTGTGATCTGCACAACCCAGCTGATGAAGATAGAATGGTCTTTAGTGGATACTTATGAGATGGGGTGAGGCTGGGAATATCCACATGCTGTTCGTGGTGGACTTTTTAAAAATTTCACAATTAACTTTTATATTTCAGCAAAAATATACCAACATTATTAGGGAGATCAAAGCAAAGGATCTTGAAATCCGGATACACAGGAAGAAAAAACGTGAAATTCATCGGAGGTAAAAGAATTACTCAAGGACTTATCTAGTTAGTTTAAAGAGGGAAACAGATATTTATTTCACAAGTTTCAAAAATTCTTGTGTTTTCACAGACTCAGAGAGTTTGCTAAACTGTACGACACTATTCGAAATGAAAGAAACAAATTTATTAACTTACTTCACAAAGCTCACCAGAAAGTCAATGAAATAAAAGAAAGGCATAAAATGTCATTAAATGAACTGGAGATTTTAAGAAACAGTGCAGTTACTCAAGAAAGGTAAGTCTTACAGTAACTACTGTCCTTTCAAAAGTTTCTCTTCTGAGTCACTGAATGATAAAATACCCTAGGGATGATGAAGTAGAAAACAAGTCTTCTACAAAGCTAGACAAGCCCTTGCTCACATACCTTGCTTTAGAGCTGACAAGCTAAGCATTTGAATGTGATTCCTTATGCTTCTACCTGGAAGCTGTATATTTTTTAAGTGAGGGGAAAACTAAACCTGTAACTATTCTCATTTTATTTTCATTTATTCATCTAGAAATAAAAGCACAAATTTGACAATCTGCATTTCAAGTTAGAAGACAATCAAATGTTAATTAACCAGCATCCCAAGATTGTAGTCCTGAAGCACCTAATGTACTTGTGGGAGGCAGTATAGCCGAGCTATTAAGAGAGGTGACTTTTCTAGACTCAAATCCCAGTCCTGCCACTTACTAGTTGTGTGACCTTGGGCAAGCAATCCTAGCTCTCTGGGCCCACTTTTTTTAATCCATAGACAGTCCTTTATATAGGACTTTTTGTTATTAAATGAATTAATCCAGTGGTTGTTTTTTAAACTTTCTTATTTACCATGTGACAAGATCTGGTGGACTCTCCCACCTGTATTTAGTCCCTGATCCATAGAATCTATACAACCTGAACTCTTTCTGGTGGCCACTATTGCCCGGTTTTCTTATCTAAAGATATTACAAACTAGGCTCTTGTGTGGGGGGTAGGGTAGTGGAAGGGAGATAGGGGTAGAGCTGAGAGGGGGACTGGTGTGAAAAGGCAAAGCTAACATCCTAATCAGGTTCTCATCCTACATGAAAGCAAATGTCATTGCAGAGGCCATGCTTTCATTTGGCATTGATTCTGATGCCATATTAAGTCAAGCACTGCGTTAGGTCCAGTGGACATTGTCAGCTATAACCAACTGCACCCTCAGGACAGCAGAGTCCCCTGGTGACAAACGAGCAGTAAATGAATCACTGTAGTCTCTTGCTTTGATAAAGGGGAGCACAGATTCTTGGGGCACAAAGGAAAGATGTCCTAATCCAGATTAGAGGAAGTTGGAGACTTGGAAAATTACAGAAATTCCTAAAGAGTATGACATGATGAACATCATCATTACTATTACTACTGTCATTTCAAGGAACATAGTAAGGCAAGAGCTACTTTGATAGTTTATGTTTCTGAAGTCTTCATTGTTTTTAAAGAAACTAAAGGAAGTCATAATCATACCCATTTTCCCATTATTTTTAAAGAAAGCTACAAAACTCTATGCTGAAGCATGCCAACAACATTACCATCAGAGAAAGCATGCAAAATGACGTGTGCAAAATCGTAGCAAAACTTCAGGAGATGAAACAGAAGAAAGAAGCCCAGTTAAATAACATCGACAGACTTGCCAACATGATCACAATGATTGAAGAGGAGATGGTTCAGCTTCGGAAGAAATATGAAAGAGCTGTTCAGCGTCGAAATGAAAGGTGAAAACCAGGAACCTGATGTGAGAGTAAAGAACCCAGAGACCTGATTTAGAAATGTTGCCCATTTTTCTGTCTAGACTTGACAGTGAACAGTGAGGGACCTTTGACACTTAGATGTCATTAGCCTCTGCAGGGCAGGGAGGGGGGCTGTATGCTTTCCTTGCAAATAAGACACTTTGTCCTCATAAAAGAGACAGGCAAGAGTAGGGTTTGGGAAACTGCTCACTTAAAGATCACAATCCTTTCCCAGGCTACCATTTAGGATACTGTCAAATTATTTCACAGTAATTGATATAAATAAGAAGTCTTTAGATCTTGTATTCACTTTGGGGACAGATTTATTAAATGATTCAGCCAGTACATTTTCTTAGCAAGTAAGTGTCACCTTCAAGAGGTGTTACCCTTGAAGCATTATTTCTCCCAGCTATAATAATATTAATCAGTTACTACTTAACAGTTTTCCCAAGTTTCTTGTGCGCTAAGAAATCTGGCATTTGAGACTATGGAACCTTGTAGTAATTATGTCAGGCATTATTTTTCTTTTTTTTCCATCAAACTTTGCTTGTGTGCTGTTCTGTGTAAGTGCTGGGCCCTGAAAGTAAAAAAGGTGATAAGACATCACACCTGGCTTCTGATGTCAAGACATCAAAGAAGCTCAGGAGATAACCCAGTGAACAGCAAGTGAGAAAAAAAAAAAAAACAAAAACAGAGCTAAGAGTAACCAAATATAACCCTGTGCACACATGTCTTGAAGGAGGCGAGAGAAAGAAAGAAAAAGCAATGAAAGATTGCTTTGGGATAATAGATGGGATAACTCTGGGATAATAGATGCAGACAGTATCAGGGGAGAACTTCAGGGTCCTGACAAACACAACTTTTTCAAAGGCCTGGCAGGTGTTCTCTCTGGGAAAAGAAAGTCCTCTTATGTGGCTCCTGGCACAAATCAAAGCATGTAGGCAGTGTGTTCCCAGACCCTGGTCAGTTCTGTGAGGCTGGAATTAGAAAATTCCTACTTTGTTTTTCCCCCATAGTCTCTTCAGGAGGGGTCTTTCTCCTGGCATGATTTCAAAAGACAGGATTTTGCTTATGGGGAAACGTGCATCAGAAATATTTAACTGTGAAAGAGCCTAATGGGTCTGGCAAGTTAGAGAGAGCAGAATAGCTGCAAGAAGCACATTCCCTGGCTGCCTGCCTGGGTACCTCTGGCCAGATCTTGGCTGCCGAGTCTGGCCCATGAAAAGAGTCTGCAGAGAATCAGACTCTGGGATCACATTGTTCATGTGTGGGGAGTGACATTCTTTCCTATCCAGGGAGAACCTCTGGGACTTGCAGATATACTACAGCCAGCCAACAACACAGTTAGTTCAGAGTCCAGATGCTAAACAACCCTCTCTGTCTCATGCCCAGAAAAATTCAAAATGTAAGAGTTTAACTAGAAAGCCAACAGTGAGTATCTATTGTCTTTTGGAATTATGCAATGTTGATGTATTATTTTGCACCCAAATCCAGAGGGGACCACAAGGACTAGTAAAACAGTGGCCTCAAAATCCTCTCAGCCTCTGCCTTTCAATTTGACTGTAGTGGTGTTCAGCTGATAGAGCGGGAAGAGGAAGTGTGCATTTTTTATGAAAAAATAAATATCCAAGAGAAGATGAAGCTAAATGGAGAAATTGAACTACATGTCCTGGAGGAAAAGATCCGATTCCTGAAACTCAAGATTGCTGAGAAGCAAAGACAGATTCATGTGACCCGGAAATTACTGCCAGTCAAGAGTGCTTTGGATGCTGACTTAGCAGTGCTCCAGATTCAGGTGGGAAATGTATTCATGACAAAATTCCTGGGACCATTTGCCTTTTTTTTTTTTTTTTCCCTCCTTTGTTTGTATGTCATATAAGTTCTTTCTTGTAAATCAAGCCATGCTATTCCTGATACCTAGGAGAACTCATGAGTTAAATGTCAGGGCGCAATCTGTGCTTCAGACATCTGAACTATAGACTGTCTTTCAATCCCTGGTGAATCACTTTCTGCCTTTCTTGGAATTTAGACCCTCGCAAATCTCAACTCTAGCTCAGCTTCTTCAGAGCTGGCTCTCGCTGTGTGTGCTTAGTCATGTTAGACTGTAGCTGACCCCATGGACAGTAGCCCACCAGGCTCCTCTGTCCACAGGATTTCCCAGGCAAGAATACTGGAGCGGGTTGCCATTTCCTCCTCCAGGGCATCTTCCTGATCCAGGGATTGAGCCCCACATCTTCTGCATTGGCAGGTGGATATTTTACCACTCCACCACCTGGGAAGATGACAGGCTTCCACCACCACCCACATAATTATGTTTTTGATGCCTGCTGGAAGATCTTGCAGACCATCTAGCTCTCTTATTTTTGATATTCTTGTTCTCTAGAGCCAAGATTTTTGTTTCTTATACATTGATAATCATATATAGACTCCTTGTTAACACCTGTAATTTCTCTCTAGTTTAATAACTTGGCCTTCGATGTGGTATTTTTAGAGTGGAATAAAGTCATAGCATTTAAAAACAAAATAGCCAATAAATAAAACCATTAATATAGAGCTATTTTCTTATGTAATAATTATACTTTTTTTCTTAGTGAAAATAGAAGGAAAAACTAAAACATTCGAGGCTAAATTTTTCCCATTGATTCAATGTAGCAGGAACACATTTTAACCTATGTTTTCTAAAAAGTCCCATTTGCTTTCAGATTTTTTGATTATAGAGCTAAGACAAGTTCCACTTACGAAGTTTTGTAAAACATGTTAAAAAGTTAAAAAAAAATTACATCCCTAAGATATAATTACTATTAAACTTATGAAAAACTTAGATGAGATCCTTCTGGTCTTTTTCTAGGTATAAAGGCAAATGATTTTATTAGCTCATGCTATAGACACAGTTCTGGGTCTTTTTTTTTTTTTTAAATCATGTGCTGGCAATTTATAGGACTTTATGAAATTGGATGATGCGTGTACTATTTCATGGCATTTGAATGTGTAATATGCTATATAGACAAAAAGATCTTTCATTTTGCACAAATACACTAAGGTTTGGATTCCAGTGTTTCTTTAGTTGTGTTCTCCTGTTCACTTCTTCAATAAGTGCAGCCTTGAGTCAGAGCTCCAGGCCTCCCCCAGGTCTCCCACAAACTGACTCCTGCTTCCAATTGGTGGTTCATTTGGGGGATCCCCTCCTCAGACCGCAAACATGGTGTCTGGTCCACTTCTGTGTCACACTCCTCTTTCCGCCTGCACTGACACAAGGCCATTCTGTGAGGTCTGTGTCTGTAAACTGACTTTACTGAAGAACTGGGACACCAGCGTGAGAGGATACATTAAAGAAATGCAAAGGGACGTATATCCTGAGTCTCCGAGACCAACAGGTCTGTTTCGCCGCACCAGAGACCTTCGCCTCGTCCTGCCGGCTCCTCACCCTCTGGGAGGAACATGGGGCCCTGCTCGCCACGACCAGAGAAAAGCCTGCATTTGGGATTGGAATGAAAACTGACCTTTTCCAGTCCTGTGTCCACTACTGAGTTTTCCAAATTTGCTAGTATACTGAGTTTAGCCCTTTAACAGAATCACCTTTTAGGATTTTAAATGGCTCAGCTGAAATTCCATCACTTCCACTAGTTTGTTTGTAGTGATGCTTCCTAAGGCCCACTTGATTTCGCACTCCAGGATGTCTGGCTCTAGGTGAATGAGCATACTATCATGGTTATCTGCGTCATTAAGATCTTTTCTGTACAGTTCCTCTGTGTATTCTTTCCACCTCTTAATATCTTCTGCTTCTGTTTCATCCATACTATATCTGTCCTTTATTGTGCTCACCTTTGCATGAAATGTTCCCTTGGTATCTCTAATTTTTTTGAAGAGATCTCTAGTCTTTCCCATTCTTCTGTTTTCCTCTATTTCTTTGCATTAATCACTTAGGAAGACCTTTTTTTTTTCTTTTATCTCTCCTGGCTGTTCTTTGGAACTCTGCATTCAAATGGGTATATCTTTCCTTTTCTCCTTTTCTTCTCTTCTTTTCTCAACTATTTGTAAGTCCTCCTCCAACAACCACTTTGTCTTTTTTGCATTTCTTTTTCTTGCAGATGGTCTTGATCACTGCCTCTTGTACAATGTTATGAACCTCCGTCCATAGATCTTCAGGCATTCTGTCTATCAAATCTAATCCCTTGAATCTATTTGTCACTTCCACCGTATAATTGTAAGAGATTTTATTTAGATCCTACTTGAATGGTCTAGTAGTTTTCCCTACCTTCTTCAACTTAAGTCTGAATTTAAATATAGTACTTAGGTGTGGTCTCAAAAAACGGAATGATCTTGGTTCATTTCCAAGGCAAACCATATAATATCACACTAACCCAAGTCTATGCCCAAACCACTATTGCCAAAGAAACTGAAATTGAATGGTTCTATGAAGACCCTCAAGACCTAGAATTAACATAAAAAATTTAAAAAACTGCTCTTTCATCATAGGGGACTGGAATGCAAAAGTAAGAAGTCAAGAGATACCTGGCAAGTTTGGCCTTGAAGTACAAAATGAAGCAAGGGCAAAGGCTCACAGAGTTTTTCCAGAGAAAGCACTGGTCATAGCAAACAATCTCTTCCCACAATACAAGAGAGAACTCTATACATGGACATCCTCAGATGGTCAACACCAAAGTCAGATTGATGATATTCTTTGTAGCTGAAGATGGAGAAGCTCTACACAGTCAGCAAAAACAAGACCAAGAGCTGACTCTGGCTCAGATTATGAGCTCTTTATTGCAAAATTCGGACTTAAGTTTAAGAACGTAGGGAAAACCACTAGGCCATTCAGGTATGATCTAAATCATATCCCTTATGATTATACAATGGAAGTGTCAAATAGATTCAAGGGATTAGCTCTGATAGAGTGCCCGAAGAACTATGCAGGGAGGTTCATAACACTATATAGGAAGTGGTGATCAAAACCATCCCCAAGAAAAAGAAATGCAAAAAGCAAAGTGGTTGTCTGAGGAGGCCTTACAAATAGCTGAGAAAAGAAGAGAAGTGAAAGGCAAAGGAGAAAAGGAAATATATACCCATCTGAATGTAGAGATCCAAAGCATAGCAAGGAGAGATAAGAAAGCATTACTAAATGAACAATCCAAAGAAATAGAGGTAAACAGTAGAATGGGAAAAAGTAGAGGTCTCTTTAAGAAAATCAGAGATTCCAAAGCAACATTCATATAAACATGGCACAATAAAGGACAGAAATAGTATGGACCTAATGGAAGCAGAAGAAATTAAGAATAAGTGGCAAGAATACACAGAAGAACTATACCAAAAAAGGTCTTAATGACCTGGATAACCATGATGGTGTGATCACTCACCTAGAGCCAGACATCCTGGAGTGTGAAGTCAAGTGGGCCTTAAGAAGCAGCACTACGAACAAAGCTAGTGGAGCTGATGGAATTTCAGCTGAGCTATTGAAAATCCTAAAATGTGATGCTGTTAAAGTGCTCCATCCAATATGTCAGCAAATTTGGAAAACCAGCAAAGGCCACAGGACTGGAAAAGGTCCGTTTTTATTCCAGTCCCAAAGAAAGGCCATGCCAAACAATGTTCAAACTACCACACAGTTGCACACATTTCACATGCTTGCAAAGTAATGCTCAAAATCCTTTAAGCTAGACTTCAACAGTACATGAACCAAGAACTTCCAAGTGTACAAGCTGGATTTAGAAAAGATAGAGGAAACAGAGATCAAATTGCCAACATCCATTGTATCACAGAAAAAACAAGGGAATTCCAGAAAAACATTTATTTCTGCTTCATGACTATGTTAAAGCCTTTGGCTGTGTGGATCACAACAAAGTGTGGAAAATTCTTAAAGAGATGGGAACACCCGACCATGCTACCTGTCTCCTGAGAAACCTGTAGGCAGGTCAAGAAGCAACATTAGAACTGGACAATGAATATCTGACTGGTTCCAGACTGTGAAAGGAGTATGTCAAGGCTGTACATTGTCAACCTACTTATTTACCTTCTTTGCAGAGCACATCATGCAAATTGAGGGGCTGGATGAATCACAAGCTGGAATCAAACTTGCCAGTAGATATATCAATAACCTCAGATATGCAGATTACACCACCCTAATGGCAAAAAAAAAAAAAAAAGAGCCTCTTGATGAAAGTGAAAGAGGAGAGTGAAAAAAGTTGTCATAAAACTCAACATTCAAAAAACTAAGGTCATGGCATCTAGTCCCATCACTTCGTGGCAAATAGATGGTGCAAAAATTGAAACAGTGACAGACTTTATTTTCTTGGGCTTCAAAATCACTTCAGACAGTGACCACAATCATGAAATTAAGAAGAAGCTTGCTCCTTGAAAGAAAAGGTATGACAAACCTAGATAGTGTAATAAAAGCAGAGACATCACTTTGCTGACAAAGGCCTGTATGGTCACAGGCAGCCCACTCCAGTATTCTTGCCTGGAGAAACCCATGGACAGAGGAGCCTGGCAGGCTACAGTCCATGGAGTCACAACGGTCAGACCCAACTGTGAAACTAACACACACACATGGTTTTTCAAGGAGTCATGTATGGATATCAGAGTTGACATAAAGAAGGCTGAGTGCTGAAGAATTGATGCTTTCCGATTGTCATGCTGGAGAAGACTCTTGAGAGTCCCTTGGAAAGCTAGATCAAACCAGTCAATACTAAAGGAAATCAACCCTGAATATTCATTGGAAGGACTGATGCTGAAGCTGAGAGGAGCCTGGCAGGCTACAGTCCATGGAGTCACAACGGTCAGACCCAACTGTGAAACTAACACACACACATGGTTTTTCAAGGAGTCATGTATGGATATCAGAGTTGACATAAAGAAGGCTGAGTGCTGAAGAATTGATGCTTTCCGATTGTCATGCTGGAGAAGACTCTTGAGAGTCCCTTGGAAAGCTAGATCAAACCAGTCAATACTAAAGGAAATCAACCCTGAATATTCATTGGAAGGACTGATGCTGAAGCTGAAGCTCCAATACTTTGGTCACCTGAGGTGAAGAGCCATCTTATTGGAAAACAACTTGATACTGGGAAAGATTGAAGGCAGGAAAAGAAGGTGGAGACAGAGGATGAGATGGTTGGATGGCATCCTTGACTCAATAGACATGCATTTAATTTTTTTTTAAGTCACTTCAGTCATGTCTGACTCTGTGCAACCCCACAGACAGCAGCCCACCAGACTCCCCCATCCCTGGGATTCTCCAGGCAAGAACACTGGAGTGGGTTGCCATTTCCTTCTCCAATGCATGAAAGTGAAAAGTGAAAGTGAAATCGCTCAGTCGTGTTCGACTCTTAGCGACCCCATGGACTGCAGCCTACCAGGCTCCTCCATCCATGGGATTTTCCAGGCAACAGTACTGGAGTGGTTTGAGCAAACTCCAGGAGACAATGAAGGACATGGAAGCCTGGCATGCTGCAGTCAATGAGGTTGCAAAGATCTGGACATGTCCGAACAATAACTGAGCAGGGCCCTGCCCACCAGAGCAAGAGCCAGTTTTACCCACAGCCAGTCCCTCCCGCCAGGAAGGTTCCACAACCTCTTATCTTTATCCATCAGAGGGCAGACAGAATGAAACCCACAACCACAGAAAACTAACCAAACTGATCACATGGATCACAACCTTGTCTAACTCAATGAAACTATGAGCCATGCTGTGTAAGGGCACCCAAGATAGACGGGGCATGGTGGAGAGTTCTGACAAAATGTGGTCCACTGAAGCAGTGAATGGAAAACCACTTCAGCATTTTTGGCTTGAGAACCCCATGAAAGGTATGAAAAGGCAAAAAGATATGACACTGAAAGACAAGTTCCCCAGGTCAGTAGGTGTCCGATATGCTTCTGGGGAACAGTGGAAAAATAGCTCCAGAGAGAATGAAGAGGCTGAATTAAAGCAGAAATGATGTCCAGTTGTGGATGTGTCTGGTGGTGAAAGTAAAGTCCAATGCTGTGAAGAACAATACTGCATAGGAACCTGGAATATTAGGTCCATGAATCAAGGTAAACTGGAGATGGCAAGAATGAACACGGGCATTTTAAGAATCATGGAATTAAAATGGATGAGAATTGGTAAATTTAATTCGGATGACCTTTGTATCTACTACTGTGGGCAAGAATCCCTTAGAAGAAATGGAGTAGCCCTCATAGTCAACAAAAAAGTCCGAAATGCAATACTTGGGTCCAGTCTCAAAATGACAAAATGATCTAGGTTCGTTTAGTAGGCAAACTATTCAATATCATAGTATTTCAAGTCTATGACCCAACCACTAATGTCAAAGAAGCTGAAATCCAACAGTTCTATCAAGGTTTACAAGATCTTATAGAACTAATAGCAGAAAAAGATGCCCTTTTCATCACAGAGAACTGGAATACAAAAGTAGGAAGTCAAAGAATACCTGAAGTAATAGACAAGTTTGGCGCTGGGGTACAAAATAAAGCAGGGTAAAGGCTAACAGAGTTCTGCTAAGAGAACATACTGGACATAGCGAAGACACACTTCCAATAACACAAGAGATGATTCTACACATGGACATCACCAGATGGTCAATACCAAAAGCAGATTGATTATATTGTTTGCAGTTGCAGGTGGAGAAACTCTGTACATGCAGCAAAAAACAGACCAGGAGTTGACTGTGGCTCAAATCATAAGCTCTTTATTGTGAAATTCAGACTTAAGTTGAAGACAGTAGGGAAAACCGTCAGACCATTCAAGTATGACCTAACTCATATCCCTTATGATTATACAGTAGAAGTGTCAAATAGATGCAAGGGATTACATCTGGTAGACAGAGTGCCTGAAGAACTAGGGATGAAGGTTCGTAACGTTGTACAGAAGGTGCTGACACAAAACCATTCTGAAGAAAAAGAAACACAGTATGACAAAGTGGTTGTCTGAGGAGGCCTTACAAATAGCTGAGAAAAGAACTGAAGTGATAGGCAAAGGAGAGAAGAAAAGATATACCCAACTTAATGCAGTTTCAGAGAACAGCAGGGAGAGATAAGAAAGCATTCTCAAACGAACAATGTGAAGAAATAGAGGAAAATAATAGAAAGGGGAAAACTAGAGATCTCTTCAAGAAAATTACAGAACCCAAGGGAACATTTCATGCAAAGATGAGCACAATAAAGGACAGAAATGGTAAGGACCTAACAGATGCAGAAGAGATTAAGAACAGGTGGCAAGAATACACAGAACTGTACAGAAAAGATCTTAATGACCTTAATAACCATGATAGTGTGGTCACTCACCTAGAGCCAGACATCATGGAGTGTGAAGTTACATGGGCCTTAGGAAACATTACTAAAAACCAAAGCTAGTGGAGGTGATGGAACTCCAGCTGAGCTATTTCAAATCCTAAAAGCTGATGCTGTTAAAGTGTTGCACTCACTATGCCAGCAAATTTGGAAAACTCAGCAGTGGGCACAGGACTGGAAAAATTCAATTTTCATTCTAATCCCAAAAAAGGGCAATACCAAAGAATGTTCAAACTACTGCACAACTGCACTCATTTCACATGCTAGCAAGGCAATGCTCAAATCCTTCAAGACTTCAGTAGCACGTCAACCGAGAACTTCCAGATGTACAAACTGGATTTAGAAAAGACAGAGGAACCAGAGATAAAATTGCCAACATCCATTGTATCATAGAAAAAGCAAGAGAATTCCAGAAAAACATCTACTTCTGCTTCATGGCTACTCTAAATCCTTTGGTTGTGTGGATCACAAAGAGTTATGGAAAATTCTTAAAGAGATGGAAACACCAGACCACCTTACCTGTCTCCTGAGAAACCTGCATGCAGGTCAAGAAGCAACAGTTAGAATTGGACATGGATGAATGGACTGTTTCCAGACTGGGAAAGGATTATGTCAAGGCTGTATATTGTCACCCTGCTTATTTAATTTCAATGCAGAGTACATCATGTGAATTGCTAGGCTGGATGAAGCACAAGCTGGAATTAAGATTTCTGGGAGTAATATCAATAACCTCAGATATGCAGATGACACCACCCTTATGGCAGAAAATGAAGAGAAACTAAAGAGTCTCTTGATGAAGGTAAAAGAGGAAAGTAAAACAGCTGGCTTAAAACTCAGCATTGAAAAAAACGAAGATCATGGCATCAGATCCCATCAATTCATGGCGAATAGATGGGGAAAAGATGGAAACCTTGAGATTTTATTTTCTTGAGCTCTAAAATCAGTGAAGAAGGTGACTGCAGCTTGCTCCTCAGAAGAAAAGCTATGACAAAACAAGACAGAGCATTAAAAAACAGAGACATCACATTGCTGACAAATGTCCGTATCATCAAGGCTATTGTTTTCCCAGTAGTCATGTACAGATGTGAGAGTTGGACCATAAAGCAGGCTTAGCATCAAATATCGATGCTTTCCAACTGTGGTGCTGAAGAAGACTCTTGAGAGTCCCTTGGATAGCAAAGAGATCAAATCAGTCAGTCTCAAAGGAAATCAACCCTGATAACTCATTGGAAGGACCGATGCTGAAGCTGAAGCTCCGATACTTTGGCCACCTGATGCAAAGAGCCGACGCACTGGAAAAGACCCTGATACTGAGAAAGATTGAGGGCAGGTGAAGGGGGTGACAGACTATGAGATGGTTGGATGGCCTCATCGATTCAGTGGACATGAGTCTGAGCAAACTCTGGGAGATAGTCAAGGACAGGGAAGCCTGGCATGCTGCAGTCCCTGGGGTTGCAAAGAGCTGTACATGACTTAGCATCCGAACAACAAAAAGAAGCATGTAAATGCCATGTAAGTGTTAGCAATAATCAATACTGTTACAGAAGAAGTGCTATTGGAGTCCAGTAATTTGCAAAGTTTTAGATCACTTACTTTTTTTCTACTTCAAAAACTAAGGTAAAAATTACAGACGTCCACCTTTCCCAGAAGAGGAAACTGATTCACAGAGATTTAACTTGCTCATGATCTTAACTACTGTACTGTGCTTCTCTCTTTTATAGACATATTCTCCCTGAATTCTACTTAAACAATTAAGAAATATTTCCTTACAGATGATAGTAGGTTTTGGATTTTTTATTTTAACTGAAGAAAGAACTTGTAAGTCATTTGGTTGTCTATGATTCCCTTGAGTTTACTTTAGATTAAGCCCATTTTAAGTATCTCAGCATTGCATAGACCCTCCTATGATAATAAAATTTGCATATCTTGCTCATTTTAAATTAAACAAACATGGTTATGATTATTTGAGCTATTTATGTCAGTAGAAAAGCATAAGAAAAAAATCTCTATATGTGCTTTTTCTTAGCCAGCTAAATCCCAAATGTGTAAATCATTTCCTTTTTTCTCAATATGGTACTTCAATTCTGAGTAAACAATTTTTGTCATTGGAAACTGCTGCCTTTATCAAGTACCTGCTAAATATCTTTAAGTGAAAAATGTGTTTCATTTTCGCTTTACTTCTAAGTGTTTGTATCAGTCTGGGTGGAATCAGGAGAGAGATGCCAGCCACACAGTAATTTCCACAGTCAAAGCTGAAAACCTAAAGAGATACCACTTCACATCCACTAGAATGGTTAAACTGGAAGGTTGACAATACCAAATGTTAGGGAAGATGTGACACTACTCGAACCTTCATCTTTTTAAACTGGAAGTGTAAAATGGTACAATCTCATTGGAAAACACTGTGATAGTTCTTAAAAGAAATGTTTACACATCTCCCCTATGACTCAGCAATTCCTCTTGCAAGGTTGCACCCTGAGCTTTTAGTTTACTGATTTCTGAAGCTTTGCCTGCAACCGTTCAAAGGCTTTTTCAGGAATACATAACTGGGAAGGACTTCCTGATGTCCTTTTATGGATTTCATTTTCTCCTTACAGACCATCACT
Organism: Oreotragus oreotragus; assembly: GCA_006410675.1. Lineage (NCBI taxonomy): Eukaryota > Metazoa > Chordata > Mammalia > Artiodactyla > Bovidae > Oreotragus > Oreotragus oreotragus. The sequence continues at coordinate 28,154 of SJYX01008928.1, forward strand.
GCGGAGTGGTGTTGGTGGTCCATTTGGGAGAGCTGCTCTACAGAGCAAGTTAATTAGCAGTCTTCTTGGCTCCAGGAGCAAATGATACAAACCAAAAGACCGATACATTAGCCAAATGCACAATTAAATTAAGTAAATTGTTCAGGTGTGAAGGGATGAAGGTTTTAATTGGGCAATTATGAGGAATGTCTCAAGAAATACGGAAAGAGCAGAGGACAAAGAAGAAAACCACTACAGGAGTTGTCAATTAACCCTCTTTGACCTTGGAATTTTCATATAAAATATTAGATGGGCTGTCTAAGATTTGTTCACTTTGTAGGTGGATGAGTCTAATCTCTCTCCATGCCTGCTCCTCTACTTGGTTTGGGCCCCTCCCGTCTCTCCACAACGGTATTCCAACAGTTTCCTCTTCTCTAGCCAGAAAGATTTCTAAAATGTGAGTCTGCTTAAGTCACTAAGCTGCTTAAAATCTCTCATTTATTTAAAAACTCTGTTGCCCTTGATATAAATAAATAAATTAGACTTCGAGGCAATCAATAAGCTAGCTGGACAGCACTGGCTCTTAAATTTGGGGGAAATACTCTTGGGCACAAGAATATCAGAACAGTTTTCTCTAGTAACCTCCCAAGATGGAATGCTGCTAGCTCAGAGACTTTGTCAATGGTAAACCTTAATAAAGGACACAATGGTAAACGTGAACATACTAACCTATTAAATGTACACTTTTGCCTACTAAAACTTTTCCCAGTGATAAACATGATGCTAGAGAGTGATTTTTTTGGTGTGGAGGTGGGAGTGGTGCAGAACGGGACTGGGAAGACAAACAGGGAGCATCGATAATATTCATTTTTAAATATAGGTTGTGGGGACACAGGTTTTGGTATATTATTTTCCATTTTTTAAGTTGTATTAAAAACACACATACATAAATTTCCTCTCCATGCTTCCAGTACAAGTAACCACAAGTATATATTTTCCCTTGCACTCATTTTCCATACAGCAAGGTGATGTAAGTTTTTCATATGTATATTTTGCATTTTTCAAGTCCAGTTTATATGGGTGATTTTGCACCTAATCTTGACACAGCAGATGGCAGTATAGGTCCAGTTTCCTATAATAACATGGACATGTTCATAGATGCAATTTATTTTAGCTGGAAAACTATGGTTTTAAATGGTTAATATGGAAAAAGTAAAAATTATAGAAACTCATGACTTTCTTCCTGGGGACTTTGAGACGTATTTTCTAATTATATTAAACTCATTAAAATATTTCATTAATAAAGTAAAAGCTAATTCTTAAGCAGGAACAGGAATCATCACTTCCAAAGAATACTGAGCAATCCTCATTTTCACAAGACTGGAGCAATGGTCTGAGTGAGAACTTCAAGTTTGACTTTGACAAGTAAAACCCATTCATAACATTATCTAGGAATGTCCAGGTTTTCTTACCATGGTGTAGGATTACATTTTTGTCAAGATTTTAAAAAAAAATCAAACACAAAGAGTTCAATGAAATCAATTTTAAGAATGGCAAATATGAGGTAACAGCCAGTACATTTTCTTTGCATCCCCATCACCTGTTTTACAGATTTTTCCAGATTCTTTTGAATCTGCTGCTTTCCTTGAAAAATGTTAGCTGCTCAGTTGCGTCCAACTCTTTGTGACCCCATGAACTATAGCCTGCCAGGTTCCTCTGTCCATGGATTTCCCCAAGAATACCTGAGTGGGTTGCCATTTCCTACTCCAAGGGATCTTCCCAACTGAGGGATTGAAACTGAGTCTTCTGCATTGCAGGCAGATTCTTTACCCTCTGAGCCACCAGGGAAGCCCATCCCTTAGCAAGAACTATAAGGGAGCACATCAAGATGGAGGAGAGTCCAAGTTCTAATTAAACAGAACCAGATTCAAATTCCTGCTTTGATGCTGATGCCTGTGTGACTTAGGAGAAGTTCACTGGCCTCTATGAGTCTGTTTCTTTTGCTGAAAAATGGAGGTAATAACAGAATGTAACATTTGGGGTTATTGTGATAATGTGTTCACAATATTAGCACAGGTGACTGTTTTGTTTAGACTTAGGTATTTATTTATTTGGCTATGCCCAGTCTTAGTTGCTGCATGTGGGATATCTTCCGCTTTGGTATACAGGATCTCACTCTCTGACTAGGGATCAAACTTGGGCCCCTTGCTTTGATTGCCAAGTCTTAGTCATTGGACCACCAGGGAAGTCTCCAGTATGACTGTTCTTGAGGATTGCCAGGTTCTACTACCCGTGTTATCCCCTTGTATATGTTCTCTCCCTCTCCCCGCTTCTATAGAATGTGTAAAAACAAATACCCATCATGAACATCTTTTTTCCCCAGCCTTTGGAGTGATGTGTGTTCAGTACACTGCTCTTCATTAGGCCCCGTTTTTTTTTTTTTTTTTCTCTTTCTTTCTTCTCGTTCTCTCTTCCATTTGGAAATTCCTCTTCTCTTTCATTTTTTCTCACCAGAGTTCTTTTTCATTTACTCTTAATTTCCAAATAAACTAGTAACAGACCTTGTTTTCTCCTTCCCTGCTGGAGACACACCATCTTCTCTGCAAGTCCACGTACCTTTTGCTGGGAAAGGCCCAGAAGAACTGAGAACCCCCCAGATGGGCTTTTCTCCCAATATTAGAAATATTTGAAAATGGGTCATTTTACAAAGACACTTGAAAGTATTAAACCACTATAGATTTTTCATTCTGTAGGAGAGATTTCTGTGATCATTTAACTTTGTATTTTACCTTGTACATATTTTTGGAAACTTCATGGATTTTTCTAGAACACAGAATATAGCAGAGCAAGAATTACCTTTTATTTCTATAGAGCATTGTTGGATCTGAACAAAAGTTTTAATCATTATATTCTTGAACACAAAACAACAAAGCAACCAACTGATTATTTCACTAGTAATATATGAGAATAAGCTCCAATTTATTGAATATTTACTATATATTAGGTGTAGGAATAAGTACCATAAGAGCATTATCTCAGTTTATTCTTTTTAAACAGTATTTCTTTATTTGGCTCTGCTGGGTCTTATTCAGTCAGTTCAGTTCAGTCTCTCAGTCATGTCTGACTCTTTGTGACCCCATGAATCGCAGCACACCAGGCCTCCCTGTCCATCACCAGCTCCCGGAGTTCACTCAAACTCATGCCCATCGAGTTGGTGATGCCATCCAGCCATCTCACCCTCTGTCGTCCCCTTCTCCTCCTGTCCCCAATCCCTCCCAGCATCAGTCTTTTCCAATGAGTCAACTCTTTGCACGAGGTGGCCAAAGTATTGGAGTTTCAGCTTTAGCATCAGTCCTTCCAGTGAACACCCAGGACTGATCTCCTTCAGAATGGACTGGTTGGATCTCCTTGCAGGCCAAGGGACTCTCAAGAGTCTTCTCTAACACCACAGTTCAAAAGCATCAATTCTTCGGCGCTCAGCTTTCTTCACAGTCCAACTCTCACATGCATACATGACCACTGGAAAAACCATAGCCTTGACTAGATGGGTCTTATTACATGGGATCTAATTCCCTGTGTGTGTGTTATCAGTTGCTCAGTAACATCTGACTCTGTGACCTCATGGACCATAGCCCTTCAGGCTCCTCTGTTCGTGGGATTTTCTGAGGCAAGAATACTGGAGTGGGTTACCATTTCCTTCTCCAGGGGATCCTCTAGACTCAGGGATCGAACTCACGTCTCTTGAGTTTCTTGCATTGGCAAGCGGATTTTTTTTTTTTTTTTCTTTTTTTACCGCTGAGCCAGCAAGGAAATTCCCTGACCAGGTATCAAACCTGGGACCCCTTGCCTTGGTAGCACAGTCTTAGCCACTGGACTACCAGGAAGTCCTATGAGCTTATTCTTAAAAAGCTAAAACTCAACTGTAGATATAGTATTATCCTTATATTACAGATGATAAAACTGAGTCTTAGAGAAGTTACATAACTTGAGTGTGATTAGACAGTTACGTAAGGATAAAGCCAAATCAATCTAACTCTGGAGTCTAACCTAAGTGTTACTATTTTTTAAAAATTACTGAACATACAATTGATGTAAAATGTTATATCAGTTTCAGGTGAACAGCATGATGATTCTGTATATGTATGTATTGCAAAATGATCACCACAAAAAGTCTCATTAACATCAATCACCACACAGAGCTAGAATTCTTTTTCTTATGATGAGAACTTTAAGATCTACTCTCTTAGCAACTTTCAAATATACAATAAGTATAATTAGGTGTACTCACCATGCTGCACATTAGATTTCCAGATTTCTTTTATAACTTGATGTCTGTACTTTTTGACCACTGACTATCACTCATTTTGCTCAATATTACTATTCTACAATAATTAGTGAGTACAAGGCAAATATTCCTGGTGAAATTGGCCAGAGTCTAAATAAAATTAAATGGCACCCCACTCCAGTACTCTTGCCTGAAAAATCCCATGATGAAGGAGCCTGGTGGGCTGCAGTCCATGAGGTCTGACACGACTGAGCGACTTCTGTTTCACTTTTCACTTTCATGCACTGGAGAAGGAAATGGCAACCCACTCCAGTGTTCTTGCCTGGAGAATCCCAGGGATGGCAGAGCCTGGTGGGCTGCCATCTATGGGATCGCACAGAGTCGGACATGACTGAAACGACTTAGCAGCAGCAGCAGCTTCATCTTACTAAAACTAATTTTCAATTACCAAGAAATGTATACATCCACAAATTTATTAGGTACTTATCATCTGAAAGCCACCCTTAATTTCTCCTTTTCCTTCCCACTCCCAATAAATCCACCCATAAATCCTACTGACTTTATTTCAAAGGGTCTAGTTCTCTTCCTCTTTTTCTCCTTCATCCTATTCTAAGCTAATACCTCTGTTTCCTGTACAACAGCCTTTTAACTGGGCTCTCTTCTTCTGATCTGTACACATGCTATACACTTATATGTTTGTTTCTACCTCTTTCACTCCCATATGCCTGGAGAATCCCAGGGATGGCAGAGCCTGGTGGGCTGCCATCTATGGGATCGCACAGAGTCGGACATGACTGAAACGACTTAGCAGCAGCAGCAGCTTCATCTTACTAAAACTAATTTTCAATTACCAAGAAATGTATACATCCACAAATTTATTAGGTACTTATCATCTGAAAGCCACCCTTAATTTCTCCTTTTCCTTCCCACTCCCAATAAATCCACCCATAAATCCTACTGACTTTATTTCAAAGGGTCTAGTTCTCTTCCTCTTTTTCTCCTTCATCCTATTCTAAGCTAATACCTCTGTTTCCTGTACAACAGCCTTTTAACTGGGCTCTCTTCTTCTGATCTGTACACATGCTATACACTTATATGTTTGTTTCTACCTCTTTCACTCCCATGTAAATGCCACAGGAGCCAAGACTCTGTCCTGGTCAAAGCTGTGTACCCAGGACATAAAACATGCCTGGTACATCGTGAATAAATATTTGTTGGTTGGATAAATTATTTAGGAGACTCTGGTGGAGGCATGGATCAACAGTGGCCTGAATAAATATTTATTGGTTGGATAAATTTAACACCTCCCAGGGAGCTCAGTGGTAAAGAAACTGCCTGCCAATGCAGGGCATGTAAGAGACATGGGTTCAATCCCTGGGTCAGGATGATCCTCAGGAGTAGGAAATGGCAACCCACTCTAGTACTGTTGCCTGGAAATTTTCATGAAGAGGAGTCTGGCAGACTACTGTCCATGGGGTCACAAAGAGTTGGACATGATTGAGCACACACACACACACAGATTTAACACTGGGCATACAAAGATGAAGAAAAGCACGTTCTGTATCCTCATGGACTGTACTATATATTAGTGGAAACAGATACATAAAGAGATACATAATGCAGTGTGATTACTGTTCTAAAAGGGGCATACAAAAGATTTAGTTCATAGTGGTGCAAAAAGGCAGAGTGAGCAATTCTACTTGGTGGATGCAAAGATCTGGGGAAAGTTTACAGATGCTTCATAAGATCTTCTAGATTAAAGAAGAGTTAACTGGGTGGAAGAGAAGAAAGAATATTCCAGGAAGAATAAGCAGTGTGTGCAAAGACAGGAAGGTCAGTTTTGATAAGTGCTGCTTAGTGGGATGGAGAAGATGACTATAAATGACTTGATGTGATTAGAGCCAATGGCACAATATACAGTGAGCAAATGTACAGTGGTACAATGTGCAATGTTACAGATCATATAAAGCCAAACGTATAATGGTACATATTGAGGAATGGACAGAGTCTGATCATGAAGACATGAAGTATGCTTTACTAAGCAGCTAAAATTTAATTCTATAAATATTAGGGGTGCTGCCAAAGAGCTTGAAGCAGGGGAATAAAAATAGATTAACAGTTTTGGAAAAAACTAAACTCTGGTGATGTGAGAGGAATGGATTGCAAAAGTTTGAGATACATTGACTCATTAAGACTCAGTAGTAAGACTTTTTCTCTGGTCAATATGGAATAAGAGGGCCTCCTACCTGAACCATCTGACTTTAAAGGTCAGTGGGATTTGATTACAGAATTTCCAAAGGAATGGGGAAACAGACTCTTGGAGGATGCAAACGAAACCTTGTGTGCACCAGGAACCAGAAGAAAGAAACAGTGACCCTACAAGAGACTGAGTCAGACTTGGCTGTGAGCGTTTGGGAGTTCTGGTGAAGGCATGGATCAACAGTGGCCTGCTGCAGGGTCAGGCGCACTGACAGGAGAAGTCCTGGGAGGCGCAGTATGCTGGCATAAGTCCTTTTGGAGGAGGTCAGCATTACCCCTACAGTAGTTTGGCCTCAGGCCAAACTGCAGGGAGGGAACACAGTCCCACTCAGACTTAAATTGAAGAAAGAAGGGAAAACCATTTAGTATCACCTAAACCAAATCTCTTATGAATATACAGTGGAAGTCAAATAGATTCAAGGGATTAGACCTGATAGAATGCCTGAAGAACTAGGAATGGAGGTTCATAACACTGTACAGAAGGCAGTGATCAAAACATTCCCAAGGAAAAGAAAGGCAAGAAGACAAAGTGGTTGTCTGAGGAGGCCTTACAAATAGCTGAGAAAATAAGAGAAGCGAAAAGCAAAGGAGAAAAAGAAAGACATATCCATCCAAATGCAGATTTCAAGAGAATACCAAGGAGAGATTAAAAAAAAAAACAAACCAAAAACCCTTCTTACGGGTACAATGCAAAGAAATAGAGGAAAACAATAGAATGGGAAAGACTAGAGATCTCTTCAAGAAAATTGAAGATTCCAAGGGAACATTTCTTGCAAAGATGGGTAAAATAAAGGATGGAAATGGCAAGGACCTAACAGAAGGAGAAAAAAATTAAGAAGAGGTGGCAAGAACACACAGAACAACTCTACAGAAAAGGTCTTAATGACCTGGATAACCACGATGGTGTGGTCATTCACCTAGAGCCAGACATCCCAGAGTATGAAGTCAAGTGGACCTTAGGAAACATTGCTACAAACAAAGCTACTGGAGGTGAAAGAATTCCAGCTGAGCTATTTCAAATCCTAAAAAATGATGCTGCTAAAGTGCTCCACTCAATATGCCAGCAAATTTGGAAAACTTGGTAGTGGTCACATGACTGGAAAAGGTCAGTTTTTCTTCCAATCCCAGAGAAGGGCAATGCCAAAGAATGTTTCAGCTACCACACAATTGCACTCATTTCACATGCTAGCAAGGTAATGCTTAAAAGCCTTCAAGCTAGGCTTCAACAGTACATAAATCAAGAAATTCTATATGTTAAACTGGATTTAGAAAAGGCAGAGGAACCAGAGATCAAATTGCCAACATCTCCTGGATCATAGCAAGGGAATTCCAGAAAACAGCTACTTCTGCTTCACTGACAAAAGCCTTTGACTGTGTGGATCACAACAAACTATGGAAAATTCTTCAAGGGATGGGAATACCAGACCACCTGACCTGCCTCCTGAGAAACCTGTTTGCAGATCAAGAAGCAACATTAGAACTGGACACGGAACAAGGGACTGGTTCCAAATTGGAAAAGGAGTATGTCAAGGCTGTATATTGTTACCCTCCTTATTTAACTTACATGCAGAGAATATCATGTGAAATGCTGGGCTGGAGGAATCACAAGCTGGAATCAAGACTGCTGGGAGAAATATCAATAACCTCAGATATGCAGATGATACCACACCAATGGAAGNATTGGAAAAGGAGTATGTCAAGGCTGTATATTGTTACCCTCCTTATTTAACTTAGATGCAGAGAATATCATGTGAAATGCTGGGCTGGAGGAATCACAAGCTGGAATCAAGACTGCTGGGAGAAATATCAATAACCTCAGATATGCAGATGATACCACACCAATGGAAAAAAAGTGAAGAGGAACTAAAGAGCCTCTTGATGAAAGGGAAAGAGGAGAGTGAAAAGACTGGCTTAAAACTCAACATAGCATCCAGTCCCATCATTTCAAGGCAAACAGATGGGGAAACAATGGAAACAATGATGGACTTTATTATATTCTTGGGCTCTAAAATCACTGTGAACGGTGACTTCAGCCTTGAAATTAAAAGACGTGTGCCCCTTGGAAGAAAAGCAATGACAATCCTAGACACCGTATTAAAAGCAGAGACATAACTTTACTAACAAATGTCTAAGGTTTTCCCAGTAGTCATGTACGGATGTAAGAGGTGGACCATAAAGAAGGCCGAATACTGAAGAATTGATGCTTTCGAACTGTGGTGCTGGAGAAGACTCTTGAAGTCCCTTGGAGAGCAAGGAGATCAAACCAGTCAGTCCTAAAGGATATCAATCTTTGGATATTGGAATATTCATTGGAATAGTCATTGGAAGGACTGATGCTGAAGCTCCAATGCTTTGGTCACCTGACATGAAGAGCTGACTCATTGGAAAAGATCCTGATGCTGGGAAAGATTAGGACAGGAGGAGAGGGAAGCGAGAGAAAATGAGGTGCCTGGATGGCATCACTGTCAGTGGATATAAGTTTGAGCAAGCTGTAGGAGATGGTGAAGGACAGGGAAGCCTGGTGTGCTGCAGTTCATGGGATTGCAAAGAATTGGACATGACTGAGTGATTGAACAACAACCTGAACCATAACAACAAACTATATAACAATGATTTTCATAACACTGAGCATCAGCATCAGGCAACAAAGGACAGAGATTCTTCTGAAACAGGAATCGAATGAGATGAGTCCTACAATAGATTGCTCCAGGTTACTGCCTTGGGAAAGACTCCATTCTGTGGGGCAGGGAGGGGAAACCAGCGGGGTCCCTGACTGAGGAGAGAGAGCTGAGTAAGCTGAGTTCATAGAGCAGAGCACCAGAGAGGAGAGGGTTAATAGTGAGGGAAAGCCTGGAGATCTGCAGAGACTCTCCCTCCAGGATTCAGGAGAGTAACAGGCCAGGGAAAGAACATTCAAAAGGATTAGAGAGATCAGTGCCTGACACTCATGCAAGGCCATGAGCAGTACCATTCAGTTCAGTGGCTCAGTCATGTCTGACTCTTTGCAACCCCATGAATCGCAGCACGCCAGGCCTCCCTGTCCATCACCAACTCCCGGAGTTCACTCAGACTCACGTCCATCGAGTCCGTGATGCCATCCAGCCATCTCATCCTTGGTCGTCCCCTTCTCCTCCCGCCCCCAATCCTTACCAGCATCAGAGTCTTTTCCAATGAGTCAACTCTTCGCATGAGGTGGCCAAAGTACTGGAGTTTCAGCTTTAGCAACATTCCTTCCAAAGAAA
>SJYX01008928.1:41461-56684 GCA_006410675.1 Oreotragus oreotragus
AAAGATATAAGCATCTGAATGCAGAGTTCCAAAGAACAGCAAGTAGAGATAAGAAAGCCTTCTTCAGAGATCAATGCAAAGAAATAAAGGAAAAGAACAGAATGGGAAAGACTAGAGATCTCTTCAAGAAAATTAGAGATACCAAAGGAACATTCATGCAAAGATGGGCTCTATAAAGGACAGAAATGGTATGGACCTAACAGAAGCAGAAGATATTAAGAAGAGGTGGCAAGAATGCACAGAAGAACTGTACAAAATATATCTTCATGACCCAGATTATCACGATGGTGTGATCACTCATCTAGAGCCAGACATCCCAGAATGTGAAGCAGTACCATTACCACCAGCCAAACTGGAAACATCAATAATTCATGGCATTGGGTAGATCAATCAGGAAAGTTTTGTCTAAGTATAGAGGAATACTTATCCTTAGACTCAAGAGTGCTCTGGACTTACCTAGCAAACTGTAAAAGCTAGACCTAAAAGGATCAAACTGTTTACAAGTTACCTATCTGTATTCCAGGACAAAACTCCAGAAGATTTATAGGAATACAAAAATATTCAGTCCTCAACAAGGTAAGATTGACAACATCTGGCATCCAGTCAAAAATGACCAGACCTACAAAGAAGTAGGAAAGCAAAATAACAAGAAGAATAATCGATAAATAATTGATAAACTGACTGGGAACCGACATACATGTTAGAATTAGCAGAGAAGGGCATTAAAACAGTTACCTACAACTGTACTGCCTATTTTTAAAAAGTTGCTGTAGAGATACAGACGATATTAACAAGACCCTAACTGAATTTCTAAAGATGAAAAATTCTATCAGGATTATCTGACCATTGGATAAGAGTGTGGAGGCAAAAAGGGAGAGGGACTGGGTGCCATTGGGTTTCCCTCATAGCTCAGTCAGTAAAGAATCTGCCTGCAATGCAGGAGACCTGGGTTTGATTCCTGGGTCAGGAAGATCCCCTGGAGAAGGAAATGGCAAGCCACGCCAGTCTTCTTGCCTGGAGAATTCCATGGACAGAGGAGCCTGGAGGGATACAGCCCATGGGGTCACAAGAGTCAGACACAATTTAGCGACTAAACCAACCAGTCACCAACCATGCTGCCATTAACATGAATAAGGAATAAGGATGGGAAGATGTGAATTGGGGGAACTGAGTTTCAGGCTTATTAACTTTGAAGTGCTCCATGAGAGAACTCTGAGGAAGTCCAATGTTTAAGGGGTTGACAGAAAAAGAGGAACTTATTGGGATTTCCCTGATGGTTCACTGGCTAAGACTTCATGCTTCCAATGCAGGGGGCCCAGGTTCAATTTCTAGTCAGGGAACTAGATCCCACATTGCCACAACTAAGAGTCCACATGAGGCAACTAAAGATCCCACATGCTGTAACAAAGATTCCGCATGTCACAACTAAGACCCAGGGCAACCAAATGCATATACATACATATCTATATTTTGAAAAGAAAGAAAAAGAGGAACTTAACAAACTGAATGTGAAGGTATTGTCCCTGAAGGAGAAGAAGGGCAAGAAGCACTGTGCAAGCTAAAACAGGCTCAGACTTCAAGGAGGGAATGTTGCCATGATCCGTGCTGCAAGAGTTCAAGTGGGAAGAAAACTGAGAAGTGGCTGCAATGGCCCCTGGATGGCAGGTAGGAGATCACTAGTTGTCTCACACCCGTGATAGAAGGGATCCTATCGGTTAATGCTGTGTACCCACTGCATATTCCACAGTTTCTGGAACAGAGTGGGAGCTCAAAACCATCTGGTGAATGGATAGATGAATTCCATAAGGAGTTACGAGATACCCTGTGCCTAGCAAATTAGATCAGACCTGCCCTTTGTGATCAGAACTGTAGCCGATTTAGTGGAGTCAGAAACATGAGCTAGACTGCAGCGGATTCAGTGAAGACTGGAAAATGAGAGGAAGAAGCCCACAGGAAGATGTAGGATTGAGAAAATACTTTATTTGGGGTGGCAGTGCAGGTTTCAACAGTACTGAGAAATCTGAAGAGCATGGAGGCAGAAAAACATGGTGCTTCAGATCACATGCTCAGGAGCTGAATTGTCTGAGCAGAGTCTTTACCAGCTGAGCCACTAGGGCAGCCCCAAATGTTGTTTACTTGTAGAAACTGACTTCTCCGACCCTTATTTCCCTGATCTGCTAGAGTACTCCCTACCTTAGCAGGCTGTTGTCAGGATTTGATATGGTAACTCATGCAAAGTATCTGGAGCTGTCTCTAGCTCAATGAATGCTGGCTGTGACTACCAAGAGGATGATGGGACCAGAAGACAGAGACAGGTGGGCACAGGTGGCAGGATGTCTAGAAGGAGTCTCATTCAAAGAGAGGAGAGGAGGAGGAAGGATGGGATGGAGGTAGGTAAACTTGAGAGAAATGAGGGACTTTGTGGGACTGAAGTGTATTTATGGGATGTGGGGCTTAAAATTGGTTTGAATTTTGAGAAAGGTTCTTTGGGATTTGAAAGAAACCATGCATCACAGCTCAGCAATGGAAAATGAAGGAGGATTCAGAGAAGGTGTGTTAGAGATTCACTGGAAGAGAGTCTGGAAAAGGGTGTGGCCTGGGTCAACTTGAAATGATAGATGGGAAGAGGCATTTACTTTGAGCATCTGTGTTGAATAAACGTAGAATATTCATTAGCTATAATTCTAAAATAGAAAGCACTAATCCCTAATCTTGAAAGGTACCGCAGTATGGAAGTCTTTAGTCTGATTAGGGGAAAAAGAAGTCTGGAAAAGATAACAGTTTGGGTTCTTTGGTTGTGGGTAAGATACATGAGCTCTGGCTAATTTAAGCAAGAATAAAATTTTTGGAGTAGCTCACAAGATTCAAAGGCAAGTTGAAGAACTGTCTCAGTGAGCACAGAGCCAAAGGCTACTGCTCCAGGGCTCCTATGGAAAAAAGCTGATATCTATCTCCACAGGGCCTCAGGCCTTCCAGGTGACAACCTCACCTTCACATCAGTTCAGTTCAGTCGCTCAGTCGTGTCCGACTATCTGCGACCCCATGAATCGCAGCACGCCAGGCCTCCCTGTCCATCACCAACTCCCGGAGTTCACTCAGACTCACGTCCATCGAGTCCGTGATGCCATCCAGCCTTCTCATCCTCTGTTGTCCTCTTCTTCTCCTGCCCCCAATCCCTCCCAGCATCAGAGTCTTTTCCAATGAGTATTCAGTTCAGTTGCTCAGTCATGTCCGACTATCTGCGACCCCATGAATCGCAGCACGCCAGGCCTCCCTGTCCATCACCAACTCCCGGAGTTCACTCAGACTCACGTCCATCGAGTCCGTGATGCCATCCAGCCTTCTCATCCTCTGTTGTCCTCTTCTTCTCCTGCCCCCAATCCCTCCCAGCATCAGAGTCTTTTCCAATGAGTGGCAAAAATACTGGAGCTTCAGCTTTAGCGTCATTCCTTCCAAAGAAATCCCACGGCTGATCTCCTTCAGAATGGACTGGTTGGATCTCCTTGCAGTCCAAGGGACTTTCAGGAGTCTTCTCCAACACCACAGTTCAAAACCATCGATTCTTTAGTGCTCTGCCTTCTTCACAGTCCAACTCTCACATCCATACATGACCACAGGAAAAACCATAGCCTTGACTAGGCGGACCTTAGTCGGCAAAGTAATGTCTCTGCTTTTGAATATGCTATCTAGGTTGGTCATAACTTTTCTTCCAAGGAATAAGCGTCTTTTAATTTACCTCCAAATATTTGCCCTCTTGTGTAAATTCCAGGGAGAGAATGGGTCTGATTGACTTGCCTCCAGGCACACGGTCACAATCAGACAGCCTTCTGAATGTGTGACTTCAATCACCCCCCATTCACTGTCAGTAAAGTTGGCTGGACCTAAAGAGGGATGGATCCAGGAAAAAAAAATCTAGTGTGTTTTTCTTTTCCTTCTCACTTTTCATCTGCTTTGTGCCAGGCACTTGTTAGGAGAAACAGATAACAGTCAATATCCACCTCTAAGGAGGGTAGGATTCTGGGAGATGGGTATTAATCCAGCACTAACTTCATGATTATACAAGATACGCTCTTTGGAAATGCATATCTCTAGGAAAGTAAGAGCCTGATCGGGCTTGGGGGTTGAGAAAAGACTTTCTAGAGGAAGAGACGCCAAAACTGAGATCTGAAGGATGAATGAAGAGCGTGGCCAACACTGTAAGCAGCATGTGCAGAGTCTGTGACTGGAGGGAGCCTGTGTTATGCCCTAGTTATCAGTTCATCCTGAAAATAGGGCTTCTGTCTCAGCATCGGTCAAGTGTGACATACGCACAGGTTTACAGAAAACCCCACTTGTTCCTACTTGTGATATTGGTACACTTCAATTAATGAAAAAAAGGTCAATGTAGGTTAATGAGGTCGCCTACTTTTCCGAGGACGCAAATAATTAACTTCTTCGTATTTCAGTGATACATGTCTGTTGCTGTTTAGTTGCTCAGTTGAGTTGGACTATTTGTGACCCCATGGACTGTAGGACACCAGGCTTCCCTGTCCTTCACTGCCTCTGGGAGCTTGCTCAAACTCATGTCCATTGAGTCGAGATCCATATCTAGAGATATAATGTAAATTTTGCAGCAAAAGTTAAGTCACATTTTATCAAGCTGTAACTTTCCAGATAAGAATCTGCCTGACAAACAGGAGGTGAAGGTTCAGTCCTTGGGTTGGGAAGATCCCCTGGAGAATGAAAAGGCAACCCTTTCCAGTATTCTTGACGGGTAAGTCCCGTGGACAGAGTAACCTGGTGGGCCACAGTCCATGGCATCGCAGAGTTGGACATGACTGAGCTACTAAACAGCAACAGTAGCCACTTTCTCTGGTATGCTAGTCAGGATCGTGTTATACAACTCACAATTAAAAAAACAAAATTTAAAGCAAGTTTCAGAGTTTTATTTTAAATGGACTATTCTCTGTGGAGAATAATTATGTGAAATTTGTATAAACTGCAAGAGCCAAGATAGATGCTTTCATATCTGTGTAGTCATTCATTAAATATGACACCTTAAAATGTGTCTACTAAATAAAATTAAATGTTTATCATAGATGTAATTACTTTGTTTCCACTTTAAAAATTCTAGCAATACTACCTTCATTGTTAAATGTAAAATAAAACAGTCATGAAAACACAGATCAAATCTCATAACTGTTCTTTAGAGGCATTTGTCATGCAAAAAACCTATTTCACATAAAACTTGGTACATGTAAGTATTTTAAATAGAACAAAGTTTCAGTATCACATTGGGCATTTTAATTCACAGAATTTGGGGGAACCTTTTGAAAACTCATTCATCACTATCAGTTTTAGAACACTACCATTACTCCAAGAAGTTAGCCCTAAAATTTACGCATTTTTCTTTTAAAACAATCATAATCTGAAAGAAAGAGTAGTTATATGTAAATGACTAGACTTTAAAATGTTTGTTGCTGATTATGCAAGCCAATCAATCTCAAAAATCCAATTTCAAAAATAAATGACATCCAATCCACTCTCCCTCCCCTGCCCTCAGGCAACCACTGATCTACTTTTTCCTCTCTCTGGAGAAATTGTTGACCTAGTTAAATTCAACTGAACCAGAGAAAAATGTGGGAGACACTGCAAATACTGTGATTTAACATGGAGTCCATGGCAATATAATAAAAGCTCAATAAATGGGGTTCCTGGTACATACCCATGTATAAATGTCAGCTAAATGTACAAACTGAAATCACTTTTAAATATTTCTTTCTTTCTTTCTATACCAGTGTGCAAAGTACTATATCCTCAAGAGTTACAAAGGGGAAAAATATAGTCTGATTCTATCCTTCTGGATGCTTTCTTCAAATCTAAAATGACATTTCCATTGTTAATGAGAGCCCTCTGCATCTTTTACTCATCTATTGTCCCTTTCTGAAAGTATAAACACCACTAGCTAGTAAAGTACGAAAACCTTGTGGTTATCTCTCTTCAAGTTGGGGTGAGTCCATTTGGATTTAATATTATTGCAATTACAAACAAAACTAGATTCACTTCATGGTATGAATGTCTTTACTTCTTTTTTCTTCATAAATTTATTCCCCCTGAGAATAAGAATTTGATGTATTTTCGAGACTGGATTTTGAGACTGACTGGATTGTCAATTCAAGAGTAAACATTTTATCATTACTTATATATAATTACTTTTTATTCAGCTTGGAGAGGTCTCAAAAAGGAAACAAATATAAATTTTAGAATCTGTTATCTAATTAGAGTACTAATTCTTATAAGAAGAGCTAATATGGAAATTTCACAATTAATACATGTTCAGGAATTTACTCTACATCTTTTATAAATTTAACTACATATTCCAAAATGACAAGACTATGAACCCCAGGACCCTACTATTATTCACAGTTTTCTTTTCAGAAATATTGTCTGAAATGAATTAACTGTGGAAATAGGAAAATCATAACTTGAAATATTCTCTATAGATGTATAAGTAGTGTGGTATACAAATTTAAAAGTTTATCCAGTGCACGAATTTACTACTTCATTTTAAAGAAATCCAAATAATATAAACAAGGATGATAATTTAACAATGAAAAACCTTCAGGATAACTGAGCACATTTTATGCTCAAACCCAAAGGTATTTCTTTGGCTTCTCAGTGGGTGGAAGGAAGGAAGTACCCATGAGAGGAGAGAATGAACAAGTGAGGACCCTGATGACAACAATTGAGTCCTAGCAACCAGCTATGTTTAAGCCAGCCTGACTTCTAGGTTTCCTGAATAAACTTTTTGGCCAACCCAATATATTCTCAGATATTGAGCCAATAGATTCTCCTTGCACTTCAGCTAGTTGGCTGGATTTCTGTTGCATGTAACAAAACTATCCTGAAATATGTACCTTCTATTTTTAAGTGCCTTATTACAAAATTTTCAAGCACACAAAAGAACATACGTAAGGGATATACTACACTAACATCAGAGTATTTACATAAGAATTAGAGCTTCACAAAAGCATTGGCATCTCCCATGAGATCCTTTCTGGGCTCAGCTTTCTCCCAGCCCTCAAGAAGACCCATCATTTTGATGTTAGTTACCTTTTTTTTTTCTTTTTTTTCGCTTTTCATTATTCCTTTACCCATATGTAGGTACCTATTATGGGATAAATTGTTTCTCCTAAATTCATATGTTGAAATCCTAACCCCTAGTACTTCAGAATATTATTCTAACTGGAAATAGTCTTAAAGAGATTAATTAAAACAAAATCATTCAGATGGGCCTTGGTGCAAAATGATTGGTATCCCCATAAGAAGACGAAATTTGGACAGGGCCATGTACAGAGAAAGACCATATGAAGACAGGGAGAAGACTGTCATCTGCAAGTCAAGGAGAGAGGCCTCAGAAGAAATCAACCCTACTCACACACTGATTATGGACTTTTATCCTCCAGAATTGTGAGACAAATAATGTCTATTTAATCCATCCAGTCTGTGGTACGTTGTCATGGCAGCCTCAGTAAACTGATATCCTTAACCATGCATTTGTTACCTTGTTCTTCAACTTCATATAAATGGATTCATATTCTATGTAGCCCTCTGTGGCTTTGCTTCCTTCACTCAATGTCACTGTTTCTAAGGTTCATCACATGCTGATAGGTGAACAGTAGTTCACCTTTTCATTGCTGTATAAAATTCATTTGAATATGTCACATACAAAATTCATTTACCTTTAATGGACAATGAAGTTGCTTACATAGCTTTTTGTCTGTTTGTTATGTTTAATTTTTTCTCTTGTAAATAATGCTGCTATACGTAAATTTTTTTACTAGTTTGTGGTCATATAGACTCAACTAATTTACCAAACAGGGAAAAATGTTTTTTTAAATTATTTCCAATTATACTCCTACCAGCATTTATCCAAGCACTCTTGTTCCAAATCCTCACCAACGTTTGGTATTTCAGATGTGTTAACTTTTGCCAATCTGGAAGAAATACAGTGGTATCTAATTTGTTTTAACTGGCACTTTCCTGATTACCCATGTGGATTTTAATCTCTCTCTGTATATATTATTTGTATAATCTCTTTTGTGAAAAGTCATTTGTATTTTGTTCCTTTCTATTCTAGACTGTGTATTCTCTCACTCATTTTTACATTGGGTTTTCTTATTGATATTTTTATGTGTGTTCTGAATACTAATTCTTTGCGGCTTACGTGCATTGCACGTACCTACTTTCACTTTGTGACCTATCTTTTCACTTCTTTTATGGTGTTTGTTAATGGAAATTCTCAACCTGAATGTACTAAAGTAAGTAAATACTGTCCTTTACTATGGGATTCTCCGGTGGCTCAGCTGGTAAAGAATCGACCTGCAGTAGTCCATGGAATTCTCCAGCCCAGAATACTGGAGTGGGGAGCTATTCACATTGTATTTTATCTTACCTAAGAAAAATTTGTAAGGCTTCTCCAGACAGCCATTTTGCTTTTTTGCATTTCTTTTCCATGGGGATGGTCTTGATCCCTGTCTCCTGTACAATGTCATGAACCTCATTCCATAGTTCATCAGGAACTCTGTCTATCAGATCTAGGCCCTTAAATCTATTTCTCACTTCCACTGTATAATCATAAGGGATTTGATTTAGGTCATACCTGAATGGTCTAGCGGTTTTCCCTACTTTCTTCAATTTAAGTCTGAATTTGGAAATAAGGAGTTCATGATCTGAGCCACAGTCAGCTCCTGGTCTTGTTTTTGTTGACTGTATAGAGCTTCTCCATCTTTGGCTGCAAAGAATATAATCAATCTGATTTCGGTGTTGACCATCTGGTGATGTCCATGTGTAGAGTCTTCTCTTGTGTTGCTGGAAGAGGGTGTTTGCTATGACCAGTGCATTTTCTTGGCAAAACTCTATTAGTCTTTGCCCTGCTTCATTCCGCATTCCAAGGCCAAATTTGCCTGTTACTCCAGGTGTTTCTTGACTTCCTACTTTAGCATTCCAGTCCCCTATAATGAAAAGGACATCTTTTTTGGGTGTTAGTTCTACAAGGTCTTGTAGGTCTTCATAAAACCGTTCAACTTCAGCTTCTTCAGCATTACTGGTTGGGGCATAGACTTGGATAACTGTGATATTGAATGGTTTGCCTTGGAAACGAACAGAGATCATTCTGTCGTTTTTGAGATTGCATCCAAGTACTGCATTTCGGACTCTTTTGTTGACCATGATGGCTACTCCATTTCTTCTGAGGGATTCCTGCCCGCAGTAGTAGATATAATGGTCATCTGAGTTAAATTCACCCATTCCAGTCCATTTTAGTTCGCTGATTCCTAGAATGTCGACGTTCACCCTTGCCATCTCTTGTTTGACCACTTCCAATTTGCCTTGATTCATGGACCTGACATTCCAGGTTCCTATGCAATATTGTTCTTTACAGCATCGGATCTTGCTTCTATCACCAGTCACATGCACAACTGGGTATTGTTTTTGCTTTGGCTCCATCCCTTCATTCTTTCTGGAGTTATTTCTCCACTGATCTCCAGTAGCATATTGGGCACCTAACGACCTGGGGAGATTCTCTTTTGATATCCTATCATTTTGCCTTTTCATACTGTTCATGGGGTTCTCAAGGCAAGAATACTGAAGTGGCTTGCCATTCCCTTCTCCAGTGGACCACGTTCTGTCAGACCTCTCCACCATGACCCGCCCGCCTTGGGTTGCCCTGCAGGCATGGCTTGGTTTCATTGAGTTAGACAAGGCCCTGGTCCTAGTGTGATTAGATTGACTAGTTTTCTGCGAGTATGGTTTCAGTGTGTCTGCCCTCTGATGCTCTCTTGCAACACCTACCATCTTACTTGGGTTTCTCTTACCTTGGGCGTGGGTTGTCTCTTCACGGCTGCTCCTTACCTTGGACGAGGGGTATCTCCTTACCGCCGCAGTTCCTGACCTTCAACGTGGGACAGCTCCTCTAGGCCCTCCTGCGCCTGCGCAGCCCCTGCTCCTCGGGTTGCTCCTCCCGGCCGCCGGCCGTGGCCTCGGGCGTGGGTGGCTTCTCCCAGCTGCCGCCCCTGGCCTCGGGCTCAGGGTGGCTCCTCCGGGTCACCACCCCTGGCCTCGGGCGCAAGGTGGCTTCTCCCGGCCGCCCCTGGCCTCGGACGTGGGGTGTCTCTTCCTGGCCGCCCCTGACCTCGGACACGGGGTAGCTCCTCCCGGCCGCCGCCCTGACCTCAGACGCGGGGTGTCTCCTCCCGGCCGCCACTGACCTCGGATGAGGGGTAGCTCCTCCCGGCCGCCACTGACCTCAGACACAGGGTAGCTCCTCTCGGCCGTTCCTGCGCCGTCGCAGCCTGGCACTCTAGGTTGCTGCCCCTGACCTCGGACGTGGGGTAGCTCCTCTCGCCCGCGCTGAGTGCGCCGGCCCGGCTCTCGCAAGCGGCCCGCGCTGAGTGCGCCGGCCCGGCTCTCGCAAGCGGCCCGCGCTGAGTGCGCCGGCCCGGCTCTCGCAAGCGGCCCGCGCTGAGTGCGCCGGCCCGGCTCTCGCAAGCGGCCCGCGCTGAGTGCGCCGGCCCGGCTCTCGCAAGCGGCCCGCGCTGAGTGCGCCGGCCCGGCTCTCGCAAGCGGCCCGCGCTGAGTGCGCCGGCCCGGCTCTCGCAAGCGGCCCGCGCTGAGTGCGCCGGCCCGGCTCTCGCAAGCGGCCCGCGCTGAGTGCGCCGGCCCGGCTCTCGCAAGCGGCCCGCGCTGAGTGCGCCGGCCCGGCTCTCGCAAGCGGCCCGCGCTGAGTGCGCCGGCCCGGCTCTCGCAAGCGGCCCGCGCTGAGTGCGCCGGCCCGGCTCTCGCAAGCGGCCCGCGCTGAGTGCGCCGGCCCGGCTCTCGCAAGCGGCCCGCGCTGAGTGCGCCGGCCCGGCTCTCGCAAGCGGCCCGCGCTGAGTGCGCCGGCCCGGCTCTCGCAAGCGGCCCGCGCTGAGTGCGCCGGCCCGGCTCTCGCAAGCGGCCCGCGCTGAGTGCGCCGGCCCGGCTCTCGCAAGCGGCCCGCGCTGAGTGCGCCGGCCCGGCTCTCGCAAGCGGCCCGCGCTGAGTGCGCCGGCCCGGCTCTCGCAAGCGGCCCGCGCTGAGTGCGCCGGCCCGGCTCTCGCAAGCGGCCCGCGCTGAGTGCGCCGGCCCGGCTCTCGCAAGCGGCCCGCGCTGAGTGCGCCGGCCCGGCTCTCGCAAACGGCCCGCGCTGAGGTCAGTTTTCATTCCAATTCTAAAGAAAGGCAATGCCAAAGAATGCTCAAACTACCGCACAATTGCACTCATCTCACACGCTAGTAAAGTAATGCTCAAAATTCTCCAAGCCAGGCTTCAGCAATATGTGAACCGTGAACTCCCTGATGTTCAAGCTGGTTTTAGAACAGGCAGAGGAACCAGAGATCAAATTGCCAACATCCGCTGGATCATGGAAAAAGCAAGAGAGTTCCAGAAAAACATCTATTTCTGCTTTATTGACTATGCCAAAGCCTTTGACTGTGTGGATCACAATAAACTGTGGAAAATTCTGAAAGAGATGGGAATACCAGACCACCTAACCTGCCTCTTGAGAAATCTGTATGCAGGTCAGGAAGCAACAGTTAGAACTGGACATGGAACAACAGACTGGTTCCAAATAGGAAAAGGAGTACGTCAAGGCTGTATATTGTCTCCCTGCTTATTTAACTTATATGCAGAGTACATCATGAGAAACGCTGGACTGGAAGAAACACAAGCTGGAATCAAGATTGCCGGGAGAAATATCAATAACCTCAGATATGCTGATGACACCACCCTTATGGCAGAAAGTGAGGAGGAGCTAAAAAGCCTCTTGATGAAAGTGAAGGAGGAGAGCGAAAAAGTTGGCTTAAAGCTCAACATTCAGAAAACGAAGATCATGGCATCCGGTCCCATCACTTCATGGGAAATAGATGGGGAAACAGTGGAAACAGTGTCAGACTTTATTTTTTTGGGCTCCAAAATCACTGCAGATGGTGACTGCAGCCATGAAATTAAAAGACGCTTACTCCTTGGAAGAAAAGTTATGACCAACCTGGATAGTATATTCAAAAGCAGAGACATTACTTTGCCGACTAAGGTCCGCCTAGTCAAGGCTATGGTTTTTCCTGTGGTCATGTATGGATGTGAAAGTTGGACTGTGAAGAAAGCTGAGCGCCGAAGAATCGATGCTTTTGAACTGTGGTGTTGGAGAAGACTCTTGAGAGTCCCTTGGACTGCAAGGAGATCCAACCAGTCCATTCTGAAGGAGATCAACCCTGAGAATTCTTTGGAAGGAATGATGCTAAAGCTGAAACTCCAGTACTTTGGCCACCTCATGCAAAGGGTTGACTCATTGGAAAAGTCTCTGATGCTGGGAGGGATTGGGGGCGGGAGGAGAAGGGGATGACCGAGGATGAGATGGCTGGATGGCATCATGGACTCGATGGACGTGAGTCTGAGTGAACTCCGGGAGTTGGTGATGGACAGGGAGGCCTGGCATTCTGCGATTCATGGGGTCACAAAGAGTCGGACACGACTGAGCGACTGAACTGAACTGAACTGAAGAAAAATTTCCCTACCCAAGAAAGTTTCCAAATTGTTTCTTTTAAAGACTTTTTTTTAGAGCAGTTTTAGGTTTACAGCAAAATCGAAAGACAAGAACAGAGAGTCACATCATATACCCTATCTGCATATATGCATAGCCCATTTTTATCTTCCCCTGAAATGGTACAGTTGACGAACCTACACCGATACACCATAATCTCCGAAAGCTCATAGTTGACACCATCATCACCGAAAGCTCATAGTTGACACCATCATCACCAAAAGCTCATATTTGACACCATCATCACCAAAAGCTCATTGTTTATACCGTAATGACCAAAAGCTCATAGTTTACATGAGGATTCCTCTTGATATTATGCATTCTATGTGTGTGTGCTCAGTTGCTTCAGTCGTGTCTGACTTTTGTGACCCAATGGACTGTAGCCCATCAGGTTTCTCTGTTCATGGGATTCTCCAGGCAGGAATATTGGAGTGGGTTGTCATTTCCTTCTCCAGAGCATCTTCTTAACTTAGGGATCAAACTCCCGTCTCTTGCGTCTCCTGCATTGGCAGGCAGATTCTTTACCACTAGGGCCACCTGGGAAGTCCGTTATACATTCTATGTTGATGACGATCGATGTTCAGTCGCTGCTGCTGCTGCTGCTGAGTCGCTTCAGTCATGTCCGACTCTGTGTGACCCCATAGAGGGCAGCCCACCAGGCTCCCCCGTCCCTGGGATTCTCAAGGGAAGAACACTGGAGTGGGTTGCCATTTCCTTCTCCAATGCAGGAAAGTGAAAAGTGAAAGTGAAGTCGCTCAGTTGTGTCCGATTCTTAGTGACCCCATGGACTGTAGTCCACCAGGCTCCTCCATCCATGGGATTTTCCAGGAAGAGTCCTGGAGTGGGGTGCCATCAGTCACTGTTAGGTTTAGTCAAATGTAACACGCAACCATTATTATAATATTATACAGAGTATTTTCATTGCCGTAAAAAGCCTATCTACTCTACCCATTCATTTCTCCCTGTCCCACAAGTTGTGATTTTCACATTAAAGTCTTTAATCCACCTGTAATTGATATTTGTGTATGGTGTAAGTTTGAGATCCTTTTGCTTATCTACAATGCCACTTCACTTATATACCAAACTTTTGTATGTGTGGGGGCCCTTTTTTTAACTGTTAGTATATTTGCTTATCCTGTGCTAATACTTCATTGCTTTAATGACTAAAGCTTCAAGTATTGATCCCCAGCATGACAATCCTTTCTGCTTTGATTTTCATCTTGGAAGGTCTTTCCTTATCTGCATATACTTAATATTAGATTCTCAAGTTCCTCCAGGAGAATTGCCCCATCTATAGGTCAGTTTAGGAAGAACAGAAATCTTTATGGTGCAAAGGCATCCTATTCATGAGCAGAGAAAATACTTTTATTTGAGTTGTTCCTAAGTGCCTTTCAAAAAATTCTGCAATTTTAAAAACTGAAGTCTTGGACACTTTTTCTCAGATTTATTTTAATAAATAAATCTATCTTTATCTTCATAGTTACTTTTGTTACTATAAAATAGTATCTTTCTAAAAACAATAGTGAATACTTATTAATTTTAGTAAATTGTGTACCCCTTTGGCTTTTCTCTGTAGACAATCATATCATTCTCTTTAATTTTTATTTTATACTGCAGTATAGTTGTATTAGTTTAACAATGCTCTGTTAGTTTTAGGTATATAGAAAAGTGATTCAGTTATACATATATATATTTTTTCTAATTCTTTTCTCACTTAGGTTATAACAGATTTTTGAGCAGAGTTTGCTGTGCTCTTCAGTAGGTCCTTGTTGGTTATCCATTTTAAATATAACAGTGTCTGTACATGTCAATCCCAAACTCCCAATCTATCCCTCACTGCCACCCTTCTCCTGTTATATCATTTTCAAATAAGCACAATTAGCTTTTTTCTATTCAAACTCATTAACTTTTGCTCATTTTTTATCTCTTATTCTTCTGGTTAGGAATTCTGGCATAATGCTAACAGGAGTGGTAATGGGCGGTAGACTTGTCTTGCTTTTATTTGTTACAAGAATGGTCAACACTGGTGAGAATGGCCACCATCAAAAATCTACAAACAATAAATGCTAGAGAAGGTGTTGAGAAAAGGGAACTCTCCTGTACTATTGGTGTGAATGTACATTGATACACCCATTATGGAGAACAGTATGGAGGTTTCTTAAAGGGAAACTAAAAATAAAACTATCATATGGTCCAGTAATCCCACTACTGGGGATATGCCCAGAGAAAGACATAATTCCAGAGAAAACGACACATACATGTCAATATTCATTGCAGTACTATTTATGAGAGCCAAGACATGGAAGCAACCTAAATGTCCACCCAGAGAGGAGTTGATAAAGAAGATGCGGTACATATGTAAGCAGAATAATCAAAAAGGAATGAAACGGAGTCATTTGCAGGGACGTCAATGGACTTAGAGACTGTCACGAAGGGAAGTGACGTGAAAGTTGCTTGGTTGTGTCCGACTATGCAGTCCACGGGGCTCTCCAGGCCAGAACACTGGAGTGGGCAGCCTTCCATACAGAGTGAATAGCGCCAAAAAGAGAAGAAACAAATACCATACCTTAACACATATCTGCAGAATCTAGAAAAATGGTACAGGTGATTGAATTTGCAAAGCAGAAA
>SJYX01008928.1:59856-84505 GCA_006410675.1 Oreotragus oreotragus
CAGGGGGTCGCTAAGAGTCGGACATGACTGAGCGACTTCACTTTCACTTTTCACTTTCCTGCATTGGAGAAGGAAATGGCAACCCACTCCAGTGTTCTTGCCTGGAGAATCCCAGGGACGGGGGAGCCTGGTGGGCTGCTGTCTGTGGGGTCGCACAGAGTTGGACACGACTGAAGCAACTTTGTGTGTGTGTGTGTGTGTGTGTGTGTGTGTGTGTCTGTGTTATGGGTTGAACTGTGTGCCTCCCACCCCCAAGTTCATATTCTGATGCCCTAATCCCTGAAACCTAGAAAGTGGCTATATTTGGAGAAAGGCCATTTAATGAGGTGCATAAGTTGCAATCAGGCTGTTAAGGTGGGTCCTAACCCAGTGCGACTAGTGTCCTTATCAGAAAAGGAGGTGTGGGGACACAGAAATAGTCAGGATGTTCACGCACAGAGAAAAGGCCATATGAGGACACAGCAGGAAGGCAGCATCTGCGAGCAGGGGGAGGCCTCAGGGGAACCGAACCTGCTGACCCCCTGACAGTGGGCGTCCAGCCTCCAGAGGGGGAGAAAATGACCTCTGTTGGTTAGGTCATCTCGCCAGTGGTATTCAGTTATGGCAGCCCTAGCAAACTATTACACTGGCTTAAAATCCTTGGCTTTGAGCAGGAGGAAGGATCAGTCATCAAAGAAAAGCAGGCTTAGGCTCCTTCAGCTACTCGAGTCACACNGCCTCAGGGGAACCGAACCTGCTGACCCCCTGACAGTGGGCGTCCAGCCTCCAGAGGGGGAGAAAATGACCTCTGTTGGTTAGGTCATCTCGCCAGTGGTATTCAGTTATGGCAGCCCTAGCAAACTATTACACTGGCTTAAAATCCTTGGCTTTGAGCAGGAGGAAGGATCAGTCATCAAAGAAAAGCAGGCTTAGGCTCCTTCAGCTACTCGAGTCACACACTGGGGCTTTCAAAAAGAGTCTTCTCACAAACCGGAAAAAAAAAACCCCACAAAGATTGGCATTTAACTATAAATACTCCAAGAATCAGTTCATGAATAGCATCCTCATATTGGAAAAACAGCTCCAAATGAACTGCTCATTACCACACACTTGAATGAACCATATTATGCAAAAGCATGGCAAGGATTCAGCACCATTTCAAGTTAACAATGAGTTATAAACAGCTCTATATTCTTTTCCTGGGCTTTTCTCCAGAAGGAATTATTTAATTTGGAATTATTTTTTGTATTAAAATAAATGTTTAATAAAGTGGTTTTTAAAAAATAGCACATTCACAGGAAAATATATTTTAGGTGCTGTCTCCTTTAAAAAAATAATTTATTGAGGTGAAATTCATGTAACGTAAAATTAACCAGATTAAGTGAACAATTCAGTGGCCTTAATTACACTCACAATGGTGTGCAACCATCATTTCTATCTAGTTCCAAACTATTTCTATCATCCCATAGTAAACCTCTTTAACCATTAAGGAATTTCTCTCCAGGACAATCTTCCCCAAGTCCCTGCGGGGGAAGTCTGATCTGTCTCTATGGATTTATCTATCCTGGTTATCTCATATAAATGAAACCACACAATCTTGGTCTTTTTGTGTCTGACTTCTATCACTTACATAATGTTTTCAACGTTCATTCGTGTCACAGCAAGTGCTAGTACTTCCTAATTTTTTATGGCTGAATAATTAATATTCCTTTGTATATATCAAGTTTAGTTTATCCATTCATTTGTTGATAGGTATTTTGACTCTTTTCTCATTCTGGTTATTGTAAATAGTGCTTCTGTAAACATATATGTTTATATGTGGTCCACTGGAAAAGGGAATGGCAAACCACTTTAATATTCTTTCCTTGAGAGTCCCATGAACAGTAGGAAAAGGCAAAAAGATATGACACTGAAAGATGATTTCCCAATATGCTACTGGAAAAAGAGAAGAAATAGCTCCAGAAAGAATGAAGAGGCTGAGCCAAAGTGAAAACAACGCTCAGTTGTGGATGTGAGTGATGATGGAAGTAAAGTCTGATGCTGTAAAGAACAATATTGCATAGGAATCTGGAATGTTAGGTCCATGAATAAAGATAAATTGGAAGTGGTCAAACAGGAGATGACAAGAATGAACATCGACTTTTTAGGAATCTGTCAACTAAAATGGACCGGAATGGATGAATTTAATTCAGATGACCATTATATCTATTACTGTGGGAAAGAATGCCTTAGAAGAAATGGAGTAGCCCTTATAGTCAACAAAGGGTCAGAAACGCAGTACTTTGGTGCAGTCTCAAAAACAACAGAATGATCTCTGTTTGTTTCCAAGGCAAACCGTCCAATACACAGAAATCCAAATCTATGCCACTTATGGTGGAGAAGTGGAACTTGAATGGTTCTATGAAGACCTGCAAGATGTTCTAAAGCTAACACCAAAAAAAGATGTTCTTTTCATCATAGGGGACTGGAATGCAAACTAGGAAGTCAAGAGATACCTGAAGTAACTACCAAGTTTGGCCTTGGAATATAAAATGAAGCAAGGCAAGGGCTAACAGAGTTTTGGCAATAGAATGAACTGGTCATAACAAACACCGTCTTCTAACAACACAAGAGACGATTCTACACATGGACATCACCAGATGGTCAATATCAAAAATTAGATTGATTATATTCTTTGCAGCCAAAGATGGAGAAGCTCTATACAGTCAGCATAAACAAGACTGGGAGTTGACTGTGGCTCAGATCATGAACTCCTTATTGCCAAATTCAACTTAAACTGAAGAAAGTAGGGAGAACCACTAGACCATTCAGGTATGACCTACATCAAATCCCTTACAATTATACAGTGGAGGTGTCAAATAGATTCAAGGGATTAGATCTGCTAGACAGAGTGCCTAAAACTATGGATGGAGGTTCGTAAGGGTAGGTAGGTAGAACAAGGAAAAGGAGTCCAAAATGGCAGTGGCTATAGACAAGGAAGGGAAAAGCCCCTGAAAACGAAACAAAAGAAGGTCCGAGGACCGGAGTGAGGACCTCAGGTAAAACAAACAACACTCCTGGCTGGCCCAATTTACATAGGACAGGCCTAGGGAGAGATAAACATATAAATAGAGGAGCCAGAGCCAGCTCTCTCTCTCTCTCTCTCCCTCCCGTGCGCTGGGGCCCTCTTCTCCCCGTGTCTTTGGATCGACGTGCCCTCACGCCTTGAAGATGGATTTTCCTGCTATCTTCTAAATAAAATAGAGCTGTAACACTGAGCTGTAACACCGATTTGTCTAAGAACTATAACACGGTCTATCCAAGACCTGAGAGCTGTGACACGCTGAGGGGCTTTAATGTCCATCACTCCAAATCTTTGTTGTGATGAGACAAAAAATCGAGGAACATACACTTGCGAGACAGTAACATTGTACAGGAGGTGGTGATCAAAACCATCCCCAAGAAAATTGTCTAAGAACTATAACACGGTCTATCCAAGACCTGAGAGCTGTGACACGCTGAGGGGCTTTAATGTCCATCACTCCAAATCTTTGTTGTGATGAGACAAAAAATCGAGGAACATACACTTGCGAGACAGTAACATTGTACAGGAGGTGGTGATCAAAACCATCCCCAAGAAAAAGATATGCAAAGAGGCAAAGTGGTTGTCTCAGGAGGCCTTACAAATAACAGAAAAGAAGAGAAGCAAAATGCAAAGGAGAAAAAGAAATCTATATCCATCTGAATGAAGAGTTGCAAAGAATAGCAAGGAGAGATAAAAAAGCCTTCCTCAGTGATCAATGCAAAGAAATAGAGGAAAACAATATAAAATAGAGCTGTAACACTGAGCTGTAACACTGATTTGTCTAAGAGCTATAACACGGTCTATCCAAGATCTGAGAGCTGTGACACGCCGAGGGGCTTTAATGTCCATCACTCCAAATCTTTGTTGTGACGAGACAAAAAATCGAGGAACATACACTCGCGTGACAGTAACATTGTACAGGAGGTGGTGATCAAAACCATCCCCAAGAAAAAGATATGCAAAGAGGCCAAGTGGTTGTCTCAGGAGGCCTTACAAATAACAGAAAAGAAGAGAAGCAAAACGCAAAGGAGAAAAAGAAAGCTATATCCATCTGAATGAAGAGTTGCAAAGAATACCAAGGAGAGATAAGAAAGCCTTCCTCAGTGATCAAGCAAAGAGTCAGACTTGACCGAGCAACTGAACTGAACTGAAACATACATGTACCTGTACTTGCTTCAATGGCTGTTTTTAATTCTTACCTAGGAAATGAAGGAGGAAACAGAATAGGCTCTATCTTGAAAGCAGGACTTCATCTTGGGCTGGACTGTGGACTTTGAGCTATATGCCCAGTATCTATGGACACAACATACCATCTGGTAAACCAGGCCCCTGGAAGGAAGAGCCCCAGGGCTCTCTATCACCTAAAAGAATACCCTAATTATCTGTGTAACTGAATAGAATCATACATTCTATTACACTTATTCGGATATGACTACAGGCCTATTGATAATTGTTCACTGTTAACTACCTAGGTTTAAGGCATATGATCGTGGATTAACTTTCATTGTATCTTTCTTTTTCCTTGGTTCAGACTAGTTTCAGGGAACCTTATATATTGAGGGTATATAAGGTTTTCACAAAAACTGGTTGGGGTCCTTGGCTAAGAGGAAATTCTGCCTTGGGATCACTGGTGTAATAAACTGCACTCCACTATCTGCACTGTCCTTCTGAGTGAGTTTGTTTCTCACAGAATGAAATTGCTCAGGCAAATGGCATTCTATGTTTAACTTTTTGAGGAACCACTAAACCATTTGGCGGGCTACAGCCCATAGGGTCACAAAGTGTCAGACATAACTGAAAGGACCTAACACGCACATAAACTGTTTCACACAATGGGTACACCATTTTACATTTTCACCAACAAAATATGAAACTCTAGTTTCTCCATATCCTCCACAACCAAACCTTGTTACTTTACATTAAAAAGAAAAAATAGCCATCATAGTGGTTTTGATATCCAATTGTGGTTTTGATTTGCATTTCCCTGATGACTACTGATGTTGAGCACCTTTTCATATGCTTATTGGTCATATGTGTGTCTTCTTTGGAGAAATGTCTTTTCATATCCTTTACCCATTTTAAAGTTGGGTTGTCTTTTTTTTTTCTTGAGCTTGCAAGACTTTTTTTTTTTTTTTAATATTCTGGATATTAAGCCTTTCAGATATATGATTTTCTGTAGATTGTCTTCTCATTTTTAAATATGTAATGCTCTTTGATGCACAAAAGTTTTTCATTTTGATGAAGTTTAAATCATCTATTTTTTTCTTCAGTGTGCTTTTGGTGTCATATCTACTAATCCATTGCTAAATTCAAGGTCATGATTATTTAATCGTATGTTTTCTTCCAAGAATTTTATGTGTTTATCCATCATATTTAGGAACTTGATTCATTGCAAGTTAGATTTTCTATATGGAGTGAGGTAGAGGTCCAACTCGGGGAAGGCAATGGCACCCCACCCCAGTACTCTTGCCTGGAAAATCCAATGGACGGAGTAGCCTGGTGGGCTGCAGTCCATGGGGTCGCTAACAGTCGGACAGACTGAGCGACTTCACTTTCACTTTTCTCTTTCATGCATTGGAGAAGGAAATGGCAACCCACTCCAGTATTCTTGCCTGGAGAATCCCAGGGATGGGGGAGCCTGGTGGGCTGCCGTCTATGGGGTCACACAGAGTCGGACACGAAGATGTGTATAAGAGACAGCTAGCAGCANACTGAGCGACTTCACTTTCACTTTTCTCTTTCATGCATTGGAGAAGGAAATGGCAACCCACTCTAGTATTCTTGCCTGGAGAATCCCAGGGATGGGGGAGCCTGGTGGGCTGCCGTCTATGGGGTCATACAGAGTCGGACACGACTGAAGTGACTTAGCAGCAGCAGCAGCAGAGGTCCAACTTTATTCTTTTGCATGCAAGAAGGCAGTTGTCCTGGCACCAACTGTGAAAGAGGCTTTTCTTTGTCCATTAAATGGAATCAGCACCCTTGTCAAAAATCAATTACACTTCTGGATAATTTCTATTCTTTTGGTCTACATATTTATCTTTATGGTGGTATCACAATGTTCCGTGGCTTTGTAGTAAATTTTAGAATTGGCAAACGAGAGTCTTTCAACTTTTTTCTCAAGTTTGTTCTGGCTACTCACAGTCCCCTGCAATGACATAGGAATTTGAAGGTAAGCCTTTCAATTTTAACAAAAATAGCTGTTGAAATTTTGATAGAGATTACTGTAGATTGCTTTGTGTTATTGACATCATAAGAATATTATTTATTGGGGTGGAGAGAGGGAGACTTGGATGATGTGGGAGAGCTAACTTGGAATGCAGTTTCCAATTATGGTTTTTATGGAAATCATAACAGGATGGTAGAGTTATCCATATCAGAGATGTGGGAAATATTTTTGGATGTATAATAACAATGATGTGTTATTATAATACATCATTGGGCTTTTATAAAAACTTAAATAGGCAAAATGAAAGCACTGATCTTGGCTTACTTTTTAAGATTTATATCAAGTCACCTCTTTCTAAGTTGACTAAAGACTCTAGTCATGTTTTCATAATGTCTAAGAGCTGCCTCCTAGAGGCATTGGAGCTGAGTTTGCTTTTCGTTCCTCCAACAGGTATTTATCAAGCAATGCAGGCTGCTGGGGTCTCAGTGGTGGACAAGGGAGGCATGGTGCCTGCTCTACAGAAACTGAAAGTCTTATGGGAGAACAGCTGAGTAAACAATCAGGCTATTGAATATAAAGATCAAACTCACATCTCCTGCATTGCAGGCAGATTCTTTACCATCTGAGCCACTAGGAAAGGCCAATAAATAGTAAGAACCTCAACAGCTGAAACACATGCCACAAACCCTCTACTCCATTAGAAAGCAGAAGGCCTTTTGCTTACCGAGTTCATATTTCCTACTTTACAGGCATGGAAATAGCGCAGAGAAGGAAAGGTACTCACTTTTGTTAGTAACTAAACCAGGATTAAGAGTCTTATTTTTTCTTATTTCTGTATTCAGCATTAAAAAAACATTCTGCTATTGCTATCTTTCTTGGTTGGAAAACCTGACCTTTGCCTTTGATCTCTTCTTTTACTCACACTTTGATTGTTAGGAACCAGAGAATAGTACTGGCAAATTGTGTAGACTCTTCACCATGCTGGCTTCCCACAGTGCTCTCAAGGCAGCCAGCCCTCCCTGGTTTGATCTGTGGGTAGGACACTCCTCATCTGAGCCAGCTCCCGGGATGAAGTCTGAAATAGTTGAATGACGCAAAAATGCTTCCAGCAGGCACTGGGTCACTTCAACCCCACTCCTTTCTTCTCAGACCAATCTGAAACCTGACACCCTCAGATTCACTTATAAACTCAGCCTCTTGCTAAACCACAACTGAATTTGAAACTTGGCAAATTTTTATGGCTTAACTGTTGGTTATGTGATGACATAAAGAAAACCATATTTTAGTTTCCATCATGCATTGGGTCCAGACCACACTGCAACTGGTAGTCCGTTGGATTTTTATTTCCTGTGACATGAGTAGGGTGAGCAGAGACAAGACTAGTTTTATATGTTAAAAAAAAGGAGAGCCACCAGCAGATCAGAGCTTCGGTGTTCAGTCCCTCAGTCCTGTCCAACTCTTTGCAACCCTATGAACTGCAGCATGCCAGGCCTCCCCGTCCATCACCAACTTCTGGAGTTTACCCAAACTCACGTCCACTGAGTCGGTGATACCATCTAACCATCTCATCCTCTGTCGTCCCCTTCTCCTCCTGCCCTCAATCTTTCCCAGTATCAGGGTCTTTTTAAATGAGTCAGCTCTTTGCATCAGGTGGCCAAAGTACTGGAATTTCATCTTCAACATCAATTCTTCCAATCAACACCCAGGACTGATCTCCTTTAGGATGGACTGGCTGGATCTCCTTGCAGTCCAAGGGACTCTCAAGAGTCTTCTCCAACACCACAGTTCAAAAGCATCAATTCTTTGGCCCTCAGCTTTATCATCCAACTCACACATGGACTACTGGAAAAACCATAGCCTTGACTAGATGGACATTTGCTGACAAAGTAATTTCTCTGCTTTTTAATATGCTGTCTAGGTTGGTCATAACTTTCCTTCCAAGAAGTAAGCATCTTTTCATTTCATTGCTGAAATCACCATCTGCAGTGATTTTGGAGCCCCCCAAAATTAAGTCAGCCACTGTTTCCATTGTTTCCCCATCTATTTCCCATGAAATGATGGAAGCAGATGCCATGATCTTAGTTTTCTGAATGTTGAGCTTTAAGCCAACTTTTTCAATTAATGATGGCATCCTAGCTGCAGATTTGACTTTATAGTAGAAATCATTCCAAGGTCTATGGAAAGAGACAGGGCTTTTTACAAAACCAAGTGTGTTTCTGTGCCTGTTCTGTGAGTCCTTGCCAGTGAGATAGCTTTCATTAGCATTCATGTCTTCTTGCTTTTGTATTTACTTTTTTCAATAAACATCTTATTTTTGAAATATGGTTTTTTAAGGCAAATGATCAGGGCTAAATTTCAGGGAAACATGCTTAAAACAAGACCTTTGATGGCCCTGTACTGAGTGGTAATGATTATGCAGCAGGCAGAACTTTGAGTCTCTTGATAGACAGATTTCCTATCTTAAAATTGAAGCTCTTTATGTACCAGAAAAATGACAGGGGGTAAGGGGGAAGCATTCCTTTGAAGTCTTTGGGAAGAAAAAGATATTAACAATGATGTAGTAGGCTTCAATTTATGGATCTCAGATTCATAAGCTTTTAATACAAGCCAGAAATTTAGGCATCAAATTGTTCTTGCTACAAATGGAAAAAGTAGATGAAGTTTGGGTTGGATGCTGATGATATTGGTTAATTTTTTGATGAGCAATGCCATTTTAAATCAGATACAAAGGTAAAGTGNGATTCATAAGCTTTTAATACAAGCCAGAAATTTAGGCATCAAATTGTTCTTGCTACAAATGGAAAAAGTAGATGAAGTTTGGGTTGGATGCTGATGATATTGGTTAATTTTTTGATGAGCAATGCCATTTTAAATCAGATACAAAGGTAAAGTGGGGACTTCCTGGTGCTCCAGAGGTTAAGAATCTGCCTGCCAATGCAGGAAACACGGGTTTGATCCCTGGTCCTGAAAGATTCCCACATGCTGCCGGGCAAGTAAGCCCATGCATCACAACTACTGAGCCCACACTCTAGAGCTTGATTGCTGCAAGTACCAAAGCCCACATACCCCAGGGCCTGTGCTCTACAATGAGAAGCCATCAGAATGCGAAGCCTGTGCACCGCAACTAGATAAAGTCCACACAGAGCAACAAAGACCCAGCACAACCAAAAAAAGTAATAATAAAATTTTTAAAAAGGCAAAATGAACATGATAAATATAGAAAGTAGGATCTATTCATTATAACTCTTGAGTCTCCAGATGAACTGTTTATTCATGTATTCATTCTTTAATCGTTTATCAGATATCTGTGCTGAGCACTATGGTGGGGACAGTCCCTGCCCACATGGAGTCTGCACTCTAAAGGGGATCATCACATCCCAGTGTCATGTTAATTTGGAAGGAAAGTAACAGTTTGAAGATTCGAGTATTTCCAATATCCAAGGCATAAAAATCATGCCAAAGTTTACTCGAGAGACCAAAAGAAGAATTCACATTTTGCATTTGGAAATTAATAGACAGTATTTACTCTTCTCCCTTCATCCTACCTGTAACATACAAGCCCGTTTCCCTTCATTTTCTTTCTCTTTAAAATAAAACAGATAAGTTATTGAGAGGAAAGATTCTCTTTGGATATTGGCCTGTTGCCCTCAGTGTATAGTGAATAATTCTTTCAAGAAAAGATATTGGTACATGAAACAAACCAAGTGTTTCTCAATACTTGACAGAACATATTTGTGTTTAGGGTTTTGTTTTTTCTTGAAATATAAGTTGGCTGTCAAATGCTCCCTGAGGTTCAAAAAGAAATATCAGGAAGCTTCTGGAGCTACTTGGAGCAGTATCTCTAGATAAGCAAGATTGGAGATGCGTAAGCCTTCTATTCCTTGGTCCTACGCTGAACTGCCCGCAGATGGGGCTGCATCCCCGGGAAGCACAACTCTGGGAGGACAGAGATCCCCCGCGGTCTTGTTAGCATCTCCAGCACTGAGACTGGCTGGTAGGGCTGCTGCTGCTGCTGCTAAGTCACTTCAGTCGTGTCCGACTCTGTGTGACCCCATAGACGGCAGCCCACCAGGCTCCCCCATCCCTGGGATTCTCCAGGCAAGAATACTGGAGTGGGTTGCCATTTCCTTCTCCAATGCATGAAAGAGAAAAGTGAAAGTGAAGTCGCTCAGTCTGTCCGACTGTTAGCGACCCCATGGACTGCAGCCCACCAGGCTACTCCGTCCATTGGATTTTCCAGGCAAGAGTACTGGGGTGGGGTGCCATTGCCTTCCCCGGGCTGGTAGGGCTGGCACTCAGCAAATGTTTGTTAAATAAACAAATAAACATAAAAAAGGTTCTTACAGCAAAAGAAGAGAAAATTTAACCTAAATTTCTACTCAGATGAAGTTTTACAACTACTTTGATTGGTTGTTTTAAATTTTCATTTGATATACCAGAGATCTAAGGCCTAATAAAAGTAGACAAGTAGCACCAGGTGCTTCTATGATTACATTTGAAATAATGGGTTGGCCAAAAAGTTCATCCAGATTTTTCTGTAAGACTGTATAAAAACCTGAACAAACTTTTAGTTCAGTTCAGTCACTCAGTTGTGTCCGACTCTTTGCGACCCCATGGACTGCAGCACACCAGGCCTCCCTGTCCTTCACCAACTCCTAAGCCTGGTCAAACTCATGTCCATTGAGTCGGTGATGCCATCCAACCATCTCATCCTCTGTTGTCCCCTTCTCCTCCTGCCTCCTATCTTTTCTAGCATCAGGGGCTTCACAAATGAGTCAGTTTTTCACATAAGGTGGTCAAAGGATTGGAGTTTCAGCTTCAACACCAGTCTTTCCAATGAATATTCAGAACTGATTTCCTTTAGAATGGACTGGTTGGATCTCCTTGCTGTCCAGGGTTCTCTCAAGAGTCTTCTCCAACACCACAGCTCAAAAGCATCAATTTTTCTGTGCTCAGCTTTCTTTATAGTCCAACTTTCACATCCATACATGACTACTGGAAAAACCATAGCCTTGACTAGATGGACCTTTGTTGGTAAAATAATGTCTCTGCTTTTTAATAAGCTGTCTCAGTTCAGTTCAGTTCAGTCGCTCAGTCGTGTCCGACTCTTTGCGACCCCATAAATCACAGCACGCCAGGCCTCCCTATCCATCACCATCTCCCGGAGTTCACTCAGACTCACGTCCATCGAGTCCGTGATGCCATCCAGCCATCTCATCCTCGGTCGTCCCCTTCTCCTCCTGCCCCCAATCCCTCCCAGCATCAGAGTCTTTTCCAATGAGTCAACTCTTCGCATGAGGTGGCCAAAGTCTAGGTTGGTCATAACTCTCCTTCCAAGGAGTAAGTGTCTTTTAATTTCATGGCTGCAGTCACCCTCTGCAGTGATTTTGGAGCCCCCCAAAATAAAGTCTCTCACTCTTTCCCCATCTATTTGCCAGGAAGTGATGTGACCGGATGCCATGACCTTTGTTTTTTGAATGTTGAGCTTTAAGCCAACTTTTTCTCTCTCTCACTTTCATCAGGAGGTTCTTTAGTTCTTCACTTTCTGCTATCAGAGTGGTGTCATCTGCATATCTGAGGTTACTGATATTTCTCCCAGAAATTTTGTTTCCAGCTTGTGCTTCATCCGTCCCAGCATTTCTCATTATATACTCTACATATACAAACTTTAGGGCCAACCAACGGAGAAGGCAATGGCACCCCACTTCAGTATTCTTGCCTGGAAAATCCCATGGATGGAGGAGCCTGGTAGGTTTCAGTCCATGGGGTTGCTAACAGTTGGACAGGACGAAAGCAACTTAGCAGCAGCAGCAGGGCCAACCAATAAAAATCCAGGGAATGTTACTCAGTGCTCCATGGTGATCCGCATGGGGAAGGAAATCCAAAAGAGAGGGAATATGGATAAGAATCCACCTGCCAGTGCAGGGGACACAGGTTTGATCGTGTGCAGGAAGACTCCATATGTCATGGAGTGACTAAGCCCACGCACCACAATTACCGAGCATATATGTCCAAACCATAGAAGCCTCTGCACCCTAGAGCCTGTGCTCTGCAACAAAAGAAACCCACACACTGCAACAAAGACCCAGTACAACCAATAAATAAATAAGTGAACAAAAAAAAAGGGAAGACGTGTATTTGTATAGCTAATTCACTTTGCTGCACAGTAGAAACTAACACTATAGTAAAGCAACTAAACTTCAATAAAAATTTAAAAATATTTAAAGAGTAAAAATCAATGCCTATTTGGTGAATGTTCTGACTTAATTACAAATTCTTCTTTATTATGAGCTATATTCTGACTCAAGTAAGACAATTTGATTTCTGTATGTGTATACTTGGATATTATTATTGGATAATTTTTGGTTATTTCAAAGATTTTAGTAATTAACAAAAGTTTCTGCATCTAGTAAACTTAAGGGAGGTTTTCTTATACTGGTGATGGCAAATGAAATTCATTTCATTTGCTGAATTTAATTGACTCATTTGCCTGAAGTGGCAGATGGAGAGGATTCTGAGGCCAACCCTGAATCCTGTAGAAAAACTACCACACTTAATTGATGATCAACGAAGATAGCACATATACTATATAATTACCAACCCTGTTCCATAAACTATTATGCAAAGTCAGAAGGACATCTTTTGTGACTAGAGACTGAATGCAGTCTAGGTCTGCAGACCAGGGGAGGGATTAGCAAATATATCAGCATAGTTTTGAGGCAGGAGGCAGATGGGTCCCACCCAAGGTATGGCACTTGGGGATTCATTCCCTATTGACGTTGGTGGCTTAGGTAACGAATCTGCCTGCAATGCAGGAGACCCCAGTTCGATACCTGAGTCAGGAAGATCCCTAGAGAAGGGACTAGCAACCCACTTCAGTATTCTTGCCTGGAAAATTCCATGGGTAGAGGACTCTGGCCGGCTACAACCCATAGGGTCGCAAAGAGTTGGACACGTTTGAGTGACTAACACATTCACTTTTCCGTATTGACTAAAACTCCAAGAAAAGAATAGCAGGTCTATTAAGGGAGAAGGTTGAGTCTTGCTTAGACCACATAGTTCATGTTCTCAATGTTAAGAGACCTCCCTGACCACACATGCATAGAAAAGAATCCTTGGTGGCCAAAGGGGAGTGATGCCAAGGGATGTTCCCTATCCAGATGTTACCTTGGCTAAGAGATGCATGCACATGCATGGGAGGGTCCTGAGATATTCCAAATATGGACTGTGAGCCAGGCAAATAAAAATGATTGGCCAAAGGAAACCTGAAAGAAATACCCCGTAAAAGTAATTCAAACTGCAATGAGGGTGTGACTCACGGACTCTCCCTGTGAGTCTGCTCATGTGTCTCTTCACATGTAGTGTACTCTTGTCCTCTTAATAAAGACTTGTTTCACTACTTTCTGTCTTTGTGGAAATCCTTTTCTGCAAAACCAAAGGCCAGGGCCCTCACTGACCACTAGTCTAGCGGCTAGAATCTGGTGCTTTCACTGCTGCAACCCAGCCTCCATCTCTGGCTGGGAACCCAAGCCCCACTCCAAGCCACTGCAGGCTGTGGTCACCCAAGATCAGTTCCATCCTGAAGGAGAGTCATCTGTTATCTCAATGGCAAATAGCCTGAAATAGAATTATTGTGGGAGTTTGGTTCCTTAATAGAAAGATGAAGACCTAAATGAACACAAATTTGTGAGTCTAAAGAGTCTGCTGAACCTAGAAAGAGGTTAATAAACCTGGTAAGGGGAAAAAAACAGCCCAGGGATTGGTGCCAAATATCCATGGTTCAGTGGCTAGTCATCAGCTGTATGCCTTTGGGCATCACAGCCTCTCCCCCTGGGACTGTCTTCATCTCTAAGATAATTCCTGCTCTGGGGTTGATAACAGATGTGTGTGTGCGTGTGTGTGTGTGGGTGGGTGTGTGTGGGTGTGTGTGGGGGTGTGTGTGTGGGTGTGTATGTGTGTGTGTGTGTGTGTATTAATTTGAAGGGCCTGACACAGAGAACAATTGAAATAATAGTCCTTTCTGCATCAGAGTATAAATTGATAGATTTCTTCAAAAATTATTCTTTCATACAGTGTGTTAAAATGTTTTGGGGACAGATTCTATTCTAAAAGATCAATGAGTGCATCAGCTATTGATTGCTTTGTGGATATTTAAATAAAGCAACATAACTCTGATGCAATAGCTGGCATGCAGTTTATCTGGCAACTCTATGTAAAAGGGGAATCTGTAAGGAAGATAAATTACCAGTGAATCTGAATCTACTCTTTTCTATCCTTAAGACGTGATACAAGCTACCCATTGATGCTTCCACTGCCCATGTCTATCAGTTTTAGCTGCTGTATGAGTAAAGTATTACAGATCAGAAGAAATTATTCAGAACAGATGCATAGCTCAGAAAACAGACAACTCTGGGTTAGGGGAAAGATGGTGTTTTCAGCACTCTTTCACACGACTCTTGAAATTTTGGCTGCTCTTAGAAACCAATCTCTTTTAAGTGGAAGTTGCCTTTTAAATTCAATTTAGGCTTAGACTTATTTCCAAAGGAGTCTTAGCAAGAAGAACTATGCAACACTGTGTATTGAATGGAACTGTTTTCTGGCTCCCTTTAGAATTTTAAAGATGAAAATTCAGGTAGGAAATGATCATTATCAAAATGGGTTGTCTATAAAAGATTTTATCTGTGTTTACTTGTTTGCAGGAAAGCAGTCTAAATATCTTCCTATGACTCCACAAGGAGAGAAAGTTGGGCAGCAGGTGAAACTTTGATCACGTGCCTATGATTTTAAAATATTTAAAAAAATTCCAGCTGGGCCCAAAAGGTAAAAGCTGCTGTGGAAAAGCATTTGGATACAGGAAGAGCTAAAAGAACAGGACAGAACAAGGCTGAGTTATTTAGACAACCTGAAAAGCTGATTGCTGAAAAATGGTGTACATGTACACCCGAATAAAGAAAGTGACTTAAAAACAGGAGATTTTAAAATTTCCAGAACCACTTAGTATCATTTGCAGTCTCTGGGAGGCATACAATTCAGTGGTTATAAAGATGGAGTAACGGTCCTGGGTGCAAGTCTTAGCACTCTCCTCACTATATAACCTTGGAGAAGGTACTTCACCCTGTGTTTCAGGTTTACTAGCTCCAGTGTTCTTGCCTGGAGAATCCCAGGGATGGGGGAGCCTGGTGGGCTGCCATCTCTGGGGTCGCACAGAGTCGGACACGACTGAAGCGACTTAGCAGCAGCCGCAGCTATAAATTAACATTGCTACTACTTTGCAGTCACCGTGGGAATTGACACACTATTTGCAAAGTGTTCACTATGGTGCTTGACACTACAAAGAGTGGTCTGTAATGTTAGCTTTGATTATTTTTGAAAATCTGAGGCAGGTGCCTTTGACAGGAGGTTCAGAGCTGACACAGCAGAAAAATCAACACTTCCCAAGCGGTTTCTACATTGGAGGCAGTGGTGAGTGCCTGAAAACTTGAAAAGTTTTTTGCAAGTAACTTAAAGGTACTAGTTCAGGAATATGGGTTTAGTGTTACTATTCTTAAACTATATAAGTGACATATACCATTGTATATATATTTTATAACTTTGCAGTATACCAAATTTTACTATATTAATTGCTTTAATAGTGTTACACATTCTTAGACACCCACAGTTCTTATTTACTCTTTATAAATGAAGTTAGTGACTAAAGTTAAACATTTCATATGGTCTGCTTGAATAGTGTGGCCTTTTTTTTCTTTTTAATCATCTTTTAAAGAGACCCATAAGGGACTAGTATTTGGCCCTTGTTTTTGTCTCTTCTGTCCTGTATTCAAATTTAACTAGGTAAATTTTTAAATGTGCATTATCAGAGTCTAAACTAAAAGACAAACATTAGATTGGGAGAAAACATTGCCTCTACTCACGCTTGCAAAGTGTTATGTTTAAATTAAGAGGCATCAAAGAACTCTGGAAGAAAAGATTAATGTTCTAGATATACGGTGTACTACCGTAGCACAACTTTATAAATTTGGTAAAAGTCATTGAAGTATACACTTACAGTGGGTGAACTTTATAGTATGTAAAATACATTTCAAAAAAAACTGTAAAAATAAAGTCCTTCATATATTAGGAACTACAAAACAGTTGGGGGAAAAAGTCAACAGCAAAATGTGAATGATATAAGCAAGAGGTTCACAGGAAAATAAATATGGGTGGTTAAAAGGACAAAAATAAGTTTGATATGACCAGCCAAACTGCACTGCAAGGAGCAACAAGAGCACTTTTCACCTATCATTTGGTAACTTTCAAAACTTCATTTCAAATTATATAAATTATATGAGTAGGCAGTACATTTAAAGAGTTCAAAGGTAAAAATGAAAAAGGGTATAAAAATGCACAGGGAAGTTTCCCTTTCTGTCTGTTTCTCCTACATCTCTTTTCCCCCAAAGCGACCAACATTATCAGTATCTTGCGTAATTTCACAGAGATAATTAATATATTTATAGGAAAATATGTACATTTACTATTGCCACCTTGTGAGCGACAATCAGGCCTTGAATAAACTGCTCTTTACCTTACTTTGTTCCTTCAAGAGCTTCCTCATTATTTGTCTTACAGTGTATAGAATTTCATCATGCAAACATACCACAGTCTCTTGTCCAAGGAGTGTCCTATCACTCCTTGGACACTGGAAGAAAAGATTAATGTTCTAGATA
Organism: Oreotragus oreotragus; assembly: GCA_006410675.1. Lineage (NCBI taxonomy): Eukaryota > Metazoa > Chordata > Mammalia > Artiodactyla > Bovidae > Oreotragus > Oreotragus oreotragus. Next base: position 76,769 of record SJYX01008928.1, read on the forward strand.
TACGGTGTACTACCGTAGCACAAATTTATAAATTTGGTAAAAGTCATTGAAGTATACACTTACAGTGGGTGAACTTTATAGTATGTAAAATACATTTCAAAAAAAACTGTAAAAATAAAGTCCTTCATATATTAGGAACTACAAAACAGTTGGGGGAAAAAGTCAACAGCAAAATGTGAATGATATAAGCAAGAGGTTCACAGGAAAATAAATATGGGTGGTTAAAAGGACAAAAATAAGTTTGATATGACCAGCCAAACTGCACTGCAAGGAGCAACAAGAGCACTTTTCACCTATCATTTGGTAACTTTCAAAACTTCATTTCAAATTATATAAATTATATGAGTAGGCAGTACATTTAAAGAGTTCAAAGGTAAAAATGAAAAAGGGTATAAAAATGCACAGGGAAGTTTCCCTTTCTGTCTGTTTCTCCTACATCTCTTTTCCCCCAAAGCGACCAACATTATCAGTATCTTGCGTAATTTCACAGAGATAATTAATATATTTATAGGAAAATATGTACATTTACTATTGCCACCTTGTGAGCGACAATCAGGCCTTGAATAAACTGCTCTTTACCTTACTTTGTTCCTTCAAGAGCTTCCTCATTATTTGTCTTACAGTGTATAGAAATTCATCATGCAAACATACCACAGTCTCTTGTCCAAGGAGTGTCCTATCACTCCTTGGACAGCAAGGTGTTCAGACCAATCAATCCTAAAGGAAATCAACCCAGATTATTCTTTGGAAGGTTTGATGCCGAAAGCTCCAATACTTTGGTCACGCGATGTGAACAGCCCACTTGCTGGAAAACACCCTGATGCAGGAGGAGAAGGGAATGATACAGGATGAGGTGGTTGGATGGCATCAATGACTCAAAGGACATGCGTTTGAGTAAACTTAGGGAGAGAGTAAAGGACAGGGAAGCCTGGCATGCTACAGTTCATGGGCCTGCAAAGAGTGGGCCATTACTTGATGACTGAACAATGACAACCAGTCTATTTAAACATTTCCCTGGTATTGCAACGATTTTTTGCCCTTGTATTTTCCCGTGAACATTGCCCTGTGTATTTGTCATTTCACTTGTGTGTGAGTACATCTCAGGAGCAGATTCCTAGATGGAGCTTTGATAAATACAGCTAAACTTTTAAAGACTGTATACAACATCACTGACAGTTTAGGAAAATGGATAGCTCATACTCTGCTTTAGGGATATAATGCTGCTATGTATCAAAATTAGAAATATGTGTACACGCTAATCCAGAAATTCTATTTCTAGGAATCTCCCCTACAGAAATTCTTACAAAGGAACACAAAGTTATATGTTTCAGTGTTTAAAATGACAAAACATTGGAATCAACTTAAACAGACAGCAATCTTAGTAAACGAATTATGGTACCTCCATACTATGGAGTATTATGAAAAGGTTAAAGACAGACAGATAGAACTGACATGGAAAAGCAGCCCTCTAAGATGTGTTAATAAGAAAAGCACATTACATGAGTGGAGTGGTTGCACATAAGACAGATGGAAAAGATAGGTTTGGAGATCTATATACAGATACCACAAATCTCTCTTCCTCAACCCCTTTGTCCTTCCCTCCCTTCCTTTCTACAAACGCATAAAGATCTAGATGAACACACACTAACATTCACTGTAGTTGAGAAAAAGGTTGGAAAAAAAAAGAGGAATGTCTAATCTTTATTATATTTCTTGTATTGTTGGACAGGTTTTACAATGAGGACATACACACATGTAGCTTCTGTAACTGAAAAATGACATTTGTAAATACCAGTAAAAATTCAAATGAAGGCTATCACAACCATTCCAAGGCTTTTTCTTTCTTCTCCTACCCTGTTTTTCGTTAATCATGAAAAACTTCAAGTATACATAAGGCACAGAAAATAACAGATATTCCAGCACCCACCATCCAAATTTAACAGATGTTAACATTTTGCCAAATTTGCTTCAGAGTTTGTTTTAAAAAAAGAATGAAAATGTTACTGCTATACTTAAAGCTCTGTGCCCTACCTTCAAGGTGGCAATTTTTTGGAAGTTGTGCATCATTTACAATCTTTTATCATAAAATAAGGTGCCCATAGATGATTAAAAAGAAAAAAAAAAGTCTTAAGGTTAGTTTTCTCACATTTTGCAGAAGACTGCTTGTAAGAGTGATTACAGACTGCATCTTTTTTTTGTGGGGGGGGACTACCTGGAGAGTATTCCATTTCCTATTCATCCCCTGACACCTTCTATCCTGGTCTTAATGCTATCTCTCTGAACGACCATCTTCCCTGGGCTTGGCATCCATCCTCTTCCTTCCATTCCATCTTGACAGCTACTGCCAGATTACCTCCGAAACTAGAGTTTCTCAACTTCAGCATTACAGACATTTGGGTGGATAATTCTTTGCTGCAGGGGGTTGTCCTTTCCATTGTATGATGTTTAGCAGCATCCCTGTCCTCTACCTACTAGACGCCAGTAGCACCTTCTCCAGTTGTGAAAACAAAAAGTGTATCAGGGGACATTGCCACGTGTCACCTGCAGGGAAAAGTCATCCTGGTTGAGAACCACTGTTCAAACTATGACTTTTGATATCATGTCCATGCCCAAACTGCCTCCCATTTGCCTATCATGACATAATCAAATTCTTCCCTCATTCCCTCCAGCTCCCACCTGATTTCAAGGCCAGTCACAACCTGCCCTCACTTTCTCTCATTTCTCACTTCTTTGTATCATTCAAGTAGATCAATCTTCCTGCGCCACTGACTTCTTGTAATAGGCTAATTCTCACCTCTGAGCCTGTGTGCATCCTTTCCCACACCTGAAGATGCATCTTAGCTGCTAGTTTTGGTCTATTTCACTTGTTTGCCCTTCAAGGTCAGACTCGTCTCACTACCTTTTATAATGTTTCCTAATGACTTTGGCCTCGAGCTGTATCCTTCTTTGGAGGTGTGAAGTCTGGTAGTTTAGTGGATGGGTTTCAGAATCAGGTGAATGTGGGCACAGCTCTAACGCTCCTACAAAAAAGCTGTGTGTGTGGACTCCCTGGTGGTCTAGTGGTTAAGAATCTGCCTGCCAGGCTTCTGGTTCAAGAAGGCAGAGTAGAAGGACATGTGCTCATCTCTCGCTACGAGAGCACCAAAACTGCTACTAGCTGTTGAATAGCCATCAACAGGAGGCCGCTGGAACCACTGAAAATGACATCCCACGTGAAATGACAAAGAAGCCACAGTGAGACAGTAGGAGGGGCGCAATCACAGTAAAATCAAATGTCATATCCACCAGGTGGGTGACCCACAATGGAGAACAATAATAGCAAAGAAGTTCGTCCATTGTTGTGAAGGTTCTGAACTCCATGTCAGGCTTCCCAGCCTAGGGATCCGACAAAGGGACCAGGAATCCCTAAGGAATCTGGCCTTGAGGGCCAGTGGGATTTGATTATAGGCCTTCTGGAGGACTGAGGAAAAGAGACTCCAGTCTTGGAGGGCACAAACGAAATTTTGCACACACCAATACCCAGAGGAAAGGAGCAGTGACCCCAAAGAAGACTGAATCAAAACTACCTGCTAGTGTTGGAGGGTCTCCTGTGGAGGCATGAGTCTGCAGGGGCTCACCACAGGGATGGGGGCACTGGAAGGTTCCCCTCAGCATAAACCCTCTTGGAGGTCACCATTAACCCTGCCATAGAGCTCACAGACCCCAAGGCTAGGTCGCCTCAGGCCAAACAACTTTCATGGAGGGAGTGCAACCCCATCCATCAGCAGATAAATGGATTAAAGCTTTACAGAGTAAGGCCCTGCCCACCAGAGCAAAACACAGTTTTTCCCCATCACCAGTCTCTTCCATCAAGAAGCTCACACAACCCTCAGAATGGGAGAAAACAATAGCAAGTGAAACAACTCACAAAAGATCAATCTCCAAAAATATACAAGCAGCTCATACAACTCAATACTAGAAAAACAAACCACCCAATCAAAAAGTGGGAAAATGATCTAAACAGACATTCCTCCAAAGAAGACATACAGTGGGCTAACAAATACATGAAAAGATGCTCAACATCACTCATTGTTAGAGAAATGCAAATTCAAACTGTAATGAGATAGCACCTCACACTGGTCAGAATGGCCATCATCACAAAGACTACAAACAGTAAATTCTGGAGATGGTGTGGAGAAAAAGGAACTCTTTTGCACTGCTGATGGGATATAAACTGACACAGCCATTATGGAAAATGGTACAGAGATTCCTTAAAAAAATAGGAATAAAACCACCATATGGCCCAGCAATCCCACTGTTAGGCATATACCCTGAGGAAACCAAACTTGAAAAAGACACAGGTACCCCAATGTTCACTGCAGCACTATTTACAATAGCTAGAACAGGGAAGCAATCTAGATGTCCATCAACAGATAAATGGATAAAGAAGTTGTGGTACATATACACAATGGAATATTACTCTGCCATAAAAAGGAACACATTCAAGTCAGTTCTAATGAGGTGGATGAACTTAGAGCCTGTTACAGAGTGAAGTAAGTCAGAAAGAGAAAGATAAATATCATATACTAATGCATATATATGGAATCTAGAAAGATGGTACCAAAGAATTTATTTGCAGGGCAGCAATGGAGAAACAGACATAGAGAACAGACTTATGGACACAGGAAGAGGGGAGGAGAGGGTGAGACATATGGAGAGAGTAACATGGAAACTTACATTACCATATGTAAGATAGATAGCCAATGGGAATTTGCTGTATGTCTCAGGGAACTCAAACAGGGGTTTTGTATCAACTTAGAGGGGTGGGATGAGGAGGGAGATGGGATGAAGTTTCAAGAGGGAGGGGACATATGTACACCTATGGCTGACTCATGCTGATGTTTGACAGAAAATAACTTATCTTTCAATTAAAAAATAAATAAATTTTAAAAAAGAAGCTGCTTACACAAGCCTCTTAGCCTCAGCCATCAGAGCGCAGACAGAAGAAACAAGAAGCATGGTCTCACAGTGGCTAAAACAAAACCATATTACAGAAAGTTAATCACAATGAAAAATCAAAAAGTTAAGTCCCAGAATAAAGGACAAGATAAAATCCCAGAAAAACAACTAAATGAAGTGGAGACAGGCAACCTTCCACAAAATGATAGTGAACATGGTTCAGGATCTTGGGAAAAGAATGGAGACAAAGATTGAAAAGATGCAGAAATGCTTACCAAAGACATAGAAGAACTAAAGAACAAACAGATGAATAGTACACTAGAAGGAATCAACAGCAGAATCAGTTCAGTTGCTCAGTCATGTCTGACTCTTTGCAACCCCATGGACTGCAACACGCCAGGCATCCCTGTCCACCAACTCCCAGAGTTTACTCAAACTCATGTCCATTGGTTGGTGATGCCATCCAACCATCTCATCCTCTGTCATCCCCTTCTCCTCCTGTCTTCAATCTTTCCCAGCATCAGGGTCTTTTCCAATGAGTCAGTTCTTCACATCAGGTGGCCAAAGTATTGGAGTTCCAGGTTCAGCATCAGTCCTTCCAATGAAGACCCAGGACTGATCTCCTTTAGGGTGGACTGGTTGGATCTCCTTGCAGTCCAAGGGACTCTCAAGAGTCTTCTCCAACAACACAGTTCAAAAACATCAATTATTTAGCACTCAGCCTTCTTAATAGTCCAAATCTCACATCCATACATGCCTACTGGAAAAACCATAGCCTTGACTAGACGGGCTTTTGTTGGTAATGTCTCTGCTTTTGAATAAGCTGTCTAGGTTGGTCATAGCTTTTCTTCCAAGGAGCAAGTGTCTTTTAATTTCATGGTTGAAGTCACCATCTGCAGTGATTTTGGAGCCTCGAAAAATAAAGTCTCTCACTGTTTCCACATCTATTTGCCATGAAGTGATGGGACTGGATGCCATGATCTTAGTTTTCTGAATGTTGAGTTTTAAGCCAACTTTTTCACTCTCCTCTTTCATCAAGAATCTCTTTAGTTCTTTGCTTTTTGCCGTAATGGCGGTGTTATCTGCATATCTGAGGTTATTGATATTTCTCCCAGCAGTCTTGATTCCAGCTTGTACTTCATCCAGCCTAGCATATCTCATGATGTACTCTGCATATAAGTCAAATAAGCAAGGTGACAATACACAGCCTTGACGTACTCCTTTCCCGATTTGGAACCAGTCTGTTCTTCTGTGTCCAGTTCTAACTGTTGCTTCTTGACCTGCATACAGATTTCTCAGGAGGCAGGTCAGGTGGCCTGGTATGCCCATCTCTTGAAGCTTCTCCTTTGCCCTTGGATGTGGGATATCTCCTCAAAGTCACTCCAGCACTGCGCAGCTGCTGCTCCAGTGCTTACCATCTTGCTGGGGTTTCTCTGCCCTTGGATGTTGGGTATCTCCTCAAAGCCACTCCAGCACTGCATAGCGTGCCCAAAAGCAGAATAACTGAGGCAAAAGAATGGATAAATGACCTGGAGGACAGAATGGTGGAAATCACTGCCACAAAACATAGAAAAAAGAATGAAAAGAAATGAAGACAGCCTAAGAGACCTCTGGGATAACTTTAAATACACCAACATTGGCCTTATATGGGTCCCAGAAGGAGAGAGAAAGGTCTTGAGAAAATACTTGAAGAGATAATAGCTGAAAACTTCCCAAACATGGGAAAGGAAATAGTCAGCCAAGTCAAGAAAGCAGGATAAACCCATGGAGGAACACACTGAGACACACAGTAATCAAACTGACAAAAATTAAAGACAAAGGTAAAATATAAAAAGCAAGAGAGGAAAAATGACAAATAACATATAAGGGAATTCCCATCAGGCTATAAGCTGATTTTTCAACAGAAATTCTACAAGCCAGAAGGGAATGGCATGATATATTTAAAGTGATGAAAGAGAGGCAACTATAACCAATAGAGTATCTTGCTGGATACTCTATCCAGCAAGACTTTCCTTCAGATTTGACAAGGAAATCAAAAGTTTTCCAGACAAGCAAAAGTTAAGAGAATTCAGCACCACCAAACCAACTTTACAACAAATGCTAAAGAAACTTCTCTAGGCAGTAAACAGAAGAGAAGTAAAAAACCTACAGAAAATAACACCTAAACAATTAAGAAAATGGCAATAGGATTTTTTCATCTATGTTCATCAGTGATATTGGCCTGTAGTTTTCTTTATGAACATAGATGCAAAAATCCTTAAAAAAATTCTAGCAAACAGAATGCAACAACATATTAAAAAGATCATACATCTTGACCAAGTGGGTTTTATCCTAGGGATGCAAGGATTTTTTAATATACACAAACCAATCAATGTAATACACCACATTAACAAATTGAAAGAACCATATGATTATCTCAATAGATGCAGAGAAAGCCTTTGACAAAATTCAACATCCATTTATGATAAAAAAAAAAAAAACCCTCCAGAAAGCTGGAATAGAAGGAACATACTTCAACATAATAAAAGCTATATATGACAAACCCACAGCAAACATTATCTTCAATGGTGAAAAATTGAAAGTATTTCCCCTAAAGTCAGGAACAAGACAAGGGTGCCCACTTTCACCACTACTATTCAACATAGTTCTGGAAGTTTTGGCCACAGCAATCAGAGCAGAAAAAGAAATAAAAGGAATCCAAATTGGAAAAGAAGAAGTAAAACTCTCACTGTTTGCAGATGACATGATCCTCTACATAGAAAACCCTAAAGACTCCACCAGAAAATTACTAGAGCTAAT
>SJYX01008928.1:88262-111681 GCA_006410675.1 Oreotragus oreotragus
ATATAAATGGATTAAATGCATCAACCAAAAGACATAGACTGACTGGGTGGATGAAAACATGTTCATGTATGCACTTCCACTTACCACATCACTCTGCTTGATGTGCCCCCCTCCTTTGTATGTAATTTTTTAATATTGTTAAGTTAATCATGTTCCCATTATGGCTTGAAATTGTAATTATCTTTTATTTATGTCTGGCTATTGATTGTGAAAACTGATAAACATCTTTTACTATTGTGATTATGTAACTATTACTCACTTAATACCATTGTATCATGATTGGTAAACAGGAAAATAATACAATGCTGTATCAAAACTAGGATCTAATAGAAAAACCTGTAATCATTTTGTAAAATCCAGATTCATATCAGAACTATCTTGAAATTTTTGGAAAAATACAAATGCTCAGGTATTGCTATTTTTCTCCAGAGCTCCAGACATGTTTCTAATGAGCAGTCATGTTTAAAAACAACTGGACTATATGATAATCTTTTGCTTTTATCTAGTTTCACTTTTTCTGTTTCATACTCAGTGCTCCCATTTCATTTAGTTTGTTTTCCAATTTCTCCATCTCTTTTTAAAATATTCTTTCTCAAGCTTTTATCTAGTAAAGAAGCTTTTGTATACGTATATGTATAATATATGTATTTTAGAAAACATAAATTTTTGCTAACTAAAAACTTATGACATTTTAATTCCACTTGCTTGACTTAGTATGAATAGAATGCTAGATTTCTAATTAAAAATTCGATATGCAACAAGCAACAAAGGTTTACTATATAGTATGGGTAACTAGGGAGAAGGCTATGGCGCCCCACTCCAGTACTCTTGCCTGGAAAATCCCATGGATGGAGGAGCCTGGTAAGCTTCAGTCCATGGGGTCGCGAAGAGTCAGACTGGAGTCAATATCTTGTAATAACCTATGATGGAAAATAATTTCAAAAATCATATATGTATATGTGTATAACTGAATCATTTTGCTGTGCACCTGAAACACTGTGTCAACTATACTTCAATAAAATATATGTTTTTTTTAAAAAAATCTGCCTGCCAATGCAGAGGACATGGGTTCGATTCCTGGTTCAGGAAGATCCCACATCTCATGGAGCAGCTACGCTTACTACGTAGTGTACCACAACCACTGAGCCCGCACTCTAGAGCCCATGCTCCACAACAAAAGAAGGCACTGCAACGAGAAGCCTGTGCACCACAATGAAGAGCAGGCCCTGCTTGCCGCAACTGGAGAAAGCCCACAGGCAGCAATGAAGACCCAGCACAATCAAATACATACATCTTTTAAAAAAAGAAAAGTGGCCTGAGCCATTCTTGCTTTGCTGAGGACAGAAAAGCATAAGCATAGATCTTGGATCCTTGATAATGCCTTGTAACCCCCAAATAAACCATCCTGGGGTCAACCACCTACAGATTTACTGAGTAAGATTAGACAGTTTCTTTGGACTTCCCAGGTAGTGCTAATGGTAAAGAACCCACCTGCCAATGTAGGAAATATAAGAGACAAGGGTTTGATCCCTAGGTCGGTAGATTCCCTTATTCTTGCTTGGAGGGTCCCCATGAACAGAGGAGCCTGGTAGGCTACAGTCAAAAGGGCTGAAAAGAGTTGGACATGACTGAAGCGACTTAGCGCATAGCACACACAGTTTCTTTATTTTCAAGCCCCTTGAAGTTTGTTTTCCCTTACTTGCAGCCAAAAGCATTTTAATTGGTACAACTGAAACCCAGAACAAAACATATTACAATGAAAAAGGTTCAATAAACCCTTGAATGCTTACAGGTCTGTATCTAAAAGCATGAACTCCCACATCTAAGAAACCTCTCCAGCATAAAATAGCTTTCTTTTGATTGAAGCCCAAGGTCCTAGTGAAGGACTCATTTTTTTCCCTGAAAATTGACACCTGTAGAATATACATACCTCCCCTTTCATGTTCCTGTGTCACTGAATAGAGTACAAGTAGCCAAGTGACACGTTGCATAGCAACCTCAAGGATTATTTGATTGGAACTGCAGTCACATCCCAGTTGTTAACCTTCAAGTACCCATGGAATGCCTAACCGAGACACTATTCCGGTGAGAAGCTGGGGAACTGTGCAGCATAAGGAGTTAAGCCTCGCCTGTAGAATGGTTATGTTCAAGGTAAGGTAAGACAGATGAGGGGAAAATCCCAAGATAAAGACCATGTGTGGGTAACTGGAAGGGTTGTAAAAGAGTGGATACAGTGTTTGCTTTCACTGGAAGATGGAAGAAAAGAACCAGAAAGTCAGGACTGCTTTTTGGTCACACATATTTGTAAATCATTTGCTGTTAGTCATTTATTTCATTTAGGCGAATTAGCTAATTCCCTTTGCTAATTTCATCCCCATAGAGAAGTCCTTGTTAATTACCCAACTAAAGTAGGATGCCCCACCTGTCATTGCCCCAGTCTCCCTTCTATGTGCTCTCACTGGTTTGTTTTTTCTTCCTAGCACTTAGGCCTATACTGACTTGTATCAATCTAGGGGAGATGGTTTCTTCATCTGTCAACATCACTGTGCAAACCAACCAATTATATGTACTCTAGGAAACTTTGGATGTTAACTGAAAAGTTTTCACTCTCCTACTGGAAACAGATCTTAAAGAATTGCTTACACACAGGCATGGAGACATATACTAGAGTGTTCATTGCAGCATTATTTGCAATACAGGAAAACTACAAAACAAGGGAAATGTTCATCAATAAGGGAGCCATTACATAATTCATGATATAGCCACACTCTGTAATTCTGTTAGCAGTTAATGGGTAATTAATAATAATAATAATAAAAGTAGTTGAGAGTTGTTGAATGCTTACCTATATTTTATCATTTTTTCCTCTAAAACTCCTCTGAGATACAAACTTTTATTACCTCCATTCACAGATGAGTGAACTAATGCACACAGATGTTAAGTGATTTGGTCAAGGTCAAACAATTAGGCAATGGCAGTTAGGATTCATGATTAATTCTTCCTCAGGACACACACTTTCAACTACTCCTGTCTTCCAGGAATATGAGAAGATATGTGTGCTCAGATTAAAAAATCCTGGAAATTCTATTAGCTGAAAATAAAAGCAAATGGCTGTACAATGAATCTGTTCAAAAAGCTGAGTTTGGTAAGGAACTGGGTGTGTGTGTGTGTGTGTGTGTGTGTGTGTGTGTGTGTGTGTTATTTATTATTAGTGCTTACCTCTGAGGAGGAGAGGGTAATGAAAACGTCCAAATTTATTTGTTATAATCTGAAGATGTTTGGGTCTTTTATTATTACCAGAGTAATTAAGAAACAGTTGTGCAGAGACAAGATGGCACAATAGAAAGACATGCACTCATCTTTTCTTACAGAAACACCAAAATCACAACTAACTGCTGAACAACCATCAAGAACAGCACCATCAGAAACAAAACACTGGAACCTACCACAAAAGATACCCCACATCCAACGAAGCCACAGGATACTATGAGGGGCACAACTGCAATAAAATCAAATACCGTACATGCCAATGGGCTGCCCACAAACTGGAAAATACTTTTACCACAGAAATTCTCCAACAGGAATGAAAATTCTGAGGCCCACATCAGGCTCCCTGGAGCCTAAGGATCTGGTAACAAGTGGAGGAGCCCCCAGAGAATCTGGCTTTGAAGGCCAGCGGGATTTGATCGCAGAAATTCCACAGGTCTGGGGGAACCAGAAACTCCACTCTTGAGGGGCGCAGACAAGGTCTTGTGCGCATCAGGACCCAGGGGAAAAAAAGCAGTCACCTCAGAAGAGACTGGATCAGACTTACTGCTCATATCAGAGGGTCTCCTGTGGAGGCAGGGGGCGGCTGTGGCTCATTGCGGGGACAAGGACACTGGCAGTGGTAGTTCTTGGGAATACTCGTTGGAATAAGTCCAGGAGCAGATGGCTTCACAGATGAATTCTATCAAACATTTAGAAAAGAGTTAACACCTATCCTTCTGAAACTCTCAAAAAATTATAGAGGAAGAAACACTCCCAAGGTCATTTTATGAGGCCAACATCACCCTGACATCAAAATCAGACACAGATACTGCACAAAAAGGAAATAACAGGCCAATATCACTGATAAACTTAGATGCAAAAATCTTCAACAAAATAATAGCAAACTGAATCCAACAATAAGTACACCATGATCAATTGTGATTTACCCCAGGCATGAAAGGATTTTACTATCTGCAAGATGCTCAACATTGCTAATTATTAGAGAAATGCAAATCAAAACTACAGTGAGGTACCACCTCACACAGGTCAGAATGGACATCATTAAAAAGTCTACAAATAGCAAATATTGGAGTGTGTATGGAAAAAAGGGAATCCTCTTACACATTTGGTGGAAATGTAAATTGGTACAGCCACTATGAATAATACGGAGTTTCCTTAAGAAACTAAAATTTGAGCTACCATATGATCCAGCAACCCCATTCCTGGGCACATATCTAGAGGAAAACATGGTTTGAAAGGATTCTTGTACTCCAGTGTTCACTGCAGTGTTGTTACAATAGCCAAGTCTTAGAAGCAATTTAAATGTTCATCGACAGAGGAATGAATAAAGAAGATGTGGTGCATACATACAATAGAATATTACTCAGTCATTAAAAAGAATGAAATAATGCCATTTGCAGCAATGTGGTTGGACCTGGTACTAAGTCAGAGAAAGACAAATACCATATCATATTATATGTGAAATATAAAAAACAATGCAAATGAACTTATTTACAAAACAGAAACATACTCAGACTTAGTGAATAAACTTACGGTTATTGAGGGGAGGGGTGTGGGGGAGGAATAGACTGGGAATTTGGGATGGACATGTACATACTGCTGTATTTACAATAGGTAACCAACAAGCTCCTACTTTGTTGCTCCTATTGAGCAGGGAACTCTGCTCAGCATTCTGTAATCATCTAAATGGGAAAAGAATTAGGAAAAATGATAAATACATGTATATGTATAACTGAATCACTTTGCTGTACACTAGAAACTAACACAACATCACTAATCAACTATACTTCAATACATGGTGGAGTCAACACATGGATATAATATATGGTGGATTCAATACAATACCTTGTATTGAATAGGCTCCAAGCTCACTCTGTAGCCTATTATACAGAGTGAAGTAAGTCAGAAAGAGAAATATCAATATAGCATATCAACACAAATATATGAAATTTAGAAAGATGGTAATGATGAGCCCATATACAAGACAACAAGAGAGACACAGATGTAAAAAACAGACTTTTGGACTACGTGGGAGAAGGCGAGAGTGGGACGATTTGAGAGAAAAGCACTGAAACATGTATATTACCACACGTAAAACAGATGACTAGTGCAAGTTCGATGCATAAAGCAGGACACCCAAAGCTGGTACTCTGGGACAACCCAGAGGGATGGGGTGGAGAGGGAGGTGGGAGGGGGATATCAGGATGAGGGGACACATGTACCCGCGACTGACTCATGTCGATGTATGGCAAAAACCACCACGATACTGTAAAGTAATTAGCCTCCAATTAAAATAAATTTAAAAAAAGAAGAAAAAAACCCAACAACGAACCGGTTATGCAACAACCAAAGCTACCACTAGAGGGCTCAACAAGATTCTTACCAAGATCTTCCTCTAGAGGTGATGCCCAGAGAGCTGTCCAGGTGCTGAAATACACAGGCTAGGAAGGACATGGCAACCCACTCTAGCGTTCTTGTCTGGAGAACTCGGTGGACAGAGGAGCCTGGTGGGCTACAGTCCTTGGGGTTGCAAAGAGTCAACATGGCTGAGTGACTAACACTTTCCCTTTTTCAGGTGGCTCATTGGAGTGACACTCAGCTCAGTTCAGTTGCTCAGTCGTGTCCGACTCTTTGCAACCCCATGGACTGCAGCATGCCAAGCTTCCCTGTCCATCACCAACTCCCAGAGCTTGCTCAAACTCATGTCCATTGAGTTGGTGATGCCATCTAGCCATCTCATCCTCTGTCATCCCCTTCTCTTCCCGCCTTCAATCTTTCCCAGCATCAGGGTCTTTTCCAATGAGTCAGTTCTTCATATCAGGTGGCCAAAGTATTGGAGTTGCAGCTTCAATATCAGTCCTTCCAAAGAAATCCCAGGGCTGATGGACTGGTTGGATCTCCTTGCAGTCCAAGGGACTCTCAAGAGTCTTCTTCAACACCACACTTCAAAAGCATCAATTCTTTGGTCCTCAGTTTTCTTTATAGTCCAACTCAGAGTGACACTGGGGGAATCTAAATAGCCTCTTGAGCTTCCACTGCCAAGCTCTGTGGTTAAGAAGTGTTTGGAGTATGGGAATACACTAAATTATTTCATTCTCTATGTCATTCCAGCATGAATCAATTCTAGTATGTCAGGAAAGGGTAGGCAAGTGATAGTATTTCATTACGCCTCTTGTCAAAGAAAAGATATGTCACTTTGTCATCAGGATTTCTAGTGAGATTGGCAGCCCAGGAACTCAGGGTGGAAGCTTCAGTTAGCATAGAAAATAGGAATTGCTGCGGCACCCCACTCCAGTACTCTTGCCTGGGCTGCTGTCTATGGGGTTGCACAGAGTTGGACACAACTGAAGCGACTTAGCAGCAGCAGCCTAGTTCTCAAATAATTGGGAGAGGATACAGACTAGGAAAAGAATATAAACTTTTTTTCTCTTTGAAGATTTTATTGCCTTGAATTAACTTAAAGAATCAAAGCTTCAAAGTCCTTTGTCACATAGTTTAAAAACAATGGCCAGGCCCTTCATTTTACTGTTTTCTTTATAAGAGTTGGCAAATACAAATGTGGAAATAAGAATTTTGTAAAAACTGAAAACGGTCTACAGTGCTCAAAGTTGTTGAAGGATTGAGGAAGCAAGCATGAAAACAGTATACACTCTTCTTGAGTTCAAACTTTGCAATCCTTTAAAGAATAACTTGGCAGAACCTATCAAAATATCAATGAGTATTGCTTTTGGTTTAGTCATTTCACATTAGGAATTTAACCCAGAGAAGCATTAGTAAGTATGCAGTGTCTTTGTATAGCAATCATACAGATATTTTACCACTGTTTGATGTAGTGAAAAGTAGTACTAACATAAATACTATTGACAGAAAATAAGGTTAAATTATGGTTCAGCAATTAACATGCAGAATTAATTGGAAGATTGATTTATATGATTTAAATCAATAGGAAGATTGATTTATACCTATATTTAATAGGCAAGAAAAAATACCCATAACAGTGTGTTGGATTAAAAAACATAGGGTAGGAGATGGTATGCATGGTATCCATTAAGATAAAAAATTTGCCTTTGTGTAGGTAGAAGAATCTAAAAACATATACACTAAAATATTAATGGTTAGTTTTACTTAGAGACTGAGATGTCAGGGGGAAAGGTGAGGATATTTTAATTTGCTGTTTGATACACATTTGTATTACTACTCACACATACAATGAGTATGTACCATTTATACTTTGAAAAAGAAAAGATGAAAAGGAACTCTATAAACCAAAATTTTGAGGTAGAATGTTTAACTATTCCCTCTGTTTGTATCCTTTTAAATTTTTTATTTTTTTCAG
The DNA here is from genome assembly GCA_006410675.1 of Oreotragus oreotragus. Classification (NCBI taxonomy): domain Eukaryota; kingdom Metazoa; phylum Chordata; class Mammalia; order Artiodactyla; family Bovidae; genus Oreotragus; species Oreotragus oreotragus. Next base: position 95,869 of record SJYX01008928.1, read on the forward strand.
TTTTGTATTTAATGTCACTACAACATTTGATTCTTTTTAGTCTCTTTTTTTCATTTTTGGTTTCCAGCAAGGGACTTTTTGAGACGGCTTTTAAAAAGTGAAATGGATGCTACCCTAGAAATTTCTCACCAATAATCAAATCATCAAAGTCCCTTGGCGACTCAACAGATCAGTTCACATGTCCATTTAGCAAGAGTTATGGTAATAGACAGCTAAGGGTGTACAAGCTACTCACCAAGGTTCTTGGCTGTGAGGTTTCAGATGTAGCTCTATCAAATCCAAGGATCTGAGAAGACATGGCTTGAGTCTGTGCTATTTTATAAGACTCATTTTTAAACTGCCTATGCCAAGTTCAATTAGTATAAACTTTTGACTTTGGGAGGGTCTGTGAGGTTTTGGGGAGTGGGAAGTCTTTGGCATTGGAAAGACTCCTGAGCCAACCATAGAAATAATCCTTTGAGAAGATTCTAAATTAAAGGATGATTTTCACAACAGAGTCTTCATAAAAGATCAGCTAACATGCCAGATTCATCAATGTTTGCAAATTGTACAATTGCAGGATAATTCCTCTGACTTGTTTCAGTGGGGTGGGGGAAATGAATCATCACGAAGACTGAAATCCCCTAACAGATTACATCCCCATCTGCATGTGGGTAATCAGAAGTTTTCTAATAAGATGTTAGTACAGTTAAGTTTTCATTCTGTGCAATCTGTTCAGAATTGTGTTTGGAACACTAGAATTTTTAAAAAGTTAAAGCAAAAAACCAGGGTTTTCACATCAAGTATTAGTAAGTCCATCTGAACTTTTATTCATTCTTATATTTAATGTGCTCAGTAAATAGAATATATTGTAGCTGATGCTTTAGCTGCATCAAATTGCTGTTTAAAATGAAACATAACAACTAATAGGACTGGAAACATTACTGAGGCAAAAAGTATTCCATTCTGGAGTGCCATTGGGGAAAGTGGGAACCTGGATTCCATTATTTATCTCTTCCAACCAGTACAAATTGGTCTGGTTCATCTCAAAACAAGAAGTGAAAGGCGGCAGACATTTATTTCTTTTATGAAATCTGTAGTGATTCTGTACCTTCTGGATGAGATCATTTTCCTTTTCTCGCATGTGGCTTTAGAACAAAATAACAATAACAGTTCTTTTCATGGAACACTTATGATATGCCAAACAGTTTTGTCTCATTTTGTCTTTACTACAATCTCAGGTTAACTTTATTTAGGAGATAGAATTTATTCCCTTTTACAGACCTGAAAGCTGAGGAGTGATTTGTCCAAGGTTACAAAACTGGTAACCAGCAGGAGTAGTTTTATCATCATTTATTTAAGCAATTTTTTTTTTTCAGTGCTGTCATGTCATTTATATAGTATCAGTGCCATTTGACAATGATGGTTTGAGTGCTCAGGCATTTTAGAATAAAGGAGGCATGTACAATCTCATCCACCCCCCACCACCGTAAGTTAATGCTGTGCTTTGGGAAATAAGACACATATTAATGAAGTAATTTAGGAATAAGGGAGTATTAAATCTAATAGACTTAAATCTGACCTAATGACCAAGAATAGGTTATATAAGCTGCCATAGAGGCAGGCCAGGTAGAAGGCCAAAGAACTCTTCGTGTGTTGTCATTGACTCGGGTAGCCATAACAAAATATTAACGACTAGGTAGCTTAAACAACAGGAATTAATTTTCTCAGTTTTGGAGGCTGGAAGTCCAAGATCAGGGTGTTGGCAGGGTACGATTCTCCTAACCTCTCTTGGCCGGGTGACAGCCACCTTCTCTGTGTTTTCACGTGGTCTTCTCCCTGTGCCCTGCACTCCTGGTATCTCTTTCTCTTCTTAAAAGGACACCAGTTCTACTGGATTAGGACCACATCCTTATGACTTAATTTAACCTTATGACCTCATTTAACCTTAAACATCTCTGTAAAAGTCCAATCTCCATATACAGTTGCACCGGAGGCTAGGGCCTTCAACGTACTAATTTGCAGGGCAGGGGCATAATTCAGTTCATAATCAGGTCAGTGTGAGCTGCTATAGTCAGTAAAGGATTCACAGCAGAGGAGGGCTATGAAAGAGAAATAAGGGAGGACAAGGGACCTTCTGGTGGTCCAGTAGTTGGACCTGGAGTAGCCTGGAGTAGTCCAGTAGTCTGCCTGGCAATGCAAGGCACACGGGTGTGACCCCTACTCTGGGAAGACTCAACATGCTGGGGGCAGCTATGCCTGTGCACCACAACCACTGAGCCCGCCTGCCCTGGAGCCTGTGCTCTGCATCAGGAGAAGCCACTGCAGCCAGACGCCCGTGCACTGCCACTAGAGACAGCCCACGTAACAACAAAGACCCAGGGAAGCCAAACAAAAAAAGCTTAAAAAAAAAACAAGGTATGGACAAATGAGGAAGGCACTGAAGTAATGGGTGCTAGAACAAGTAAAGAGCTAGAAAAAGAGAGAAATATACAACAGAGTAGAGGAAAAAGTTTCCACAGTGAAAAAGGAGTAGCTTCCATTTGGGCTGAATGTGTAATCCCCTTGCCACCTACCTTGAGTGGATCCAACACCTTTGAGAGCCAACAGAGTAGAGAAGAATTAAGGCAACAGGTTTTCTCAATAGTTAGCAACACAAGAAAGAGAGCTCTGGTTGCTTTGCAATCACATGAAGGATCTTCATGCAGAGGTGTTGATGCCAAGGATACTTAAGACATGCCCCAAAGTTCTTATCTCTTTCCCCTTTTATTACTAACCCCAAATATTTTCCATACATCCTATGCTTGGATTGGTCCCAAGCTCCATATCAGTGCCTTCCTGCTCCTGCAGACTCAAGATCATAAAAAATATATAGACTCTGTTTTCATTATACCTCTTCCTTGGCTGGGCTGAGGCCTTGTATTTATCCACTTTTACTGACAATGCATTCTATTTCTACCAACAATCTTATAAAAAGCAAACTGGTTCTAAATACATGTTTACACAGTCATACCTCTTTCAAGTCCAAGTTCTCATCAACATCACTTGATTGAAGAATTTTAACTTGCCTCAATACGATATATGGGCTTCCCTGACGGCTCAGAGCGTAAAGCGTCTGCCTGCAATGCGGGAGACCCGGGTTCGATCCCTGGGTCAGGAAGATCCCCTGGAGAAGGCAATGGCACCCCATTCCAGTACTCTTGCCTGGAAAATCCCATGGACGGAGAAGCCTGGTAGGCTACAGTCCATGGGATCGCAAAGAGTTGGACACGACTGAGCGATTTCACTTTCACTTTTCAATAGGCTATACTTTGAAAGCTTATTAATTGCTCAGTCATGTCCTGCTCTTTGCGACCCCATGGACTGTAGCTCGCCAGGCTCCTCTGTCCATAGAATTCTCCAGGCAAGAAGACTGGAGTGGATAGCCATTTCCTTCCCCAGGGGATCAAACCTGGGTCTCCCGCATTGCAGGCAGATTCTTTACCGTTTGAGCTTCTAGGGAAGCCCAGGATATACTTTGCTTCCTGATTATTAGTTCACATCAGTGTAATTCTAGACAGACAGGCGGAAGTTATTGAGATTCAGGGTTTGAGGCTTTGGGAAAACAGAGGTACAGGGAAGTGGCCTACTCAGCAAGTAATTATTAGAAGACCCTACTTTGTGCAGTGAACAGTGGTAGGGACTGGAGATTAGAAGGGAAGTAATACCACGTTATTCTTCAAGAAATCTGCTATCAATGGAGAGGAATCATATGAGTACAGAGTAATCCCAATATGACATGTTAACTTCTGTCTGGGAGGGGAAACATGGAGAGGGAAGTGGGAAATAGGCTTGAGATCCCTCATACCTCATGTGTCTCTGCTGTTTCCTAACTTTGTGACCTTGGACAAGTTACTGGAGAGCAGATTTATCCCATTTCTTATCTGATGCTGCCTATCATTCAGTATTATTTTTATCATATTAGATACATATTAGTGCCTCATGCATAGTAAGTGTCCTGTAAGTTGCAACTGTTTTTATGATCACCATAATCATAGCATTTGTGATGTATAAAGTGTTACAGAGACTCAGTAGGGTATCAGTAAATTCTGAGCAAGTTCAGGGGAAGCTTGATAGGGGAGATGGTGCTTGAGTCGTGCCTGCATCTGCAAACCATCTGTCAGGAATGTCAGGGAGGAAGTGCTGCACTAGGAAAGTGTTTGATGAGATGACCTTAAAAAGATCATGCAAGTATAAGATTCTGTGAATATTAGGTCAGAGAATCCTCCAGCTGGCACAGACCTTTTGGGAAGAGTGCTTGATATACACTCTTGACAATGTGGAATGAACTGCTGAAGCTAAACTGATCCTAAATATGCATGAATACATAATTCCTTTTCCTTCTTTTGTGCAGACAGTATAGTACATAAGAATCTAATACTTTAAAGGACTTCTATAAACCAGAAGGTCAAGAGTTTGTTTTCCTGGATTAGGATATTTATATTTTCTTTAGAGGGGCATTCATTTTCAATTGGATCTGATTTTAAACTTCCTGAAACTTTGGAACACAAGATTAATGACAGGTGCTTAGCAACCTAATATGGGCTTAATTACCTACATCAATACACTGATCTCTTCCCCCAGAAGGCTTCCTACTTCAGTAAATATAAAGGGTAAAAATACATACTATGCCTTCTGGATGTTAAACATCAGTTTTTTTTTTTTTTTTAAGTAAAAAACCCAGATGTTTCTGAGTATGAGTCTCTTCAAGGTAAGCTCTAGCTGTGCACAGAGTTAATCAGTGATGTCCAGGTAATCCGGACTCATGGGAACAAATATGGCCCTCACAAAATCTCTTACATTCCCGACTTGATTCTAATTCCTACAGAGTTAGGCCCTGTGAAATGTTTTTCTTTGACCTTGAATTTCTCAACGTAACAGTGCATTAAAGCAAAAAGTCGATATCTGAAGTTCAAGGGCAAGAGAACAGAAGGTATGGAAAAAATTGGAGTTCTGCAACCCAAGAAGGCTGGCGTGTTGTACTGGCATATCAGGCCACAGCAGCAGAGTAAGCCAATTCTTGAAGTGAAAGCCACAGGGAGGAAATTAAAGCAACTCCAAACCTCTTATTCAGCACATGCTGTTATTCACGCAGAAGCTGGGATACCAGAAAACTCATCATGCTGACTCAGCACCAGCCTATGATTCAGATTATGAATATCTTTGAAAGGGCTAACTCTTAAGGGATGAAACACTTGGAGTACTTTGGGTGAACACCCAGATGCGATTTTTGCTGTGGGCAATGGAAAGGTGATTTGCCCCATCAAAGGCACAGCTGGAACTGAGAGAAACACTTCCACTTATAAACTATCCATATGCTGCAGAGCCCTTGAAGGCACTGGTGTGGAGGTAAATGCTTTTTAGCTGTACTACAGGGCAAAGGGCTTACTTTCCTCAGTTTCCTTACCTGTGAAATAGGGAATTGGGAAATGCTTGCTTTGTAGGTGGCCCGGAAGATTAAATGACAAAATGTGTGCGATGGGTTTGCCCCAGCACCCTAACATTCCCTCAGTTAAGTGCTAATGGTAATTAAGACAGTACCTCACAGTGCCTTTTTTCCATTTGGAACAGCAAACATTACCAGTTGCTTTGAAGCAACTGGACATTATCCCTCGTATTTACATTTCTAGACTTAGGTTCATACAGATTACTAAAAAAAAAAGTATATATGCAGAGAAAGTTGCATGTGTGCGAGCTCAGTAGCCCAGTCAGTTGTGTTCGACACTTTGTGACTCCAGGGACTATAACCCTCCAAGGCGCCAATGTCCATGGGAGTTTCCAGGAAAGGATATTGAAAATTAGAGAAAATAAGAAAACTCATTTCAGAAATAGAACAGGAAATTCTCATCAATGTTCTGAAAAATGTGATCAGTATCTCTCTGGTATCTTAAAATCAGAATCTAACTCTTAAGATTCTATTGATGGTTTAAGTGTGGACACATCAAAACACTATGTGTTTCAATATATTTGCCTGAAATATTTCACTTTCAAAATAACCATGTGAAACATGACATTATCACTATTTCATAGGTTAAGAAACTGAGGCCTTGAGAGATTAAGTAAATGCTCAAAGACCTGACAGCTGGCACACTAGTTATTGCTGAATAACAAATTATTGCAAAACTTATTGTCTTTAACCAATAATCATTTCCCAGGACTAGAGAGTGAGGTGATTAAGGTATACGTCTTTAGAGCAAGAATTAAGAAGGTGTCAAAACATTTAGCAAAGAAAAATTAACATTAAAAAAAAATCAAAATTAGTGCAAAAAACCCACGATGAACAAAACACCAAGATTTTAAAGCCAAGATTAGTATTACTGACTTTTCCTTTGCCTTGGGCTTTAGGAAGGCTCACTGTGGCACTATTAGTAATCCTGTTTTGCTTTCAGTTTCCCCATTTCTCAAATAACCACATATTTTCCACGTTCTACCTCTTCATCTGAAATTTGTCTGCTTATCTCCATTCCCAAAGCCACTATGATTAATGTACACTAGCTTCTTTCTCCTGTGTTACTGAAATAGTGCCCTCAGATGTCCTTCCCACCTGTGCTCTGGGTTCCCCAGGAAGGCAACTCAGGGGTGGAGCTGGCATGTAGGAAGCGGTGTGTGTGGCATCCATACAGACGGCGAGTGAGGGAAGCAGCAATGGCCAGATGCAGAAAAGGAACTGTGATGCAGTCACAACAAAGGTCTCACTGATCCCCCCAGAAATTTTGGTGTTGTCTCAAATTGCTGTGGCAAGGGGCCAGTCTTTATACCAACATGTGTCCTCCCCCCACACACATGTTTAAACATGTCACGAGTGCAAGATGGCCCAGGAGGGTCATGACCTTAGGCCAGGCAGCTCTCTCCTCAGCCAAGTCAATTCACAGAGAAGAATCAGCTGAATGCAGTCAGTCATCGTCGCCAGCAAGAAGCCAGGGAACTGAGTGCTTTAGTCTTGAGGAGGTGAAAGTGTGTGGATAGCTCATCACAGGAGCCACTACCCCTCCGACCTATGCGCTCCTGTGGGGCTCTCCCTTCAGTTCTTGGGAAAGCTGAGAGCTGCCCACTCTGAGCCAGGGCTCCACCATTCTCAGCTGGGAATGCTCCCTGCTCTTCTCCTTCCCAAGTTCTCCTCAGTCTTCAGTCTAAATGACCTCTCTCCCAGAGCCCTTGCATGGTCCCCTACTGCTTCATGTCAAAGCACCTCTAAGCTTAGAGGCTTCAAACAAGTGCTGGGACTTCCCTGGTGGACCAGTGGCTAAGCCTTCGTGTTTCCAGTGCAGGGGGCCCAACTTTGATCCCTGGTCAGGGAAGTAGATGCCACATGCCACAACTAAATTAAAAAAAAAAAGTATGTATCATTTCTCCTGATTCTATGGATGGGCTGCTTGTCTCACCTGAGCTCACTCCTATGTTGGTAGTCAGCTGGCAGGTGGACTTGGGGCTGGGCTCAGCTGGGACAGTGGGTCTCTCTCCACAGAGTCTTTTATCCCAACTTCTTTATAGGATAGGTTCCAAGAAGGTGACAATGGAACCTGAAGGCCTACTGATACCTTGGTTCTAAAATATGCATAACACTGCTTCTGCCACATTCTGTTGGTCAAAGTGGGTTTACAAGGGCAGTCCAGATTCAAAGAGTAGGAAAGCCTGATCTTATTGGGAAGAGCTGCAATGAGTTTCACATTTAACCTATCAGACCAACATAAACTAAGCTCCCCTGCTACTCCCTCCCCATCCATGCTCGCCTTTTCCTCTGTGGTTCTTACCACAATTTGCAATCATGTTTATTTGTTTTGGTTTTTCACCTCTGAGCTCTGAGAGGATAGATAGCACGTCAGTGTTTCTTCACTTATCCTAACTGCCTAGTCCAGTGCCTCACAGATAGTTGGTACCCAATAAATACTGGTTGAATAAATGAAAGCAAATTCCATCTCAGATCTAACATGCTATGGATTTTGACAGCTTAGTAGTAAAAAAAAAAAAAAAAAAAGTGGTAGACCTGAGTAATTCTACATATCTCAGAGTGATGATTCTCAGAGTACGGTCCCTGGGTCAGTAGTATGAGTTTCTAAAAACTCACAGAAATGCAAAACCCAGACCTACTGGATCAGAAATTCCAGGGGAAGGCTGACAAATCTGTTTTATCAGGCTCCCCAGATGATTGTTATGAACATGAAAATTTGAGAACCATGGTTCCTTCTTTGGAATATGAGTTTCATGGGATTTAAACAAGTGTTAAAGTGCAAAAGGATTTCATGGAGCAGTAACTGGCGAATACTCAATTAAATACAGACAAGTTTATAAAGTGCAAAACTTCATTTGCTAATGATCATTGGGATTCTTTGAGATTTATGGTATCCAGTTCCTCTTCCAGGAGTATGGGGCTAGCATTTGACGGAATGCATTTTGACTCTTGAGGGAAATGCTACTCTAAGAAGCAGTGTATAAGCTGGTAAAAACAAAACCCCCAAAGCAGCCTCCCCCCAAAACCAATTACTATCAATAATTATCTACTGAGAAAGAATTTTATAGATGATCCAGGCCCCGAAGAACTTTTTGGTTTAAATTACTGTGTTGTGTGACATTGTGTCAATTAGTTTGTTGACAGAACCTTATCTCAGTGTTTTCAAAGTTGTGTTATTTCTGAACACAACTTTTTTTAACAATCACAGCTTTAATGTTCAGAATTAGCTCCAATGAGGGCACACCTGAGGCCCCCCACTTTTTTTTTAACATTATAAAGCTTGCTTCTCTAATGCCTGCATTAGAAACTGCCAAATTCAGGTGATAGTGACTGATTCCCTGCTGTATTAAACTCTGAATTAACAACTTCTGCTTATTCTCATTTGGGTGGTCTTCACTGATTTCCACACAGTGAAAAACAATGTTCCTGCTTGATTGCCATTTTGGAAGATTCCAGAGTGACTGTTTCACAAACAAAAACACAGATTCAACTACTGCTATTTTCAGTGGCTGATTCTTCTCAGTAACTTGAGCCTAAGCAATAATTTGTCCTAGATTCCAACATATACTCTATATTCCTTATCCATCTTTATAAATACCTATGTAGGGCAACTCAAGTCCTCAGATATATTATTTAACACATGGTTAATATTATTAGGTAATCTCTCATAATACTTCGGAGAAGGCCATGGCAACCCACTATTCTTGTCTGGAGAAGCCTGTGGACAGAGGAGCCTGGGGGGCTGCTGTCCATGGGATCCTACAGAGTCGGACATGACTGCAGCGACTTAGCATGCATGTATGCATTGGAGAAGGAAATGGCAACCCACTCCAGTATTCTTGCCTGGAGAATCCCAGGGATGGAGGAACCTGGTGGGCTGTCGTCTATGGGGTCGCACTGAGTCGGACACAGCTGAAGTGACTTAGCAGCAGCAGCATAATACTTACTTGTATTTTTATTTCTATGCCTCCATGTGGATTTCAATTTATCATCAAAGCTAACATGCTATGAATTGAACTATGTCACATAAGGACTGACTTCTTATTTGTAGTTTGTGCCCACTTCACAAGGAATTTACTATTACTAAAACTAATGGCTTACTCTTACTATAACCAATTTATAGATAAGACCATGGCTCAGGGAGGGCAAAAACTCCCCTGAGGTCAGGAAGATAATCTGAAAATGAGATTTTAAACCTGTATAAGACATGTATCCATAGACAAGTTAACAGTAATGTACCTGGATGTAGGCAAGCAGAGTTTTTCTGTTTTCTTGAAGGACCGCAGCCAGTCCTAGCAACAGCCTTGAGGGCCAGTCAGCTGGAGCTGCTGCTGTTTCTTCCCAAGTAGTGAGGATGCTCCGGGGAAGGCAATGGCACCCCACCCCAGTACTCTTGCCTGGAAAATCCAATGGACGGAGTAGCCTGGTGGGCTGCAGTCCATGGGGTCGCTAACAGTTGGACAGACTGAGCGACTTCACTTTCACTTTTTACTTTCATGCACTGGAGAAGGAAATGGCAACCCACTCCAGTATTCTTGCCTGGAGAATCCCAGGGATGGGGGAGCCTGGTAGGCTGTTGTCTATGGGGTCACACAGAGTTGGACACGACTGAAGTGACTTAGCAGCAGCAGTGAGGGTGCTCAGACACTGAAGGTGCCCCCAGCACTGCTTAAACAACAAAGTCCATCCCCCACACACCTTTGTATGCCAGCTGGTGGATGCTCAACATCATTTTCTTAAACGAAGAAAACCTGGTATCTCCTTCATGGTCTTTACTTGGTGCACCTGCATCGCTGGTTTTGTAAGAAGAAAAGCGCTAATAAATCATGTCTTTCTACCCTGCTGTTGATGCTCTCCTGACTTTATGTTTTCCTAGCAGAAGAAGTCATCATTGTATGACTCCTGAACCCTCCCCACCAAAGTCACAAATCTAAGCTTTTAGGGGAAAACACCTACCAATGATAAGGTGAAACACCCACCAATGAGAAATACTTATTAACAAAGAAGAAAATAAAAAGTTACAATCTGAAGTGAGAGTATTTTGCTTATTACAGTTACTTCCCTCTTATTTACTATTACCAATATCATTATATTACTATGATAAGATAGCAGCTGTGTTTCATTGAATACCCACTACTTAACAAGAATTGTACTAAATGCTTTATATATCATTCAACTCTCACAACACTGTGAAGTGGTATATTGTCCCTATTTTACTGATGAGGAAATTGAGGCTTAGAAAAGTTCTCCTGTTTTAAAATCAGCCAGAATGCTTAACCCCTCCACTGTGCTATGAGTAGCAATGGGAAATGTAGAAATAATTTGAATGCTCCTTAAAAACATGTGCCCAATTTTTCTTTTCGGCATGCAAAATCTTAAAACAATGTACTTTTAAGGTTCAAACCACTGAATTACTTTAATCAAGTGCCTTTCTTTTCCTCAATCCATCAATTACAGGTGGCAATATGGTGTTTTGGGGAGCAGTAATGGCTTTGCTGTTAGAAATAGCCACCTGTGGGGAGACACAGTTTGCGGGATATGGTCCCTCATCTTGCAAGTGGGGACTACTGCGTCCGACCTCTCAGGATTGTGGGGAGTGCTCATGCTCACTTGCTGAGTCATGTCTGACTCTTTGTAACCCCATGGACGGCATCCTGCCAGGCTCCTCTGTCCATAGAAGTCTCCAGGCAAGAATACTGTATTGGGTTGCCATTTTCTTCTCCAGGGGATCTTCCCAACCCAGGAATTGATCCCACGTCTCTTTCATTAGCAGGCAGATTCTTTATCACCGAGCCACCTGGAAAGCCCTCTGGTGAGTGCTAAATGAGGACATATCTGTGTGTAATGCACTTGGCCCAATGCCGGGTGCAGAACAAGTGGTCAGTGAATAATGAGTCCTCCAAGTGCAACACCCAGTCCTCCCATGTTTAATCTTCCCCTTCCCTGACTAGTAAAGTGAGGTGAAGCTTTCAATATGCATCTTTTTTTAGGCTCACATCCCACCTACGTTCCAAGAGTGTTCAAGACAGGAGCTCCAAGTCAGTTCAAGCCTGTATAAACATGGTTGGCTATGAATTTATTGGAGAGAGCAGAGGTCCTAATTCTACTCCCAGCCATGTAAAGCAAAGCAATCACTGTGCCTCCATTTCCTTATTTGTCAATGGAGATAAAGGCAGCACTCTGTTCCTCAAAGGGCTGTAAGGAGAATGATACATTAGATAGATGGAGAGCTAAAATGAACAAACAGCAATCATTAATGTCAAGTTCCAGTGGCTTGTAAATGCCACAAAGGACATGTTCTGCAGCAGGGAACAGCCTCAGATCATAATGAAACCCAGCAATAGAATAAAGCCTTATTTATCTTCAGATCTTCCTCTGTGGACAGCCACTATGAAAGGGTCTGCCATCCTATTTTCTGCTTTCTCTAATGAACCCCCTGCAGTACAATTACTTACCTGTAATTGTCCAGGTGAGTACACGTCAAAAGATAAGTCTCGAAGGCAGCGATGAGCCAGACATCTCATTGTCTTCTCTGGGTTTCTTCTGACATCTACATGCTTCAGTCCCTTGAGGTGAAGGTGTTGTGAATAGGGCTACTTTAATTTCTAAATTTTATTCCAATATTTTATTTATTTGGCTGCAACAGTCTTAGTTGCAGCACCTGGGAGCTTTGCTGTAGTGCATGAATCTTCACATGAGATTTTTGTTACCCCTCCCAGGAACTTCTTCATGGCAGGCATGGATCTTCACATGGAATTTTTGTTGCATCTCATGGGAGCTTTTTTGCAGCGCTTGGGGATCTTCCTTGAGGCCCTAGGGGCTTCTTTCTAGTTGTGGCAAGGGGTTAAGTTGCCCAGTGGCATTTGGCATGTGGCATCTTAGTTTCCCAACCAGGGATTGAACTCATGTCCCGTACATTGGAAAGCAGATTCTTAACCACTGGACTACCAGAGAAGGCCTGAATAGGGCTACTTTTAATTATGCACTTCCTCAAAACTATGAATCCATACATGGAAAACCAGAGAGATACTCAAAAACATGTCACAGTTGTTGATAACCTGGAAAAAGTTCCCACTGTTTAGAAGCTGAGGTTTGTCATTTTATGTTTTAACAGAAGCTGGAAAGAAATGTATACTTTGACTTTTGTTCCCGAGTGAGACTCTCTCTCCCTACCCTCAGTCTTTAAGTGTTTTGCAGCATTTGCTTTGACAGACTATAAGCTGCCTTCTCTCAAAGTAGGTTGAATGGCCAGAACTACTTTGGCACTGCTACTGAGAATTAAAATTGGAACACCCAGCTACAGCCCACTTGGAAGAGGTTGGTACAGATACAGATTTATATCCTGCAGCTATGTGGGCAGCACCTTCTGAGAGGCAGTTGCTTATTCGAAGGCTAGGATGAGCATTTCAGAGCTGTAGAGAATGTGTCAGATGGTGGGCGTCTTCATTGTCTAGCAGTTGGTGAGGAGTTTGGAAGGCAGACGACCCAGTGAGAGCCTGACCTTACAGCTAAGGGAGACTTGGTACCTCACTTGACCTCTCTCAGTTTCCCTTCTTCTTATGGTGGGGTGGTAGCTGTTTCAGAGGATTGCTCTGAAGGTTAAATAAAGCTAAGCTTATAAAGTGGTTAGACTAATGCCTGACAGGTAGTAAGTGCTCAGTGGATATCAGCTGCTGTTGTTATTGTTGCTCCTTCCTCCTGGGTCCTGGTGCACAAAGGTTTTGTTTGTGCCTTCCAAGAGTCTATTTCCCCAGTCTTGTGTAAGTTCTGGTGGCTCAATGGCGGGGCCAATGGCGACCTTCTCCAGGAGGGCTTATGCCAGACCCAGGTCTACTGCACCCAGAGCCCTGCCCCTGCAGCAGTCCACTGCTGACCTGTAGCTGCAGGAGACATGCAAACAGTTCTGGCTCATTCTCCGTGGGGTCTCTAGGTCCTGATGTGCACAAGGCTTGTCTCAGCCCTCCGAGCATCTTTGGCGGGTATGGGCTTTGACTCTAAACGTGATTTCACCCCTCCTACCATCTTGCTGGAGTAGTCATCAAAGTCAATAAGAGAGTCCAAAATGCAGCATTTGGATGCGATCTCAAAAACTACAGAATGATCTCTCTTTGTTTCCAAGGCAAACCATTCAATATTACGGTAATCCAAGTCTACACCCTGACCAGTAAATGATGACCTACAAGACCTTCTAGAACTAACATCAAAAAAAGATGTCCTTTTCGTTATAGGGGACTCGAATGCAAAAGTGGGAAGTCTAGAGACACCCTGAGTAATAGGCAAATTTGGCCTTGGAGTAAAAAACAAAGCAGGTCAAAGGCTAACAAAATTTTGCCAAGAGAAGGCACTGGTCATAGCAAACACCCTCTTCCAACAACATAAGAGATAACTCTACACATGGACATCACTAAATTGTCAGTCCCAAAATCAGATTGATTATATTGTTTGCAGTCAAAGATGGAGAAGCTCTATACAGTCAGAAAAAAATAAGACTGGGAGCTGACTGTGGCTCAGATCATGAGCTCCTTATTGCTAAATACAGACTTAAATTTAAGAAAGTAGGGAAAACCACTAGACCATTCAGGTATGGCCTAAATCAAATCCCTTATGATTATACAGTGGAAGTGACAAATAGATTCAAGGGATTAGATCTGACAGAGTGCCTGAAGAACTATGGATGAAGGTTCATGACATTGTACAGGAGGCAGTAATCAAGACCATCTCCAAGAAAAAGAAATGCAGAAGGTGAAATGGTTGTCCAAGAAGACCTTACGAATAGCTGAGAAAAGAAAAGATGTGAAAGGCAAAGGAGAAAAGGAAAGATATACCCATCTGTATCAAGTTCCAAAGAATAGCAAGGGGAGATAAGAAAGCCTTCCTCAAAATCAAGACCATCTCCAAGAAAAAGAAATGCAGAAGGTGAAATGGTTGTCCAAGAAGACCTTACGAATAGCTGAGAAAAGAAAAGATGTGAAAGGCAAAGGAGAAAAGGAAAGATATACCCATCTGTATCAAGTTCCAAAGAATAGCAAGGGGAGATAAGAAAGCCTTCCTCAGTGACCAATACAAAGAAATTAGAAGAAAACGATAGAATGGGAAAGACTAGAGATCTCTTCAAGAAAATTAGAGATACCAAGGGAATATTTCATGCAAAGATGGGCTCAAAAAAGGACAGAAATGGGATGGACCTAACAGAAGCAGAAGATATTAAAAAGAGGTGGCAAGAATACACAGAAGAACTATACAAAAAAGATCTTCATAACCCAGATAACCACAGTTGTATGATCACTCACCTAGAGCCAGACATCCTGGAATGTGAAGTCAAGTGGGACTTAGGAAGCATCATTATGAACAAAGCTAGTGGAGGTGATGGAATTCCAGTTGAGCTATTTCAAATCCTAAAAGATGATGCTGTGAAAGTGCTGCACTCAGTATGTCAGCAAATTTGGAAAACTCGGCAGTGGCCACAGGACTGGAAAATGTCAGTTTTCATTCCAATCCCAAAGAAAGGCAAAGCCAATGAATGTTCAAACTACCACACAATTGCACTCATCTCACATGCTAGTGAAGTAATGCTCAAAATTCTCCAAGCCAGGCTTCAACAGTACATGATCTGTGAACTTCCAGATGTTCAAGCTGGTTTTAGAAAAGGCAGAGGAACCAGAGATCAAATTGCCAACATCCACTGGATCATTGAAAAAGCAAAAGAGTTCCAGAAAAACATTTACTTCTGCTTTATTGACTATGCCAAAGCTTTTGACTGTGTGGATCACACCAAACTGTGGAAAATACTTCAAGAGATGGGAATACCAGACTACCTGACCTGCCTCCTGAGAAATATGTATCCAGGTCAAGAAGCAACAGTTAGAACCAGACATGGAACAACAGACTGGTTCCAGTTTGGGAAAGGAGTATATCAAAGCCTGTATATTTTCACTCTGCTTATTTAACTTATATGCAGTGTACATCATGCAAAATGCTGGGCTGGAGGAAGCACAAGCTGGAATCAAGATTGCTGGGAGAAATATCTATAACTTCAGATATGCAGATGACACTACACTTATGGCAGAAAGTGAAGAACTAAAGAGCTTCTTGATGAAAGTGAAAGAGGACTGGCACAAAGACAGAAATATAGATCAATGGAACAAAATAGAAAGCCCAGAGATAAATCCACACACATATGGACACCTTATCTTTGACAAAGGAGGCAAGAATATACAATGGAGTAAAGACAATCTCTTTAACAAGTGGTGCTGGGAAAACTGGTCAACCACTTGTAAAAGAATGAAACTAGATCACTTTCTAACACCACACACAAAAATAAACTCAAAATGGATTAAAGATCTAAA